>JACTOM010000887.1:33399-58399 GCA_015832385.1 Elymnias hypermnestra
ATGTGTATAAGAGACAGCCCTGGCACTCCGGAAGATTCCTCTGGGAAACTTAAGAAGGAGGAAGGAGAAGCGCAAATCGACGCCTCCTACCTCCCAACCTCCTGCGCCCAGGTAAAGGAGCGTCTACAGCGTTCTCCCTGTGCCTCTCATGTGCCTCCTTCAGCGAAATAACACTTTCACAGAAGGAGACCACTGCCCTCCACTCCCTTTCACCGGTGAGCATTGCGCCAACTATGCCCTCCAGTGAAAGGTTTCCTCTGACCAACGACGTCAATAGATGCCGCTGGGGTCCCCACGCCGGGCACTCCGCCAGAGTGTGCTGCACTGTATCTACAGGTGCATCACACTCATGGCAGGCAGGCGTTACCTCCCTGCGAACAATCTGATGCAGGTACTTGCCGAAACAACAATGTCCGGTCAGCACCTGCACCAGCCTGTAAGTGAGAGATCCGTGCCACCTAGATATGTACCGTGAAGAAACCTGCATATTCCATGAGGAAACCTGAATATTCTATCAGGAAACGTACATATCCTATGAGGAAACTAGAGTATCCCGTGAAGAAACCTGCATATTCCGTGAGGAAGCCCGAGAGTTCTATAAAGAATCTTTGCTACGTTTTTTTGTCGCTGGATGGAGTATAAAGCTCCATCCATACTAAAACCCAGAAGAACCGTCTTTATACACCCCTGATGAATCCGACTCAAAGGTTTTAGAATGGAAAAGCACGTGGGCAAAGTTTCTCCATCTGACACACCATTTTTTCGGCAGCAGGGAGTAGCATTAACCGCTCTCTCGCCTTACTTTTCAGATGACTCCTTCTGCAAGGTAACATCCTCACAAAAGGAGGCAACTGCCCTCCAGACAGACGTACCTTTTAGACGAAAACACGGGCATAAACTAGTAAACAATCTACTCCAATTTACAATACATATATAACAGTATAATGTCATTAAGATATATACTCGTATTGTTAGATGCTCGAATCCAAACGACCTCGTTAGCTTTGATTGTATTGTACAAATGTATGTCTTTGTATATATAACAGAGCTTTTAGAGCTTAAATTTATTTATATTTCTTTATTACTACAGACTGCAGTCTCACTTGATGATAAGTGATGATACAATCTAAGATAGAAACGTGGTAAAAGGTAATTTACATAGCGAAATACAAATGTTTTTATAATAACCGATTGTAATCAATGAGATTTTATTAATGTTTGTCAATTTAGTTATTGCTGATAAATTAGCGCTTAACTGTAGGTTTTTCTGATGGTAGGTGATGGTATAGTTTAAGATGGAAACGTGTTGTTAAAAGGTAATTTATCTCGTATAGTTTCTACATAACGAAATACAAATGTTTTTATATTAAACGATCGTATTCAGTGAGATTTTATTAATGTTTGTCAATGTAGTTTTTATTGATGATAAATTAGCGCTTAACTGTATTTTTATGTGATGGTAGGTGATGATACAATCTAAAATGGAAATGTTCCAACTTGGTAAAATTTAATTTACATCTTATGGTTTCTACACAACGTAATACAAATGGTTTTATATTAACCGGTCATAATCAAGCAGAAGTTATCAATGGTCTTCATTGCTGATACATTAGTGGTTAACTGTAGTCTCATCTGATGGTGAGTGATGGTATAGTTTTAGATGGAAACATGCTGGTAAAAGGTAATTTATCTCGTATGGTTTCTACACAGCATCATAATTAAACACAAATGTTATTATATTCATCGATCGTAATCAGGCAGAAGTTGACAATGGTCTTCATTGTGTTTTTTTTACTAATAAATTAGCGCTTAACTGTATTTTTATCTGATGGTAGGTGATGATACAATCTAAAATGGAAATGTTCCAACTTGGTAAAAGGTAATTTACATCTTATGGTTTCTACACAACGCAATACGAATGTTTTTATATTAACCGGTCATAATCAAGCAGAAGTTATCAATGATCTTCATAGCTGATACTTTGGTGGTTAACTGTAGTCTCATCTGATGGTAAGTGATGGTATAGTTTAAGATGGAAACGTGCTGGTAAGAGATAGTTTAACTCATATGGTTTCTACGCAGCATCATAATTAAATACAAATGTTATTATATACATCGATCGTAATCAGGCAGAAGTTGACAATGTTTTTGTACTAATAAATTAGCGCTTAACTGTATTTTTATCTGATGGTAGGTGATGAACCATCTAAAATGGAAATGTTCCAACTTGGTAAAAGGTAATTTACATCTTGCGGTTTCTACACAACGTAATATAAATGTTTTTATATTAACAGGTCATAATTAAGCAGAAGTTATCAACGGTCTTCATTGCTGATACATTGGTGGTTAACTGTAGTCTCATCTGATGGTAAGTGATGGTATAGTTTAAGATGGAAACGTGCTTGTAAAAGATAATTTATCTCGTATGGTTTCTACACAGCATCATAATTAAACACAAATGTTATTATATTCACCGATCGTAGTCAAGCAGAAGTTGCCATTGTTCATCATTGTGTTTTTTTTACTAATACATTAGCGCTTAACTGTAGTTTTGTCTGATGGTAAGTTATGACACAATCTAAGATTGAAACGTGCCTTTAAATTACTCGATCGTAATCAGGCAGAAGTTGTCAAGGTTCTGTATATAATTACATATATTTAACTAACTCCAGTAACTTTTATTGCTGATACATTGGTGCTTAACTGTAGTCTCATCTGATGGTAAATGATGAGATAGTTTAAGAGGAAAACGTGCTGGTAGACGATAATTTACTTCATATGGCTTCTATAGAGCATCATATTTGAATTCAAATGTTTTATATTAACTCATCGTAATCAGGTAGAAGTTATTAATGTTTGTTTTTTTATTGCTAATAGATTAACGCTTGAATTTAATCTCATCTAATGGTAAGTGATGGTGCAGTTTAAAATGGAAACGTGCTACATTTGTAAAAGGTAATTTACATCTTATGGTTTCTATACAGTGAAATACGAATGTTTTTATATTAACCGATCATAATCAGGCAGAATTTTTCAATGTTCGTTGGATATAAATACTTTAGTTTCTATCTAAGTATTTGTATAATGGTATATATGAAGACAGTTTAAGTAGTATTTCTTTTTTGTTACAGACTTTCGTTTGACGGTAATCTCATCTAAGGGTAAGTGATGGCACAGTCTAACATAGGAATGTACTATATACATACATACATAGATAGCATAACGCCTCATTCCCTTCGGGGTAGGCAGAGACAACATCCTTCCACTTGCCACGATCCTTGCATATCTCCTTCGCTTCTTTCATTCTCATTAAACCTTTCTTACAAGTTCGTTGGCTTAGATTACTCTTGACCTGGCCTTTATTTCAAATGTCCTGGATTTGGTCCAGGAACGTTCGCCTTGGTCTTCCCCTTCCAACTTTCTCATTCACTCTTGACTCATAAATCCTTTTTGTCAGTCTCCTTTCACTCATTCTCTCTACATGCCCAAACCATCTGAGCGTACCTTTCTCAATATCAGTCACTACATCTTCTTTTAAATCACAACGTTCTCTTATCACACTATTTCTTACTTTGTGCTTCTTCGGACATACCCAACTTCCACTTGTTTGAGACACCATCTGGCTATTCATAAAGGGGTGCAGAGCACCATTTACCATATTCCCTGCGTTCACTCTCCTTTCAACATCACATGTTCCATCATTCACATGTTCCATCTTTTGTAAATTTAGATCCCAAGTATACAAATTCTTTCACCTCTTCCACTTGTTCCCCATCTATCGAAATATTNACTCTGTCACTCAGTTTTAATCCACTCATGCTTCTCAACGCTCTCATCTCTACCGCATTTATTTTACTTTTGTGATTCTTCTGCCATACCCAACTTTCACTACCATACATAAGTGTTGGCACCAACACTCCAGCATGCACTGCCAGTCTAGCCCTTTGAGACACCATCTGGCTATTCATAAAAGCATGCAGAGCACCATTTACCATATTCCCTGCATTCACTCTCCTTTCGATATCACTGTCACATGTTCCATCTTTTGTAAATTTAGATCCCAAGTATACAAATTCTTTCACCTCTTCCACTTGTTCCCCATCTATCAAAATATTGCCATTCATCATAGATTCATCTCTTTCAAAAAGCATAACTTTCGTTTTGTTCCATCTTTTGTAAATTTAGATCCCAAGTATACAAATTCTATTCATTCATCACTTATCTACTTATGAACTTACATGATGATAGGAAATTTACTTCTTATGGTTTTTACCTCCCTCCCTCGAATAAAAGAAAAAATAAAATATTCTATATTATATTCTATATTTTCTTATGATTTTATTTTCTTATGATTTCCCCCAGTCTTAAGTGTCAAAAAGTTTCTCGTAATCCTAACGGGGGTAACTAAAATACCCCCGTTAGGATTACGAGAATTTTGACGGCCTCGCTGGCGCAATGGTGCGAGTATTCGATTTGCTAGCGGAGGTCCCGGGNTGTATCACCACTTACCATCAGGTGAGATCACAGTCAAGCGCTAATCTGTCAGCAATAAAAAAAACCCCAGCTCATTTACAAATCTAATTCCAACTATCTTCTCCCTGTTTTCTTTGACTGAAAGAGATCGCTATTTAGCGATAAGACCGCCCAATTGCATGCTAAATGTATTTAATGTTAAGTTATTGTATTTCACTATGATTCTTTTTAGTGGTGTTCAATAAAGAATACATCTATCTATTTAGTAAAGGTTATTAAAATAAAAACTGGAGACGAGGGGGATTTCAAATCCCCCGCTTAGGTTGACAAAGTCTTTTATTTCTAATAAAATATACGTTGTACTCACCTCTGGAAAACGGTTTCTGAAACAAAATAAAGTTACATTAATATTGCATGAATTTTTGTTCGAAAATATCTAGTTTTCAGTGGAATTTTCAATGAGAATTTCCGTGGAAAACTATGGAAATTATGCAGCACCGCCTCCGGAAACTCATGTATTTCAAATAACCCGCATAATGTTTGGATATTGTTTACATATTGTTGTTTTAATTCAAAAACGACACACAGCAGAACAAGTGCCTACGTCTGATAGTAGGAGCTCTGAGGTACATCAGGAACGACGTTAACCATCGTGATACCAGGACGCCCACCGTGGAGGTGTTGGACCAGCTTGCGAGGAATATGTTCCACCTGGCGGATAACTCTCCGTATACACATCTCCACGGCATTGCCAGCCAGTACCAAAGAACGGCAAACACTGGGCGTCGTCTGGCTCGTGAGCTCCTGCTGTCACCACCACCAGCCATAGGTGATAGCGGCGAAGATGACGCGGTAGCAGCAACACTCGGAACACACCCCCCTCGGAATTGACCAGAATGGACCCGTTGGCGTCGCCGGCGGGATCCAGCCCGTATAAAGTCCGGGCAAAAAAGAGTACCGGGCATTTACTGAATGCCCGAGGAATGATGCCCGGGCAATGAGGCCTTGCCTCGAGACCCGTACCCCGCAGAATGCTGCGATGAACCCAACACAGCAACGACACATTTAAAATGTAAATATTCACACTGTAATAGCTTGGCTTTTGCTGACAAAATTGTGGGTGTTCTTGCTTCTGTAACAAAGGTTCTGTATTCTATTCCTAATTTGTTTAGATCTGGACTTTTTTGGTCGTTTTTTTACATGCTGCATGGAGTATACAGCTCCATCTAGTTGTGTGGGACTTACTGTTAACAAAAATACAAATTAAAACCCAGTGGAACCCTCTTTATCACCAGATGTTTACTGATCCATTCAGCTATAGATCTCCGGATGAATCCGACTCAAATGTACAAGAAAATGGATGCAGGGTGGCAATATTGTGACACCTTTCCAACTGCGTGAGAGAGGAGCATCGATCGCTCTCACATTTGCCTCTCTAATGCCTCCTTCTGCATGATAACGACCTCACGGAAGCAGTCAACTGAATTCAAGGTGGGAGGTAAAGATATTCCGGTAGGCAAGAAAAGTATTTATATACAACATTCATTGAACACTTCTGCCTGATTACGATCAGTCAACATAGCATTTGTATTTCGTTGTGTAGCAACCATAAGATGTAAATTACCTCTTAAAAGGTTTCCATCTTAGATTGTACCATCACTTACCATCAGATGAGATTACAATAACATTAAAAACTTCTGCCTGATTACGATCAGTTATGATCAGATATGATGCTTTATAGAAACATTAAGATCTGGATTACCTTAACAAGTTAACTCGATCCCTTCTTTGACTGTATCATCACTTGCCATCTGCTGAGATCACAGTTAAAGGTCAAACTGAAAGCTATCAAAAAAATGTATGTATCTATAATATAAAAATGTGTTGGTATTATTTTTTTTAATGTTCGTTGAAGTCCAAGGATGGTTTTTATGGCGAGAGAAGTTCGAATAATTGCAGGGGAAACCCTAAAAATAATTAAAATGTAGAGTCAATTTGACCTTTATTGCTATTCAATAAGGTTCATAATGAATAACAAGTACTCACTGTTGTCTAAGCAATGTAGGTGTGTTCCTAGCGTCAAGAAGTGAATTTGCACTTTATTGCCGCGGCACAAAGTTCAAAATCAATTGAATAGTCACACAGTGTAAGAGCTACAGATATTTAGTACTGCTGTAATTTAATTACGAAAATCATTCGTAAAACTGAAATCTGCCACATTCCAAATGAAGTCTGTCGGGTCTATTAGTTTATTAATAAAATCAAATCTCTGAAGTCGATTTTTACGGACCTCCATCAGCTTTTTAAAGTCATCATTTAAAGAAATTGCTATATACTACGCCTAAGCAGTCAATAATAAAAGCGTGGGGCGCTTACAATAATTATTATCAAACACCTCACTCTTATACAATAAAGTTGATTCAATCTATACTTTCAGTATATCTCCCAGCCGTCCTGTATGGGTCGATGCCCTGACCGCACCAAATATCCTCTACTTGCATAAGGCACAGAGGATAATAGCGCTCAGGGCAATACGGGGTGCCATACAGTCTCCTGGACAGCGGCGACTCTTTTGGCGGGCGATCCTCTGTGGGAGCTGCGGGCTGAGGTTTTTGCGGCCGTCTACCGATATAGAGTGGTGGTAAGAGCGCAGAGCCAGTGGGCCGATACCAAAGAGGTTCGTAGGATCAGAATCTGGCCCTGGTCCAAAAATGGAAGGAGAGCCTCGGGTCCCCAGTAGTGGACGTGGCCATTGTGGCGGCGATCTGACCTCATCTGGAACAATGGCTTTTCAGATAGCACGGATCGCTCTCCTAAAGATGGGTACAGGTTCTGACCGGACATGGATGCTTCGGAAAGTTCCTGCATCGAATTGGCCGGGAAGAGTCACCCGCTTGCCAAGCGTAGTACAGCTGTCGACTCAACGCATTACACTGTGGCAGATTTTGCAGCCTGGGGACCTCAACGTCACCTCCTGGTAGCGCTGATTGGCGGTAATCTCTCGCTGGGGAACATTATAGGTGCGATGCTCTCGAATGATAGGATGTGGGCCGGAATATCCTACTTTTGCGAGACCGTAGCTTCGCTTAAGGAAGCCCATAAGCGAGAGAGGGAGAATGCAGCAGATGCTTCCGCTCACCGCCGAATGAGGCAGGGTACTTGGCGGCGCGTGTTTGCACGCCTTCTTAAATCTTTAGTTGGACTCGTCCGAGGTACAAGGGACGAATGCGAAAGTTGAACATCTGGTGTCTCACTTACAGATGAAGAGGGTTACGCTGGGTTTTAGTGGGTATTGCGAGGTCTCCTCCCTCACCGAGTCCCACTCTCCTCCCCTGTAGGTCGGGGTTCGTGTCTAAATGCATTTCCAAGCGAAAAAAAAAGTCAATTATAAAAGCGTGGGGTGCTTACAACAACGCCCCATGCTTTTGAACGATAAAATGGACGTTATGCTTAGTCATTCTATTGTAATCTTAAACGTATTAATAAATAATTTATACCATTCAGTTTGGTCTTCTTTTAAAGCGTTGTTTTCAATTTTTTTTGGATTATTTATTATAGTTGATTATAAAAGAATCTTAAAATAATAGGAAGAATTACAGAGACGATGAAAAAAAGGATGCCTAAATGAGGTTGTCGTGGGTTCTTCTTAGAAAACAACACGATGGAGTCCTCGTAACTGTACGTGATCTCTGTATAAAAACGTTACAGAGGAAAATAAAAGCCTTTCCCTGTAAAACATTTTCCCTGCTTCTGTTTTTCAAAAGATTACGTGCCAAGAATATATTTCGTGAAATTGTTACATGTGACGTAATTCTAGACAATGTCGCATTGATTCTATCGTATGTTACGACATCGAGCGTAACGGCTCAATCTCATTCAATATACAAGACACAAGTATGTATAGCGTTCTTTTCAGTGAAGTTGTTGCGGCAACTCGCCGGTGGTGACTAATTCTGATTGGTCAACTGCCAGCGACCCCCCTCCCGCACCTACCTCAGCATCCGCGATTGCACTTTCTCCCGCTCGCCCGACCGCATGTGGTTATCGGGTGGGAGATTTGTATAAAAGGGCACTCCCATAATTCGATCGGACACGACCGACTCGAAGCGGCTCCCGCGACGACCACCGCCGTAGTTAGGCCTCCCCCATCAAAGCTGGTTCCAGTCCAGCAAATTTCTGCGCCCCGACCACGCCCTCCGTTAGCACCAAGCAACCCCGCATGCCCCAACCTTATAAATGCCCTCGTACAAGAAGGGCAACTACAGAGGCCCAAGGCGCCCGTTGCTGCGGCCCCCGTCGCTCCGGCCCCGAAGGCGGCGTCACCAGTCGCCGCGGCGCCCGCGGCCGCGGCTTCCGTAGCTGCGGCCCCTTGTGCCGTGGCGCCCAAGGTCGCGGCCTCAGCTCCGGCGACGCAGACCGCAGCAACCAGCGCCTCCGCCTCCACCCCCGCGCCCCCAACCCCTATGGAGTCTGAGCCTTCCTCAGGCTCAGTAGACAACGACGGTTTCGAGACCGTCGTATCAAGGAACCAAAAGCGAAAGCTGATGGCCAAACCGACTGTCCCTTCAAAAAGGACCAACCCCACGCCGGCTGCATCACAGCCACAACATACCCGACGAGAACAGAGGGAGCCCACCGAGGACTCGCCCATGAACGGACCCCGTAGAGAACAAGTCCCCCCAATCTACATCCGAGAAGGTTCAGCGTGGAATACGCTCTACCGCAGACTCTCATCATTAGGAATCACCCTAACGGTAGCCCGCCCAACCGCCGTTGGACTAAAAGTCCAACCAGCCACCGGCGACGATCACCGTAGGCTAACAGCCATCCTAAGATCAGAACACGTCCCCTATCACTCCTACGCATTAGAGAGTGAACGCCGACTACGGGTAGTCATCCGCGGACTACCCCACACCTTACCAACCGATGACATCAAGGAGGATCTGGCCGCTCAGAACCTCCCAATACTAGAGGTACACCGGATGTACCACGGGCTAACAAAGAAGCCCTTTAATAACTGCTTAGCAGTTCTAGATCTCTCCCCTGAGGGTAAGAAGGTGTTCAATATCACCACAATCTGCGCCCTAACAGGCATCATAGTTGAAGTCCCCCACAACAGAGGGATTATAGGGCAGTGCCACCGCTGCCAATTATATGGCCACTGTGCACGTTTTTGTCACGCCCGTCCCCGCTGCGTGAAATGTCTGGGCGACCACGGCACGGCCGACTGCCCCAGGACTGTCCCGACCGAGGAGCCGCCAAGCTGCGTTCTCTGCGGGTCCCAGGGTCATCCAGCGAGCTATCGCGGGTGCCCCAAGGCCCCAAAGAGGGCAAAGCAAGGCGGACACTCGGCCGCGAGACGTCCGGGGCCCGTCAGGCCTGCCCCCAAACCCGCCCAGACATTTATAGATGCGCCTCTCCCGACCCGCAACGCATGGCACCCATGGCCGGCCATGCCAACGAAACAGTCCCCCGCGCCCCCCCAACCCCAACCGATACCTCAGGCCCCTCCGGCAACCCAGGCTCCTCCAGCCCACCAGGCCCCCCAGACCGAGGCCACAACCCTGAGCAGCGACTACGCCCTGCTCCTTCAGATAGCCCTCCGTATCAACCCCGCGGAGGTCAAAATATTCATGGCGAAATTCCGTGACCCTAACCCAATGGCTAAAATGCTAGCCATCGAACAACACGCCGAGCTTCTCACGGCAGTCAGTGAGTTAAATTAATCAAAAACACAAAATCTTAATGGACTTACGCCCCCTAAGTAATTTAACAAGTAGGCTAAAGCCTCGCTCGTTGTCTGTCGTGTACTTTAACGCGAACGGCCTTATCAACCAAATAGATGAAATTCGGAACTTCGTATGTACCGAACAAGTAGATATCCTGCTAGTACAGGAAACATTCTTAAAACCTAGTAACCGCGGACCGAATATAGCCAATTACAGGCTAATACGAAACGATCGACTCGGAGCGAAGGGTGGCACCGCGATTTACTACAAGAAATCGCTTCACTGCACCCCTCTAGATCCCCCTAACAGCCTAGAAAACATCGAAGCGTCCGTATGTCAGGTGGGTATGACCGGCCATCAGCCGATCATACTAGCATCCGCCTATCTATCACCATCAAAACGCTTACTAGAAAGCGACATCCGCACCCTGTTCTCCCTTGGCGACGCCGTCATCCTTGGAGGTGACCTAAACGCCAAACACGAACAATGGGGCTCTCGATATCGAAACCACATAGGTAGAGAACTAGCCAGGTTAAGCGACCTCCCAGATTTACAGTTCTCAGTCATAGCACCAGACGAACCGACCCATTACAGCAACCGAACTGACCCACTGGACCCCGGAGACATACTCGATGTTATGCTTCTAAGGAACATCACGCTTCACGTGAATTCCATAGAGGTAAAACACGAGTTAAGCTCTGACCACAGACCTGTCCTAGCAAAACTAGGACAACACTTAAACGCGACCCCCCCGACAAAAAAGGTGATAAATTGGAAGCAGGTATCCGACCGCCTCCAATCAATCGATCCCGCGGCCCTCACCGACATACCTGATCTCATTGAATCAGAAGCAGACGCCACCTTAGCATCATCCCGATTAACGACCCACTTGAATGACACTCTCGTAGGTTGCACCCGGGAAGTCCCCGACCTCTCCGGTCGGAGGAAACTACCGGACGACGTACGGGAGCTCATCACGCTTAAAAATCGCGCAGCGCGAGCCCACGATTCATATCCCACACCAGATAACCGGAGAACGCTCTGGAATCTCTTCAGGCAGGTCCGGGAACGCCTCGCCGAACTAAGAAACGACCGATGGGACCGGAAGCTAGGGGACCTCGCTCCAACGCACACCACGTTCTGGAGACTAACGAGGAACCTCAAAGCCGAAGGCGCCGCATCAATGCCGCCCCTCGACCGCCCCGATCAGTTACCCGCGTTTGACGACTTTGATAAGGCCGAGTGTTTAGCAGACAGCCTCGAGACTCAGTGCTCGCCTAGCACTACTAGCATAGACCCTGAACAGGTCGAGCTAGTAGACAACGCGCTCAATAGGATAAATTTCGCGGCCCCCACAAGTGAGCCGTTAGAACCCACGACTTTCGATGAAGTGCATGCAGTCATTAGGTCACTCCACGCGCGAAAAGCACCAGGCCCCGACGGCATCCCCAACAAGATGCTAAAACGCCTCCCCGAACAGTTCATGTACCTCCTGGTGCTCATATTTAACGCCCTTCTGGCGGCCTGCTCATTCCCTGACGAGTGGAAAGAAGCCACCGTCATAGGAATCCACAAACCGGGCAAGCCCCGCACATTATCGAGCAGTTATAGACCCATTAGTCTTCTCAACACGATTGCAAAAGTGTACGAGAGAATAATATTAAAGAGACTCAAGGCAGTGGTAGAGGCCAAGAGTCTCCTGCCAGACTATCAGTTTGGCTTCCGCGTAGAACACGCCTGTGTTCAACAAGTGCACCGCCTAACGGAGCACATAATCGATCACCTCTACTACGCAAAAGGCAGCAGCCGCGGCCCCACAGGCACCATCTTCTTCGACGTAGCGAAGGCATTCGATAAGGTATGGCACGCCGGCTTAATATTTAAGCTTCTCCATCTGGGCGTGCCAGATAGACTCGTATTTCTTCTAAGAGACTTTCTCACCAACCGAAGCTTTCGCTACCGCGTAGAGGGCACCCTGTCCTCCCGCCGTCAAATTCAGGCCGGAGTCCCCCAGGGCTCCGTACTGTCACCATTACTCTTCTCGCTGTACGCCAGCGACATGCCCAGAACGCCTCACGTTCACCTAGCACAATTCGCGGATGACACCGCGCTATTCACCTCATCAAACCTACTATCAACGATCTCCTCGCGTCTCCAAAGAGCAGTCAGTCGCCTAGGCGAATGGTTCTGCAAATGGAGAATAGAAGCGAACGCCGACAAGAGCACAGCGGTGCTATTCACCGGCAACAAAAGACCCGACCGCCGCGATCTGAGCACAATAGAGCTCCTCGGCGACCCGATCCCTTGGCAACGGAAAGCCAAGTACCTAGGAGTCACCCTAGATGCGTGCATGCAATTCAACGAACACATTCGCACCGTCCGTGGCAGGGCAGCGTTTGTGCTAAGTCGCCTCTATCCCATGATCTGCAAGAAGAGTAAATTGTCACTGCGCCACAAGGTGACACTCTACAAAACTTGCATCCGCCCCATATTCTCCTATGCGAGCGTAGTGTTCGCTCACGTTCCTGCACGCCGGCTGGTTCGACTCCAGACGCTGCAGAACAAATTCATGCGCATAGCCACGGACGCCCGCTGGTTCATGCGCAACGTCGATCTCCACAGAGATCTCGACCTCGCAACGGTCAACAATCATTTCAAAACGCTCTCCGTAGATTATTTCAAGAGAGCCGTCAGTCACCCCAACCCTCTCATCAGGAATGCCGCCTCTTATGGGATTAGGCTAAACATCCCGCCTAGGAAGAGGCGGCCCAAACACGTCCTTGACGACCCAGACGACCAGATTACTATTGACAATGCCCCGTACACTAACACACACACACAGCGTCTTCGCCGGCGAAGACGAGGTCCCCGCTATCTGACGCACCCCGGCCGCGGCTCCCAGTCGCGGACCCATGGGCGTCAAGATTAAGCACCTGTCCGATTGTCTTTTTCAGCAGCAGCAAACGTTGCTCTAAGCCTAGGTCCGAGCCTCGCAGGAGGCGCCCTTAGAGCAACGTTTTCCCCCGACGCAGCAGGGCCCTTCTACGGGCCCACCCCTCGGCAGAGCTTCTGCGCTCGCCACCCCTCCCGGTTACGCTGTAAAAGCCAGTAGGGCTAACAGCAACTACACACATCAAAAAAAAAAAAAAAAAATTCGATCGGTCACATTTCGCCTTAGACTTCCGAGTGGAGTAGATGTCAGTACTAAGCGCGACTTGTGCCCATCGAGCACGAAGGCGGACGACCGAACCCTGAAGATCGAAGCATGAACACGGACGACCAAACCTCCGAACCCTCAAGCAACTGCAAGACCGAAGCTCTCAAGAACTGAACACCGAACCCGCTAGATCAAAGCGCCTGAACCAATACAGTCCACTGAACCCGGAGGGATTCGTCTGAACCTGAATCCTTCCCCAACAAAAGTTATAATAAGATATAGCAGTTAACGCATTAAATGTCTTTCTGGCGTTACATAACTTAGTGTAACGGTTCAGCCTCATTCAATAACCACGATAAATGTATTCACAGCACTCTTCTTTAGCAATTGTATATTAAAATACAGAAGTGACGCGTTGACTATCTCTCTAACTCTTTTAATGGACGAGGGCTGACTCTACTCTTGTGAGCGTTACATAACTGAGTGTAACGGCTCAGGCCCATTCAATACACGCGTTATACGTGTGTATAGCGTACTTTTTCAGTTATTATATATTAAAATATAGCAGTGACGCATTGATAATGTCTCTATGTCCGTTAATGGACGACAGTCGACTTTAATCTGGCGAGCGTTACATAACTGAGTGTAATGACTCAGAGTCATTCGATATACACTACATACGCATATACAGTGGTTTTTTTAAAGTTATTATATATAAAAATATAGCAGTGACGTCTCAAATATCTCTCTAGCTCTATTAATGGGCGAGAGCCGACTCTACTCTCGCGAGCGTTACATAACTGAGTGTAACGGCTCAGGGTCATTCAATACACGCGCTATACGTATGTATAGCGCACTTTTTTAATAGACTAGAGCCGACTCTACTCTCGCGAGCGTTACATAACTGAGTGTAACGGCTCAGCCTGATTCAATAACCATGACATACATATTCACAGCACTCTTCTTTAACAATGATATATTAAAATACAGCAGTAACGCGTTGACTATCTCTCTCTATTAATGGACAAGAGCAGACTCTACTATTACGAGCGTTACATAAGCGAGCGTGACGGCGCAATATGATTTAATATACATGATATACAAGTGTACAGCGCTGTTTTTCAGCTATTATATATTAAATTATAACAGTGACTTGTTAACGATCCCCCTAGCTCCATTATTAATAGAGAGTCAACTCTACTCTTACGAGCGTTACATAACAGAGCGTAACGGTTCAGTATCATTCAATACACGCGACATACGTATGTACAATGTTCTTTTTCAGTGAGATTCTATTAAAATATAGCAGTGATGATTTAACAGTCTCTATCTCCATTAATGGACCAGAGCCGACTCTACTCTCGCGAGCGTTACATAACAGTGCGTAACGGCTGAGTCTCATTCAATATACACGGTGTAGGTATGTACAGTGCTCTCAAATAAGGTTTCGCATCAAAAAATCTTCTTAGATACAACGGAAATTGTTTTGTAAGTGGAAAAAAGTCTAAGAAGCTTATATAAAGCTTAATTTACCTTTGTAACTTCAAGTAGGGTTTGAAAAACGTGCGTGTGGATTAGAAGAGCTTTTAGCAAAGTGTTTGTTTTCCTAGATCAAATACATAAACTTTTATTGTCTAAAAGGAATTTCAGTTAATAATTTATTTAATTTAAAAACAGGATTTATAAAATGTTAATAAAAATAACTGAAAATGGAAGACTAAATTTTTAATAATGACAAATATAAAATTAAAATAACGTTAAAAATGTTTAATTATTACATTACCTATTAAGTAAAAGTTATTAAAGTAAATGCTAAAGTTAAAGTTGTCATATATATCTTTTTATTTTCAAATTTTCAATCGTTAATAAAATAATTTTATATTTATTTAATTCTGAATATATTTATTAAACTTGTAGTGGATGATCCTTGACGTTGATACAGTTTTTGTGAAAAATTGCAGAGCTTATTAAAAGCTACATTTAATTTGTGAAAACTTACAACACTTACTGGAAGCTACATTTAATTTGTGAAAAATTACAGCGTTTATTGAGAGCTACATTTGTTTTGTGCAAACTTACAGAGTTTATTGGAAGCTATATTTATTTTGTGAAAAATTATAGCGCTTAATAAAAGCTACAATTAATTTGTGAAAAAATACAGCGTTTATTGAGAGCTACATTTATTTTGTGCAAACTTACATCGTTTACTGAAAGCTATATTTATTTTGTGAAAAATTATAGCGCTTAATAAAAGCTACAATTAATTTGTGAAAACTTACAGCGCCTACTGAAAGCTACATTTAATTTGTGAAAACTTACAGCGCTTATAGAACGCTATATTTATATTGTGAAAAATTACAGCGTTTATAGAAAGCTACATTTATTTAGTGAGAAATTACAGCGCTTATTGAAAGCTACATTTAATTTGTGAAAACTTATAGCACTTACTGGAAGCTATATTTATTTTGTGAAAAATCACAGGGCTTACTGAAAGCTATATTTAATTTGTGAAAAATTACAGCGTTTATTGAAAGCGAAATTTATTTTGTTAAAACGTACAACGCTTACTGGAAACTACATTTATTTTGTTAAAACGTACAGCGCTTACTGAAAGCTACATTTAATTTGTGAAAACTTACAGCACTTACTGGAAGCTACATTTAATTTGTGAAAAATGACAGCGTTTATTGAAAGCTACATTTAATTTGTGAAAACTTACAGCACTTACTGGAAGCTACATTTAATTTGTGAAAAATTACAGCGCTTGTTTGAAACGTACATTTCAATTGTAAAAAATTACAGCGTTTATTGAAAACTACATTCAATTTGCGAAAAATTACAGTGCTAGTTGAAAGCTCATGTAAAAGCTTCTTTTGTGTAACGAGTTTGAGAAAATCGTGTAAGATGCTGTAGGAATGGACGTTAAAGTTTATTTTATATCTTATCAAAATTGACTCTGAATGAAAAATCCTTTTAGCATCGAATAGCCCATTTATCGAAGGAGGCTATAGTCTATATACCATCAGGCTACGACCAAAAGGAGTGGAGCAATAATCAAAACATGACCAACAGTGGGATGTTGAGAAGCTGATACGTAATCTGTGAATAAACTACCTCAATCTTTCAAATTTAGGAATCTTCGATTTATTGTAATAGATGGTGACTTTTATTAAGTCCCAAAGGCTCGAGAAGGCTTTAATACGAATTATTAAATAGTTTATTTATATTTTAGGTTTAGATAACTTTATTAAAGTAAACTTATATAAGAATAAGTTGAGTAAGAAACATTATGATGTTTTATTGAGAAAAGTTCTAGTTTCGACAAATTGATTGGGAAATGGGTCTATATCATAATAACTCTCTCTCTCGTATTAGTGAGGAGGCTTATGCCCAGCAGTGGGACGTTAATAAGCTGCTAATTACTTACTGTTACTTTTAAATTCATTGTTTGGTTGTATCTAACTGTAACTAATATTACAGCGATAAAGAGTTTGTTTGTTTGAACGTGTATATCTCAGGAACTACTTGTTATAATTTTAAGTTTCTGTTATTTTTAGATAGTCCATTTATCGTGAAAGATTTTAAACTATAAAACACCTAATTACAACTACCAGGAGCGGAGCAACAATGAAAAATGTTGCAAAAATGGGGAAAAATTACTTTTAGAGCTTACATTGCATGTGCTACCTAAACGGTTAACATTACACAACTATTGTGTATAACAGAATTGTAGCTATTAATATATTCTAAATTAAAGTCCTTAATAGGGTATATCTATCTTTTAAGGTTGACTCACTATATCCTTTTTCATGGGAATGAAATTTGTTATTCTGTTATACTCTCATTTCTTTTCTTTAAAGTGATGCAGACAAAATTATAGTAGTATAAATATAGGAAAAAGCCTTTTATTGTAATCGAAAGTTATACTAAAACAGTTTAATCATGTAGAGTAAAGTAGTTTTTACTGTAGCTTCGTAAAAAATTCACGCGACGAGTGTCTTGTCACTCAAATGGGCGATATATTTTTCATTATACAAAGTGCGGATGGAAATTACATTCCACGCTGTAAAAGCGACTTTTCCGTGGCGAATTTTTCCGGCATTTTCCATTTTTTTGTCGCTGGCGAACCTGGCACAATAATTAACACGACAAATGTCCGTACAAAGGGATGTAGACGACCCCATTAACAATAAAATAGAAGTGCTTTTATTTGCCAATTATATTTAGTGTCTAGGTTTGGAAAAACGTTTCGATCTTGGCTATTTATCAATGGTTATAATAAGTTTACACTCTTCTTATGTAGGGTTTATATATAACATTTTTCGAAGGAAAACTTTACGATAAGATTTGGGTGAATGCCTGAAGAGACCGTTACAAAAAGTGTCATCGAGCGAGGCGAACGAAATTTAAAAAGGTTAAAAGTTTTGGAGAAACAAAAAGAGAGAGAGTTACGATTCGTATATCACTGTAGGGTAAAGAGAGAGTTACGTTTCGAATATCACCGTAGAGGACAGAGAGAGAGATTTATGTCTCGTATACCACTGTAGGAGTAAGAGAGAGAGTTACGTTTCGTATATCACCGTAGGGAGAAGAGAGAGAGAGAGAGTTATGTCTCGAACATCACTGTAGGGGAAAGAGAGAGAGGGAGAGAGAGAGAGAGAGATTTATGTCTCGTATATCACTGTAGGGGAAAGAGGTAGAGTTACGTTTCCTATGGCATTGTAGGGGAAAGAGAGGGAGTTACGTTTGGTATATCACTGTAGGGGAATCAGAGAGAGTTACGTTTCGTATATTACTGTAGGGGAAAGAGAGAGAGGGAGTTATGTCTCGTACATCACTGTAGGGGATAGAACGAGAGTTACGTTTCGTATATCACCGTAGGGGAAAGAGAGAGAGTTACGTTTCCTGTAGTATTGTAGTGGGAAGAGAGAGTTTTGTTTCGTTTATCACTGTAGGGGAAAGAGAGAGAGAGATTTATGTCTCGTATATCACTGTAGAGGAAAGAGGTAGAGTTACGTTTCCTATAGCATTGTAGGGGAAAGAGAGAGAGTTACGTTTCGTATATCACTGTAGGGGAATCAGAGAGCGTTAGGTTTCGTATATTACCGTTGGGGAAAGAGAGAGAGTTATGTCTCGTACATCACTGTAGGGGATAGAACGAGAGTTACGTTTCGTATGTCACTGTAGGGGAAAGAGAGAGAGTTACGTTTCCTGTAGTATTGTAGTGGGAAGAGAGAGTTTTGTTTCGTATATCACTGTAGAGGAAAGAGAGAGATTTATGTCTCGTATATCACTGTAGGGGAAAGAGAGAGATTTATGTCTCGTATATTACTATAGGGGAAAGAGAGAGAGAGAGAGTTATGTCTCGTACACCACTGTAGGAGAAAAGAAGAGAGTTACGTTTCGTATATCACCGTATCACCGTAGGGGAAGGAGAGAGAGATTTATGTCTCGTATATCAATGTAGGGGAAAGAGAGAGAGTTACGTTCCGTATATCTATGAAAAAGCGACAGTCTATTGTCTGTAAAAAACAACTCTCAACAAAAAGTAAAGAAGTATACTACAAAAATATAAATAATATGTGTGTTTCCTCGTGAGTGTGTGTGTGTGTATATGTGTCTATGTGTGTGTGCCTGTGAATCTGTGTGTGTATGTGCCAGTGGCTTTATTAAACAGTTTTCTTAAACTCCGAACGTGATGTGAAGTTCCATCCCTGCCATTACCACGAAGTAATATTGTAACATTGTATTCAAGTTAATAATAGACTTCATCTGTGAAGCTTTAATAAAGCTTCCTGTGAGCTTTAAAGCTCTGTGTTTCACATAAAAGCGTACATGATAAGCATATTTAAGGTAAATGCGTTATTTCCTTTTTATTAACGACTAGCAATGGCACGCGGTTTCACTTACGTAGATACCCATCACGTGGCAATGTAAATTTTTAAATTCGTTATATCTTTTGAATGGAATATCCGATTTTAAAAATTTAAAAAGTATTTTACAGGTATTAAAACGGTCTTTAATAAAAATAAGGATTAAGACAGAGGTATAAATAATATGGTTTGTTTATTGTCAGCACTTTTATTAACTTTGAAAATGTAAAAAAGTAGTTATAGTGGCATAACTACAGTAGTTGGACATATGGTAAAGTAAGTAGCAGCCCATTAACGTCCCACAGCTGGGCACAGGCCTCTTCATTTCGAGGAGCGAGGGTTTTTAGAGCATAGACCCACCACGCTGCTCCATTGCAGATTTGCAGGCATAGTACACAAGTGCACTCTCTATTCCTTCACTCTCATAGTCCGACGGGAATCCGACACGACAGGAAAGAGATCAGGGGCAGGACTGACGGCTTAACGTGCTCTCCGAGGCACGGGGGTGGATCACACCGCCAATTTCCCAACTTCGGTCAAATATTGAGATAATCTTAAAAGAAAACTCAATATTGACATATGGTATCATGGATTTTTTTATAGATATTAATGCGTTTTATAATAAAGTAGGACATTTTTTATTCTATCATCAATAGTTTCCGTAGCGAACGCGATAAAAGATTTTTTGGGACCAATTTTTTCACACCTTAGGTTAGATTAGTGCATTTTTCTTAGGGATCCCTATTTTTTTTAAGAAAGTATTATAGCTTATGTTAATCAGCGAAAATGCAGCTTTATAATGGTGGAAAAATTTTTGAAATTGCACCAGTAGTTTTTGTGTGAAAACTTCACAAACATACATGCATAAACACAAATGTTTCCTTTTCATTTCCAATTACATAACGTATATACTTTTAAAGAAATTGTAATTAGTCAGTTAATAAGTAAGTTATATTTCACTTATTCATAATTACTTCCTTACTACTTATTAATCAAAGCCACGTCGTGAAAAGAGTCAGTTTATCAAATAATATTATATTGGAATTCCTTCACGATTAAAGCTGTGAATTTGTGGAATGATCTTCCACGATTGATTAGACAATCTGAATCCTTGACTATATTCAAGAGACGTTTGAAAGAATTTTATCTTAGTAGTGCACAATAATTACATTTGTATATTTAGATGTGTATGTATGTCTATTAAATCATATATGTATGTATGTATTTATGTAGTCTGTATAATTATTTGAATATATGTGTATGTATATGTATATCTATGTATGTATAAGTATGTGTGTATGTATGTGTGTGTACTTGCATTTCTAGTTGTAGAAACTATAGTAGGATGTTTTATTGCACTTACCCAGTAATTTCATGGGCTACTATCTCCAAGGTTGTCTGGAGGAGATCGCTTTAAGCGATAAGACCGCCTTTGTACACTCTTATCTATAAATTTGTTAGTGTTTTCTTTCAAAATCTGTATGTTTGTGTGCAATAAGAATAAATAAATAAAATAAATAAATAAATTATTTCAAACTGCCTCATTGGTCTAGTGGTTAGCATGTTCGACTACAGACATGAGGTCCTGGGTTCGAGTCCCGGGTCGGGCCTATTCAAAATCAATTTTCTCAATATTTGCCTGAAGTTGGGAAGTTGGCGGTGTGATCCACCCCCGTGCCTCGGAGAGCACGTTAAGCCGTCGGTCCTGCGCCTGATCTCTCTCCAGGCGTGTCGGATTCCCGTCACATCACGGACTATGAGAGTGAAGGAATGAGAGTGCACTTGTGTACTATGCCTGCCAATCCGCAGTGGAGTGTACCCAGCAGTGGGACGTTAATGGGCTGCTACTTACTTTTACTTTTATTTCAATTTAACAACGTATATTCTTTTACAGAAGTCTTCATTTATCAGTTAATGAGTGAGTTGTGTTTAGTTTATACATAAATACAAGAGTCTACTAATTCGTTTAACCTTTAAGTGTGTTAAACCTTATATATTAAGACGTGGGAACGTTAAATCTCATTACAAAGGTATATCAACGGTTGAAGTCTAGCTAAAATTGTTCTCGGCTGATTCAAAACACAAAGGGTGCCCTCGAAACTCATTTAAATTAATAATTTTGAACGTATTTTAATTTAGACGAGTTCCTCCTTTGTCTTTGTGGAAAATTGTAACAAAGGAGCGTCGAGTGATCGTTTAAAACGAAACAAAAGTTATTTAATGTACAAATATTCAATACATAACTTAGAAGAAGATGTGAATAACGCTTACACATATTTATGAATAGTTTACAATATAATATAATCTTTAATTTGGATAAAATAAGACATAACAATAAATCATAAATGATATAAAAGTTACAATTAGGAAGTTATTCAAACGGATGTATTACTAATCCTTAGGATGTTAAATACGTTAGTTATCATATACTAATATAAAGGATGAAATGTATGTTTGCTTGATCGCGTTAATCTCAGGAATTAATCCAATTTTAAAGATTCTCAGTCATTTGGTAGATTAGTTTTGGAGATCTTGCATTTGATAGTTTTTCGCATATATAACCCGATCTATTGGGTGTATGGGAAAAACCGTTCTCAGTGATTGTCTACGTTGTAACTGGAGTAACTGTGCAAAATTTGAAGTTTATCGGATTTATAGTCTCGAAGATTTTGTGACAAGTGTGTAAATGCCAATAAGTCTTGTAATCAAGAGTATGTTTGCTTGAACGCACTAATCTTAGGAACTACTGCTCCGATTTCAAAATTTCTTTCAGTGTTAGATAGCCCAATTATCGAAGAAGGCAGTAGACTATATATCATCACGCTAAGACTAATAGCAAAGGTATAACAAAGGAGAATGTTACCAAATAGGTTTTTTTCTTTTTGAGAGCTTCCGTCGCGTGCACTGCGTAAACGGTTAAAGTTTCGCATAAATCAGATATTACAGAATTGTACACATTTAAAAGTTCTAAATAAATCTCAAAGATATCATATGTCTATCTTTTAAGGTTGGATCGCTATAGCCTCTGGTATGTTTATAAAAATTTGTTCTATTTCTTATTTGGCACAGACGAAGGTGTGCGAGTCAGCTGCTTCAAATATATTATAAACTCATTGCATTTTAAATAGATTGTGAAAAAAAATATTAAACAAAGTTTGAAATTAGCTGTGATACTGTATCAGACACGAAGCCTTGGAACCGTAAAACTGTAACAGGCTATTTACAGACGCCATTTTGCCTCGTTAGAACTCATATAAAAGCAAGTTTATGGTTGCAAGATTGTTTATTTTTTAATTAAAACTCTGCTCCGTGGCACCATTCTAGTTTTGCATTAATTAAATTAATAAAAAAACACAGTAGAATAAGTTATCTTATTATAACACTACTTAGAAACTTGTTACATTTGATTCTGTTTTGATTTACACTAGCGTTTCTATAAAAGAAATTTGATTTTAATAAAAAGTTTTATAATACCTTATAGTAACCTTTACGATCCAAACAAGGGTATCGAAAAACCGTACAAATTGGCTAAAACGAAAACAGTATCGTATATTTGTCTCGCTCTATCCTTACGGCGGTAACGTTTGTTAGAATGAGAGAGGTAACATATTACTAACAAACTATAAAAGAACGTGCTAATAAGAAGAATTTAGATATTGCCTATCAAGTATTATTAAGAACTTCCTCATTGGTCTAGTGGTTAGCATGTTCGACTACAGACATGAGGTCCTGGGTTCGAGTCCCTGGTCGGGCCAATTCAAAAATCAATATTGAGTTTTCTATTAAGATTTTCTCAATATTTGCCCGAAGTTGGGAAGTTGGCGGTGTGATCCACCCCCGTGCCTCGGAGAGCACGTTAAGCCGTCGGTCCTGCGCCTGATCTCTCTCCGGTCGTGTCGGATTCCCGTCACACCGGACTATGAGAGTGAAGGAATAGAGAGTGCACTTGTACTTGTACTATGCCTGCCATTCCGCAGTGGAGCAGCGTGATGGGTCCATGCTCTAAAAACCCTCGCTCCTCGGAGTGAGGAGGCCTGTGCCCAGTAGTGGGACGTTAATGGGCTGCTACTTACTATCAAGTATTTGTGTTTTTAGTTGTCAAAAACAATATTTATTAACAATTTGCGATTCCGACAATAAAAAATAAAAATCGGAAAAGGTTTCTTTACAATGCTTTTGTGATTACAAAAAATGTAAAGAATGAAGCTCTTTTTAACTGACTTCAAAAAAAGGGGGAGGTTATTAATTCGACTATGTTTGTTACCTCATATCTCCCGACTGGGTGGTCCGATCTTGATGATTTTATTTTTAAATGAAATGTGGTGCTCGTCATAGGTTCCCATTTTTTTTAATCCAGTTCTGATGATGGTATCCGTGAGAAAACCGGATGTGTTAAATTTGCATTAAGCGTGTGACAAATGGACGTATAACTCAAGATCACGCCAACCGATTTCGATGATTCTTTTTTTTATTAGAAAGGATATACTTCAAGGGTTGTTTTGTAATAGTTTGGTTAAATTCTGATGATGGAATCTTTGACAAAGTGACAGAGTTCTTCAATTCTTAGGAGCAAATGAACGATACTCGGCAGAATCTTCTATAGCCTATCCAGATATTTGCGTTGCCTTTTTTTTTTGGTAAGACGGGAAAAAAATCCTCAATAGGATACCGGGACGCCGCGGACGTCCCGGTTATGCCGGACTCTTACCGGCTAAAAACGACCCGCCATCCTACGCACTGTCACAATGGCGGCGCTACAGGTTAGCTATAGAGTAAAACTGCGCGCGCCGCCGTGACTCCCCGTGAGGGGCCCCTACCTTGATCCTAAGGATCGAGCTACCTATGGGGCAGCGCGAAGGCGCGCCGCCCGACAACCTACGGAGCCTCGCTACGTGGGACGACGGCAACTCCGCGGTCCGCCGTCCCAGAGGCTAGTGCTAAGGGGGAAGACGGCGGTCCTGGACCGCACGCCTTCTCGCCGGACGCCTACGACGGAGGGCGTGGGCGGCGGGATCCGCCTCCCGACGCCGCTCCGCGGCCTCTTTCAGCGACATCACCTCGTCGCTAAAGGAGGCCACCGCACTCCAACACTCCCTCCGCTCCACCATCGCTCGCACGACGGTGGGCAGAGACAGGTCGGTCGACCCTAATACGGCCACTAGGGCAGATCTCTGCCTATCCCAACTGGGGCACACCGCAAGCGTGTGCTCCGCCGTGTCCACGGCGGATCCACACTCGTGGCATTCCTCAGTGGGCTCCCTACGGGCCACCCGGCATAGATACCTCCCGAAGCACCCGTGCCCCGAGAGGATCTGCGCCAAGTGGAAAGTGATCACGCCGTGACCACGCGACACCCACTGACCAAGGAGCGGAGACACGGCCTCGATCGTCGACCGCCCTGCGCTCGGGTCACTCAACCGGTCCCGCCACTTGGTTTGTAGGACCGCCTGCGCCTGGCGCAGCCAGTCCCTTTCGTCCCCTGGCGAAGGGGGGTCGCCTCTCTGACGGGCGTCCGCCCTCCGCCAATATACGTCCGAGTGTACTTGCGCGTCCAGCTCCCAGGGGGCGGTACTCGCTAATACGCATCCCGCCTCCCAGGATATGGTGCGGTATCCTCGGACGATCCTGACTGCCACGACTCGCTGCGCACCTCGCAGCAGAGCCTTCGAACGTGGCGTCAAATCTCCCGCCCAGATCGGGGCCCCGTACAGGGCCATCGATCGTACCACGCCTGCGTACAGGCGACGGCACCCTACCTGCGGCTTGCC
>JACTOM010000887.1:73070-93499 GCA_015832385.1 Elymnias hypermnestra
ACTCTCTATTCCTTCACTCTCATAGTCCGATGTGACGGGAATCCGACACGACCGGAGAGAGATCAGGCGCAGGACCGACGGCTTAACGTGCTCTCCGAGGCACGGGGGTGGATCACACTGCCAACTTCCCAACTTCGGGCAAATATTGAGAAAATCTTAATAGAAAACTCAATATTGATATTTGAATTCGGGACTCGAACCCAGGACCTCATGTCTGTAGTCGAACATGCTAACCATTAGACCAACGAGGCAGTTTAAGAGTTTTTATATTCTAATTATAATTCCTTGAATAGTCGTGACACTTGCGTGTAAAACTGTCATAAAATATCGTATATACTAAGGGAGCCTTTTCTCTGACGCGCTAACTATATAATAAAGTTGAGTGGTTTACGCTTAACAATATTGTCTGTCCATATTTACGCCACGCTTTCCAATTACCTTTTATATATTAATTGGGAATGTTATTAATTAGACCTTCAGTTAAATTGCTATGTCTTGGCTTTCAATTTGTTTCTTATTCACTGTAAATAATAGAAACAAATTGTAAGGACATCAAAGCTGAAGAGTTCGAGTGGGAAATATCTGATATGACTCGAATTTGTCGTTGTTGTTGCTTTTCTTGTGTTGTGTTGTTGTGTTTCCTTTCGCCACTTCACTCTATCCGCAGTCATTTCTACATTCACACCTTTTATACACATATCCTCTTACACACAATTCATCCACACTTTTTCTGGTCGCCCTCTCCCGGCCCTGCCGCTTACCATCACATTTAGGACCCTCTTGCATACATGACCAGGCTAAACTTCCACTCCTTAACTTCTCGGTCACTGGTGTTACTTTCACACTTCCTCTAATATACTCATTCTTAATCTTATCTAATTTTGTCACTCCACACATCCATCTCAACATTCGCATCTCCGCTGCATGCAATTTCCTTTCATTCTCCCCTTTGGTGGCTCAGCACTCTGATCCATACAGGATGACAGGTCTTACGATCGTCTTATAAATATTGTAGATTAGATTGAAATCTAATTTGATGTGTATTATACTTAAAGTGTTTTAATGTTCTTCATCTATTGTTATTGTAAAATTCCATTGTGTAAACTTGATAAACGTCACCATTTTAAAAGCCAGCCCTCTGTGTATGCTCTCTTTTAGACAGGCAACTACTGGTTGACATGATACGATAGTTCTGTCTCAACTCGGGCAACTTTCTTTTGAAGTCATAATGTGTATTATCTATTTCACTTCTCGGTAACTGTCGTAACAAAATATGTGTAGGGATAACACTAGTAAGTAAGTAAGTAGCAGCCCATTAACGTCCCACAGCTGGGCACAGGTCTCCTCACCCCGAAGTGCGAGGGTTTTTAGAGCATAGACCCACCACGCTGCTCCACTGCGGATTGGCAGGCATAGTACACAAGTGCGCTCTTTATTCCTTCACTCTCACAGTCCGAGGTGACGGGAATCCAACACGAACGGAGAGAGATCAGGCGCAGGACCGACGGCTTAACGTGCTCTCCGAGGCACGGGGGTGAATCACACCGCCAACTTCCCACTTCGGGAAAATATTGAGAAGATCTTAATAGAAAACTCAATATCAATTTTTGAATTAGCCCGACCCGGGACTCGAACCCAGGACCTCATATCTGTAGTCGAACATGCTAACCACAAGACCAATGAGGAGATAACACTAGAAAATAGAAAAATGAGAAGTTAAATCAGTTACATAGTGACTGTTACTAACGGTGCGTGTGTCTTGTCGAAGTTCGTTAAGTTTTTTTGTAGTATTTCATAAACTGTGAATGTATATTAGTGATTATTTGTGCTTTTGATTATACAATTGATGTGAATAACAATGAAAACCTTTGAGTTAAGTGTATATTATTGAGATATGAGCTTATAAATACAAGATAGACTCATACCAGAGTCTTAATTTTATAAACAAAAGATAACAATGCATAATGTAACAAAGTTTCTTTTAATAGAAATGAAACATACGTGCTTATTAGTCCTTTCAGTGAAGGAAAACATAATGAGGAAACTATAAAACCCTCTCTCCTATAACAGAGGAGGCCTGTATCCATCTATATATCTGTATCCCATCGATAATATTTCGTATTTTATAAACAGAAATGTATTTCAACTGAATTTCTATACGTAAAAATATTTGCATAAGTAATAAAAAAGCTATTTTCATATTCGCATCATGTTATTCGATATCAGTTATTTTACGAACTGAGTGGAATATTTCTGTTTCATGGGTCACAGCTCTTGGGAATTGATCGGAAGTTTAAATTCAATATGGTACTGCGTGGGGATACCTTAATTTCCTTTAGAATGACAACCCAAATGGAAATATATTGGAATTTCCCGACTTAGACATCTGTATATATAGTATAAAATGAATTCGCTACCGCTACGTATTGGTTTATATCTTTTAAACGAATGAACGGATTTTAATGCAGTTTTCAGTTATAGATAGAGTGATTCAAGAAGAAGGTTTATATGTATAATACATATATATTATACTACAGAAAATATGAGAAATTCAATGATTTGTAATGCGATGTAACAAACATATTTTTGTTGCGCTCAAATCACAAACGCTGCCTTAACCTTACAAGATAAATAAATTTAATGTTCTAAGGGATTATAGATCTTTAAAAAATAGATTAAAAACCAGTAACGGTACACATTTATCTCTAAAATACAATTCACAGTAATCATTTTTATCTTTTACTCATTACAAAAAAATATGTGTTATTTATCAAGCGATTTTAAACAATACAGTATTATATATTATGTATTTAAATACATTATATACGTTGGATATTTCATGTAGATATTTACCGCCCTTAACAGTATAACGTTAAAATGGATATCTTAGAAGATATCAGCGATTTAGAAAAGCGCCTATTAGTTTTATATGGAGCATACATAATTTTGTTAGATACACGTTAAAGGAACTTAGCAATGCTTGTCCAAAAATCAAACTTGCGACTTAAAAGCTTACTTAATACATAGCAATAATTGATTTGTCTAGCAATAATTGATGGTAGCCATCTACCAGTAAATACTAGCTGATCATGGTCTGTACCTCATAAAAGAGTCACAAAAGGAACAAATTTGGTCAGCATAAATAGGGTTATAGCGTACTAACGTTAAAAGATAGATACGAGTATATACTGTGGCAGACTTTTTTTTAGAGCTTTTCAAGGGGAACATTTCTGTGATACATGATTTTGGCGAAACTTTAACAGTTTTCGCAGTGCACGCAACGAAAGCTTTCAAAAGGAAAAAAAACGTAAAATTTTGAAACATTTTTCATTGGTGCATCGCGCCTATTTGTGTTAACGTGATGATATATAGCCTATTGCCTTTCTGGATAAATGGGCTATCCAACACTGAAAGAATTATTCAAATCGGACTAGTAGTTCCTGAGATTATCGCGTTTAAGCAAACTAATTCTGTTAGTATGGATTTAATATAATTTTACATAATTTTCCAATAACCGATATTAATTTTATTACGAATGTTTCGAACTTTAATTGGAATCATGCGATAATGAGACTCAATTATATAATGCTATCTGTTCTTTCCGGTGAAATTGTAGCTCTAGATATTTTGTAAATATGGCAAAATCCGTTCTCCGTGGCCAATAGTGTTAAATATCAAAATATTCTTTATTGAAGAAGGCTTAAAAAGTGCTATTGAATCGTCATTATTCAGGCTGTTTGTTGCAAATCTACCACCGCTACGGAAAGTTGATTCTGCTGAGAAAAAAGAGGCAGAGTCTTAATATGAGCATCCCACTGAAGCTCAGAGTCTAAAGGTATTCCTATGAAGACTGTAGACTTAACTTTCTTTAGTGAACTACTATCAATTTGAATTATCGTACAAATTTCTTTTGCATTTGGCAAAGTGAATTCAACATACTTAGTTTTTGCCAAGTTTAATATTAAATTATTAACTGAAAACCATTGTGAGTCAAGTGACAGGGTATTTACATCGTCATAATTTTCCTTATTTCTTTAAATTTGAAACAACAATGACGTGTTATTAGCAAATAGTACAATATCACATTTGTCATAGCTAAGTCATTTATATATACTAGGAATAAAAAAGGGCCAAGTATTGATCCTTGTGGGACACCCTTTTTTACCGGTGATTCCCACGACTCGACGCTATTACCGAATACCTTTTGTAGTCTATTTTAAAGATACGAACTTAACAAGTTAAGTGCCCCATCTCTCACACCATTATGACTTTATTTAGGGATGAGAGTTCTATGTCAACACAATTAAAAGCCTTTGAAAAGTCACATAATACTACTAGTGCATAATGGGACATTTCCCAAGCATCAAAAATATGTTTCATAAAGGACACGCCCGCGTCTTTAATATTGATTAAGATGAAGCAGTTTATATGTATTAAAATGATCCAGGAGTTGATGGAGTAAAATTTTACTCAGGGTTGGCAAAATGCGGTCCCCGCGTTTGGGAGAATACTGTCCAACGTACGCCCTGCAGGAGGTTGTAAGCTGGACTCATCGCCAGTATGGATTTGTACGGTGTACCCGTGTGGGTTGATGCCTTGACGGCATCAACTATCAACTTTGCTGTACACGGCGGAGAGGATAATTGCGGTCAGGACAATACGAGGGTATCGTGCAGTATCTTGGACGGCAGCGACTCTTCTAGCCGGCGATTCTACGTGGGAGCTATGTGTGGAGTTCCTTGCAGCCTCGGCCTCGGGTCCCCTGCGACTGGAGTGGCAAATATGGAGGCGATTCGTCCTCACCTGAATCAATGGGTCTCCAGGGGGCATTGGGCGCGCTCCTAGATGTTGGTGCAGATTCTGACTGGTGCAGATTCGGAAAGTTCATGCACCAAATCGTCCGAGAGGAGTCGCCCGACTGTCATGAGTGTGGTACAGCTATTGACTCGGCTCACCACATTTTGGAAGACTGCGCAGCCTGGGGACCTCAGCATCACCTCTTGGTGGCGTTAATTGGCGGCGACCTATCTCTGCGGATCATTGTAGGCGTAATGCTCTACAGCGAGCGGTGTTGGGCGGGAATAGTCTTCTTCTGCGAGACCAGAATCTCGCTTAAGGAGGCCCGCGAACGAGAGAGGGAGAAGTCAGTACATGCCCTGCTCACCGCCAAAGGATACTAGACGGTGCATGTTTGCGCACTTGCTCACACTTCCGTCAATGCTCAGTCGGACTCATCTAAAACACCTTTTAGAAATGCGCGAGCTGGACCTCTGGTGTCTCACTCACGGACGAAGAGCGTTCCGCTGGGTTTTAGTGGGTAATGCTAGCATTCCTACCTTGCCCAGTCCCACACCCCCGATCTATGCCAGCGAAAAAAGGCAACCATATGTATATATACATATTTATTGAACTGTTACTGCTACCCCTAGTTTCAGTCTTCCCTCATTTTCAGTTAAGTAATCGGCTCGTCATCCAATTAACGCTGAAGCTTTGAGAGCACTCCAGTTTTGTACATATTAATTAAACTGGAGAGGATCGAACTAACGACCCGTTATATAATATTAACGCTAATTAAGCATACATTTATAAAGAATAATCAATAAGATACTCACGCAAGGTTTCTTTCTTTCTATTTGATACTAATGACCGCTGCCGACCGTGACGAAGTCGCTGATATCTCTTTAGATATCCATTTTAATTAAATGCTCTTAAGGGCAGTTTTGATCTGCATGAAATATACAACGTTTGTAATGTATTTAATTGAATAAAAAGTAATACTGTATTGTATAAAATAGCTTGGTAATTAACACATATTTTTTTGTAATATGTAAAAGATAAAAATGATTACTGTGGGATATCTATTAGAGATAAATATGTACTATTACGGACTTTTTTATCGATCTTTTTACAATATATAATTTTGTAGAACATTAGTTTGATTTATCGCTTAAGGTTTAGCCAGCGTTTGCGATTTAAGCACGCAAAAATGTGTTTGTCACATCACATAACAAATCTTTGAATTTCTTTTTTTTTCTGTACTATAATATGTACATATTATACATACAAATATTCCTCTCGAATCACTCTATCTTTTGATAAAAACTGCATTAAGTTACTTTGATTAGTTTAGAAGATATAAACGAATATATAGCGGAAGCGAATGAAAAACTTCTTTAAATACAAAGTTGTCACATTTTTGTCAACTTTCAGTTACAATATTTCCCTTTTTCTTAACAAATAATGTAATTCCTGACACGAAATTGTATTATATTATTAAAAAAGGCACTCTGTAAAATTTCTTGCTTATATTTGTTCTCATCAGTATTCTGGTGACTTCCTGCGAAGTGTAACAAGGCCTCGCTGATGGAAAAGTGTGAGTACTGGGTATTTTCCCATATTCCCACGGGATCGGGAAATATACAACTAAAGCTGATGACAAGAGCTAGTTTAAACAGTTCCCAAATAGATCGTACAGGCTTATGTAACATACAGTGAAACGATATAAAACTAAGCCTAGAAAGGCCTTTTGAATATTTTATTAAGGTTTATTTTTATCGCAGACGGATCGATCTGAATTATTTTAGTAGACTTTGGAGGACTTGTATGTATGACCTGAATACCTATTTTAACTCTCCATCCCCACTTTCTGTTATTTATCATAATAAGTATACGTGCAAGTAGCTGGAAACGTCTGTCTTCACCTGGAGAGTTGGATTACTAGGAGGCACGGATCTCTCTTCTAATGACTGGTGCAGGACATGATAACCTCGGTATTATCTGTACCAGATCGTTGGTGAGGAAACCCTCGTCTCTCATGAGTATGGTGCTCTCGTAGATATGGTGCACCAGACCTTTTACTGCAGAGCATAATCGGTGTTATATTTGCCCTGGAAAGTATTCTTTAGCGAGAATGTTTTCTTGCTAATGAAGGCAAAGGGATACCACCCATGCCCCTTCTTCTCCCTCCTTTTAAATAAACTGTAGATCCTTATAGTCAGCATCATCCATAGCGCAATGTGAAATGGGAAGGGTGAGGAGGAATCCAGTAGGTTTTGTTGGTAACTCAGCAAAATCCACACTCCTGATTGAACTGATTTTGGTTTCCACAGGGGTAAATAACAACCCATTAAAGTTTCCCTGCTGAGTACAGGCCTCCTAAGACATAGGAAAGAGAGCTTTTTAGAGTCTCTCTATTCCTTCACTCTCATAATGGGATGTGACGGCAATCCGACACTCGAGGAAGAGATCAGGTGCAGGACTGACGGCTTAACATGAATTTGAACTGGACTAACTCTGGATTCAAACCCAGATCCTCATGTCTCCAGCCAAACAAGTTGTTTTCTAGATCAATTACGTAAAGAGCATTTCCCAGCAAAAAAAGTAGGTGTATATGTAATGAGACTACCCCAAAATGCGATAAAATGAAAGATAAATAAAGTATTTTTAACTTGGAAACTAAAATTAAGGCAGTCCATTTAAGTAGTTGGTATTTACAATTTCCATTATGAAAAGCAGTCCACTAACGAAGGCTGGAACAATTCAATTAGGATACGCTCAACTTTTGAAAGCTCTGCTTTAGATAATGGATTGATTCACTTTTGAAAGCTCGGGTTTATTATTTTTGTTCTTTTTTCGTATATTGGCGGAAGGTTAGCGCTTGACTGTGACCTCATACAGTCTATGAAGTGACAAGCCACGGCCAAATTTCTCCCTCCCATCAGTCCCTACTCAGACAAATTATAAAACGCATATTTATAAATAACGCCTGCCTAAAATCGAAGTCAGAACCTCTGCTAGCGAAGCACATCCTGACTCCATTGCGCCAGTGAGGCCCTGAAATTGTATGGGTTCTTTAGGGGCTCCTCTACAATAGTTCAATCGGTGGTAGGAATAAGCTACACAGAGTGAGCTTTAAACGGTGCATGCACCAAATCTCTTCGCACCAGAACTGCCTTGCCTATGGAGGTAAAGCCCCTAGGAGTGATCTTAGGCTACAAAGACGAGGCTGTCACTCTCACTCCTCGTGAGCATGTCGATCTGAAGGGTGTATACAGTAACAGCTCATGTACGACGTTTCTCCGCACCAGGAATGCCTTCCTAATAGAGGTAAAGGGGAGGGATCATAGGCTACATAGAGAAGGCTGTCACCCTCATTCGCTCATACCCTTACACCTCGTGAGTGTGTTGATCTGAAGTGTGTATGCAATAACTCTTTGTTTACCACATCTCTCCGCACCAGAACTGCCGTGCCTGTGGAGGTAAAGTCCCAAACAGGGATTTTAAGCTGCATAGAAAAGACTGTCAGCCTCACCCACTCGTACCCTCCACACCTCGTGAGCGTGTCGATCTGAAGAGTGTGTACAGTAACACCTCATGTACGACGCTTGCCACACCAGGACTGCCTTCCCAATACTTGGAAATCCTCAACTCCCGGTGATCCAGGAGCTTGGTTTTGCACTGGAGAATGGATGACGTGAATATCCTGCTATAAAATATAACTGGGCGAGTAGGATGAGCTCTCGGACGCCAGCTGCGGCACATTAAATGAAGGGGTGCATTTTCCACGAGCGAGTGGTATCAGGGAGCGTCGGTTGCAGCACTTTTAATGAATGTGCACGCTAGATGACACTAAACTAATAATAGCATAAATCCAGTGCATGGACTAGAAATAAAGGCAGTTTTACCTTTGACCTGGGTTGTGGTCAGCACATGATTGCAGCGGCATTAAAAATCGTTAGCCGCGGCACTTTTAATGAACCTGTGCTTACTTTACTAAAGAAATGTAATCACATAGTTATATAGACTAGAGATGCTTCTAATTTTAATATAGCCTTGCAGAAATAGCTACTTACAGTAAGATCGCATTTTTCTATCCTATTACGTTAATGTTTCTATTTCATGTATTGTTTATGGTGTATAATAAAGTGTATACCATCTCTCTCTCTTTCTCTCTCTCTCTCTCTCCTAAATCAACCAGAAGACTATGAATAAAAATTGACGATCAATTGATTACTTGACTGTTTTGTTCTTGTAGCTGTATGTTCAATGGCTTTTTAACCTCATAAAAGAAACCTGGGACCTCTGTTAGCCAAGCTAGTATTTCTACCATTGCACCAGCGAGGCTGTTAAGTTATTCTGTTGAAATAATGATAAAGCGAGTCCTATATCGTTGTAACACCTACATATTTTATAGAGGCGTTATGTACGGGGGCTATCGATCGGGTGCAATTCGAACCGTCGCCCTTGGCCCATTTACCTCCACTTTAATGGCTGGTTGGATTTAATTTATTGTGTAAACGTATCCGCGGTGTCTATCTATCTATATTTAGTATCTACAAACCTATACCTATACATACAAACCAATAACTAAAGGTAGTTTATCAATATCACTTTTATTATCTGCTATTACTCTTAAGGCATAATTTCCTTTCGATTTCTTATTTGTAATTAAGTTTAAATACATTTTTTATATGATACTTTCTACGTGAAGAGATTCGTGATAAATAGTGTAGGAATTGACTGTAGTTTCTGACGTGAATACGTCTTTAAAATCGTATTTATAGTGACGCAATAAAATAAATGATAATAAAATCGGGGGATACAGTTTGGTGTTGTAGCTACATATCTATTATATATATCCAAAATCCAATTATATCATTGGATAGCTAATGGATCAAAGGATTTATTACCGTAAATAAGGATTGTAACACATCGCGCACGATAGAGGTGAATGCCTCGATACGAGACGTATTTACGGACAACAAACGGCCGTGTCACACCTCATTTATTTTACAAATTACTTGTTAATTTATATTTTATTGTAAAAAACATTATTAATTATAGATTTCCACAACTAATCCTCGCAACAGATACCTCTGATAACGAAGTATTCTACTAGAAAGGTAACTAAGAAACATAGCAATGTTTCTAACTCAATTAATGCTTTCACACCTACGTCTTATATAAGTTTACCCTAACAAAGTTACGGGTTTAACCTAAACTATAAATAAACTATTCAATAATTCGCATTAAAGCCTTCTTGAACCTTTTGGGCTTTGATCAGTCACCATCTATTACGGCAAATTGATTCAAGGTTATTAATTTTGAAGGAAACTTCACAATGAATATATCAGCTTTTAAACATTGGCCATAAAAAGGAATTAAATCTGAAGGAAAGGATTAGGGAGGATGCGACTCTGACTCGACGAGTCAGAAGGCGCAATACTGCCAGTTGTTTAAGTCGGATTTAACCGGGCTTACCAAGCAGAACGCGTAAACTATCTTCTGGCCTCCACCACCTGGATTAAGGAGATTCCACTGGGTTTAGGCATCCTGAGGCAGCAACTAAGTCCAAAACTCTCCAGTTTATTTATGTATATGATAGAAGTAGACGTTTGTTACTTAAGCAGTTGGGTAGTTAAATAAAAAAAGACTGCAATAACTCGTTAAAGTCACTATCCGAGGACGCACTAGGGGTGCAATAAAAGGAGCCGAGAGCGCGGGATCGGTACGCATTTTTAGTGACTGCGACGGGACCGTTGTCTTTATAATTTTTTAATTATATTGTATTGTTAATTATTGTCATATTCTACATACATACATAGCATCACGCCTCATTCCCATAGGGGTAGGCAGAGACAATATCCTTCCACTTGCCACGATCCTTGTATACCTCCTTCGCTTCTTTCATTTTCATTAAACCTTTCATACAAGTTCGTCGGTTTAGAGTACTCTTGACCTGGCCCTTATTTAAAAAGTCCTGGATTTGGTCCAGGAACGTTCGCCTTGGTGTTCCCCTTCTAACTTTCGCATTCACTCTTGACTCATAAATCCTTTTTGTCAGTCTTCTTTCACTCATTCTCTTTACGTGCCCAAACCATCTAAGCATACCATTCTCAATTTAGTCACTACGTCTTCTTTTATACCACAACGTTCTCTTATCACACTATTTCTTGCTCTGTCACTTAGTTTTAATCCACTCATGCTTCTCAACGCTCAAATCTCTACCAAATTTATTCACCATCCGGCTCCACCACCGGAGACACCATCTGCCTATTCATAAAGGCGTGCAGAGTTCCATATACCATATTCCCTGCATTCACTCTCCTTTCAATATCACTCTCATATTTTAATATATCATATTCTAGTATACATATCACGTCATATTCTAGTTTCATTAATATATTCGTTCTAATATCTCAATTCACTTAATTAATTAATTTATATTGTTCGCGCCATCTGTAAGTTTTCCGAGGTACTAACGCGCTAACTATCGGGAAGCGGCGCGTCTGTTTGTGTTAGAGGGCGCCTCCTGCGCCGTTTCTCTGTGACTCTGTCTGTCAACGAGGCGTCGCGTTAGGGCGAAAAGGGCAACGCCCAGTGGTTTTTTGGTGAAAAGGTGTAGTTTCCACGCGGTTTATTGGTTTTGTGATTGCGTCTCTTCCTCGAGGTACATGAAGCGCGGCAGGTCCATGCGTTTGTTCTGGCCCACGTGTGCCTTAGTCTTGGACATTTCTGTCCCTGCTGGTGCACAGGACCGCTTTGTAGTGGATAACGGAAGACCGGCGTCGCCGAGAGCGGCCGCCGAGTCGCCTTGTAGGTCACGTACATACAAACACACCCACATGTACACAGACACCTGCCAGGGTCATCTCCGCCTAAGGACTTCACATCTGTTTGACCCCCTAGGTGGAATTCTCCCGTACAAATTCTCCTCTCACCGTCGACAATGGTCGAGGCTTTCATCACCTTCTATGGGCCCTGGTGATTAGTGGTAGCCTCCTTCGGGCTCCTTAGGGCTCCAACATATATATTCCTTCCCTTATAACCTGTATCCTTATGATGTCCACTCCCGACCCCCTAAAATCCGACATATACGCAAAATCATGCTACGGACGTAAAAGCTTCATTTAGGCGAGGTTAATACGGCACAAAACTGTATTTTTGTTTTTTAACAAAGTCATATCATTTACAATATATCATATTTCCACTGAATCGAGAACGTCTTCGCCAAAATCAACGTCTGCACTGCGCGAGCTGTCACTTAGTAATCAGGTGACAATATTTAATAAACTACCTCCACAATTCAACAACGTTAACCATGGTACCGATGACCAATTTAACAGCTCAATTATAACTGCAATAGATCTGGATTTCCGCTGGGTTTTATTGGGTATTCTGCTCTTTTCTTTTAAGCGACAGGTTAGCGTTTGACATTGATCACACATGATGGTAAGTGATGATACAATACTAAGATAAAAGCGCGCTAATCTGGTAAGAGGTTATTTACCTCTTCTGGTTTCTATAAAGCATCATCCTGGAACGCATCTCTTGTTTGGAGGTACTTCTTTGCTGGTAGGCTGGTAATTAGCCACGGCCGAAACCTCCCAGTCAGTCTAAGCTCAGGGTAATTGGAAAACCTCTAATAGCAATGTGAGTTGTCACATCACTTTAGAAACCCCACCTAAATTTTATATGTACCTCTTTAGCTAAGGGGTCCTCTAACTATGTGATGCTTTAGAGAATGTTAGAGAACTCGGATACCCTTATGGTTAAAAGTATTTCCAGCAGGAATGAGTAAATGTATTTCCCTAGTGAAAAATAAGGAAAAGGTTGTCACGTCGACATATATGTTAAATACAATATATATTTAAATGAAAAGAGCTTTATTTTGCCATTTACTGAAAACAAAGGCCCGTCTTTCCCGAAATAAACGATCGGATGACGTAAAAGGTGTATTTCGTTCCATATTGATGGCGTATCAGGTTTTCAATTCAATGAGCCGTGTACATGCAATATACGTGTGTGATATACTCGTGTCCTTGATAGAAATAGAATAGAATTAAGAGGTTACAGTGCCATTATAAGGTAATGGTGCAAGTTATTATAAAATCACCAACTCACACTAACTAACAACATTTATTACCTTTACATACATACATACATAGCATCACGCCTCATTCCCATAAGGGTAGTCAGAGACAACGTCCTTCCACTTGCCACGATCCTTGCATATCTCCTTCGCTTCTTTCATTCTCATTAAACCTTTCATACAAGTTCGTCGGTTTAGAGTACTCTTGACCTGGCCCTTATTTAAAATGTCCTGGTACATTCGCCCTGGTCTACCATCAGTCAACCATCTAAGCATACCTTTCTCAATTTAGTCACTATGTCTTCTTTTATACCACAACGTCCTCTTATTTCTTACTCTGTCACTCAGTTTTAATCCACACATACTTCTGTACTTTCACTACCATACATAAGTGTTGGCACCAACACTCCAGCATGCACAGCCAGTCTGGCCCTTTGAGACACCATCTGGCTCTTCATAAAGGCGTGCAGAGCACCATTTACCATATTCCCTGCATTCACTCTTCTTTCAACATAACTTTCACATGTTCCATCTTTTGCAAATTTAGATCCCAAGTATACAAATTCTTTCACCTCTTCCACTTGTTTCCCATCTATCAAAATATTGCCATTCATCGTAGATTTATTTGTGTCAAAAAGCATTTATACGATTATTTATACAATTTAGCACTACTTCTCTTAAAACAACTACTTCACATAACATTTCGTAATCTTACACCATAATTTTTGGTATTTTAAGTGTTGCCTCTATATTAATAAATACCTGCCAACTTTCAGAGATATACAGTGAAGGTAAAGGTAAGTAGCAACCCATTGACTTCCCACTGCTAGGAATTGGCTTTGTCACTTATAGGAGAGAGAGTTTTTGGAGCATAAGTCCACCACGCTGCTCGAATTTCGGCTACGGTGGACAATCTCATGCAGAGATTAACCGATTACGCAGGATAATTACGCAGGTTTAGGCCAGCAACGCATCAGTGGCACCTATGGTGCTGCAGGTGTCCATGGGCGGCGGTGAGCATTTAACATTAGGTGACCCGCCAGCTCGTTTGTCTGACATAACTATAAAAAAAATTAAAAAATTTATATTATAGTGCACAATTGTATACGCCAATATAAGTGTAAACACTTTTTTATAATCACAAATCGTTACTGATGTACACTCTTTATATAATCACGAATTGGTACTGATATACTCCCTTTTTATAATCACTAAATCGTTACTCAAAAACAATGTTTTAATAACCACAAAATCGTAACTAAGAAACACACGTTTTACAATCACAAAACGTTACTGAGATACATTCTTCTTATATTCATAAATCGTTACTCAGCATCACGTCTTATAATTACAATCTAAATCTTTACCCTGAAATATTATTTTATTATCACAAAAATATTATTGGGAAACACTCTTTTTATAATCGCAAATCGTAACTAAAAAACAAACGTTTTATAATTACAAATCGTTACCAATAAATACTCTTTTTATAATAAAAAATCGTTACTAAGAAACTGTTTTAATTATTACGGATCGTTACTCAAAATCAAGTTTAATAATTACAAATCGTTATTGGGGTACACTTTTTTTATAATCCCATATCGTTACCCAGAAGCAGTCTTTTTATAATCACATATCGTTAATCAGAAACACATGTTTTATAATTACGAATCGTTACTGGGAAAACTGAATAATTACTGAGAAACAGATAATTCTAAAGCCATTATTTTCTAATTACAAATCGAAACTGGGAAAATGGGAAATGTTAAAGGTGATTTTTTAAAACCTTCTTTGTCCTTTAAAGCTTTTATAAGCTCTGAAAGGCTGCTAAGTTATAGCGTGCTAATGGCTCTCTAAATGGAGAACTGATGTTCGTTTAATCCGCTTTATCTAGTTAATGTGTCCAGTTAACTATCGTTATGAGTTTTAATGAATTAAAAATCCGTTATTTTACAAAAAAATTATATTTGGCTTTTTATTTAGCTTTCATCATTCAAATAAAAGCTTTGTTATATCCCAGAAAGAGATATGTTTCTTTTAAAAAGTATTTTAGTTTAAATAGACAGTCATATCTGTCTATTGGTGATGAATCTATCACCAGTTCGGAAGGTTGACGACATAAACCAAGTAGATACTGTTATTTTAATATAGGCAAACGAAAGGTAAAGAGAGGATACGGCTGATATCCTGCTTCACAGATAAAGGCTGGGTGGCAGGATAGAGGCTTGATCCCTTCAGTAAATCGTAGATTCTCATATTCGACGTCATTCGGGTCACTAGAGTGGAATTCGAAATGGGACTATGGGATCTCATTCAAGAATAAGGAGGGATCCTGTGGATTTGAGTGGGCATTCTGATACTGCAGCGAGTCCATCATTCTTGCCAAGATCTTTGCAAATATCCTTCGCTTCTTTCATTCTCGTTAAACCTTTCATACAAGTTCGTCGGTTTAGAGAACTCTTAACCTGGCCTTTATTTAAAATGTCCTGGATTTGGCCCAGGAACGTTTGCCTGGTCTACCCCTTCCAACTTTCGCATTCACTCTTGACTCACAAAACCTTTTTGTCGATCTCTTTTCATTCATTCTCTCTACATGCTCAAACCATCTAAGCATACCTTTCTCAAATTTAGTCACTACGTCTTCTTTTATACCACAACATTCTCATATCACACAATTTCTTACCTTGTCACTCCTGTTTCCATCCACTCATACTTCTTAAAGCTTTTATTTTACTTTTGTGCTTCTTCTGCCATACTCAACCTTCACTGCCCCATATAAAGGCTTTTCCCAACGAAAAAGTACTACTCGTTTTAACATAAACTTTGGCTAGTGTGGCTAGTATTTGGCAACTATTTCTGGTTTGAATCTAGTTCAGATACAAATCTAACCATTTCAGTCATATATAATATGCAAGCAACGTGCATAGAGTACTCTTTAGATATTGCATGAACTTATGTAACAGAAACATAATGAATTCTGGATCTTTAACAACCTAAAGGTGATGTCACAAGATTGTTCTTCTTTTTTTCAATATCAAAATGAGTCCCAGGATAATCAACTCTTTTTTATAATGTTCTGATACGAGGATGTGTCTTTAGAGAGATAGGAGATGGAAAGAAAGTTAAATAACTTGTTTAACATGTTACCATCCTATACTGCACCAACATTAACCATTACATGGTCACAGTTAGGCATTGAAATATGTATAATGAGAAACAATGAAGAGAAGTTTTGTAATATAATAATTAAGAAATAGTTATTTTATTCTTAATTAAATATTGCATGAAGTAAGAGTGAGAGGAGGAGAAAGAGAAAGAAAGAGAGCGAGAGAAATATAGTTAAATATCCTGGTTCAAACTTTAAGACTTTAAAGCTACCAAGAAACCTTAATAACTATTTGTAATTTCTTATAATCGAAATAGTTATTAAGGAACTGTTATTTCAAGTCGCTACTACCGAAACGGTTATAATTAATAATCACATTTGTTATTGGGTAATGGTTTTTAAAATAACAAATGTTACTACTACTGTGTACTGACGTACTAATGCACTGGCTCCTCTGTAGTTCCATTATCATGGAGCAATATAGTTTAACGATTATCTTTAGTACAGAAGCAGAGATCGAGTTGTCAACTCTCGAAGCGTATGGTGACGGGGCAGAATAAGCCCGCTTCGTGATTTTGTATGATTTTATCGGGAAAGTGCGGTAATTCCACGCGTTAATTAGTTTGTGGGGCTAATGAAGTAGATCGTCGTGTTTTGTAGGCCTATTTCGTAGCCCTCTAGTACAAGGTGGCGGGTCATAGCGCAGCTAGGTTATTTCGCCTACGCGGTGGCCACAATAGGACTTACCAGTATGGATTCTGGAATAGAAGAACCGGCGTCGTCGACAGCAGCTTGTCGCGATGCTTTGGCAGGTTACAGACAAATTCCACACACACACTTACAAATACACATTTACGTGACCATTCATCTGCCAGGGCTCGTCGCCGTCGAGGAGATCAGTGCCGAGAGACCAGGTAGGTGTACAATTCATTCAATCTGTTCGATCCTGTGGAATCTCTCCCTTAACATTTTCCTCCCGCCAACTCGGGACCGATTCGACCTGGACTTTTATGGGCCGGGTCCAGGGTGGAGTCCATACCAGGGTTACGGTCAGCGTGAACAGTTACTCTTGTACAATAATAATAACAGAAATTAAAGCAACCATCTATCAAATTTAAAAATTCTTTATACAGCACGTTTAAATCGTCAAGTACGTTTTTTCCATATGTACGATAGATGATGTTATTAAAAACCGACTTATAATTTTAAATTACGATGGTTCCTTCATCTCTTGAGATGAGTCCATAACAAACGTAGCCGAGTATCACTTTTTTATCATCACCATGTCTTTATAATGAGCTCTATTATAATTAGAGTTACTCATTCACAACTCTAAATACTAAGCTCTCAGTTTAAATGGTGCATTAATATTCTATTAACTCTGAATACGGTTGTAAGTTATATAAACTAAACTGACACAAAAGACTTGATATATAAACGCTGGTAATGGAGGCAAGTACCCAACAAGTATCCTCGTTTAAGTTTAACAAATTGTTTGCTGACACTTTAGGCACTGGCTGCTTTGTTTTGTTTGTTCGTAAACTAGAATCCCGGCTTACGTGTTGTTCTCTAACAAAATATTATATTTCTGAGGGTAGACGTTTAAAATGTTCTGACAAGTTATACGGATTGACCTTAATAGGAAATTAATTTTGTCTTTACATAAATTGCAGCTGATCCCGGCAGTGTCATCTTGTTGGAATATGGCGAAATCCCTACAGTTATAAAGATAGCAAGTTTGATAATAAAATAGCTTGGAGTAATCGATGAAGCAGGATGAATAATGTACTCTCCAGACCTTTTAAGCCTGAGAAAGGTGTTAGTCAAGGATGCATCCTTTCACTCATCCTTTGAACAATTACGGAGAATACATAATGAGGAAAACCCTCGAAGACTGGGAAGGAGGAATAAGATCAATAACCTTAGATACGCAGACGATACCATACTTTTTGCATCACCCGAAAGCGAGTTGTATAGTGGGCTGGCAGGACTTAGCATCAATAAAACAAAAGTTATGTTAATTGACAGAGCTGGGCAACTCTGTAGGACTGGAGAACTTAGATATGTTCACGAGTGTGTGTACTTAGCAAGAATTTAGACAAATTGATAGTTACACGCAAGGTAGAGGGCAAAAGATCACGTCACCACCAAAAGCAATTACAGATCTTCCATTTGTTGCCACCATAAGGAAAGCCGAGAACTGAACAGCATGGAAAGCACTGGTGAAGAAACTGACGCAAGCGTCTAAGAACGGACACGACCTCAAAACATGAAGTATACGACCGAGAAGATCTCTTTTCTTTAATAGTGAATTGAAAAAGATTCTTGTTAAATAACAGGAAGGATAAAGACAAATATATTGTTAAATAATGTATGTTAAAAAGATACGATCACAGAGCGCTTACTCGGTGACTAGCGAACGTTTGCCAGCCTCATTCGTTGATACTCGTATAAGCCGTTCTCGAACTTCAATTAGGGATTGTGTAAGCAACAAGATTGCTTTATTTCGTGAACCAGCATCGTTCCAATTATTTGTGAGTCAGGAGGCTAGATAATAAATTTTTATTTCGACCACAAGGATCATATAAGTTAGTTACAATAATCTTAGCCTAATGTTAATACACTAACTTAAAAGTAATTTTACTAACTAGTGACAGCCTTGATTTGCCCGTACATGGACCATACAGCAATGGTTCAAGTACTGGCAATCAAGTCTGCCAGCAAATGCTTTCAGAATACTGTTAGCGCTGCCCCGAACCCTGCATACCAGAGATGCACACCGTTTGCGGATGGTGGTGTAGAAACAGTCTACACCCACCCCAGCGAACATACCTGAAGCGCTGCAGAAGCGAGGCAGTCCCATCAGAACCCTGAAAGCATTATTATACTGCACACGAAGAGCATTGTACTTCTTCCATGTGTAGTCGATCCAGAGGCTGCTTGTAAGAAAGATGTACAATAACCTCTGAAAAGAGTGCCCTTTATTGGTACAGTACAACGAGCAAACCTGCGCGCGATCATGTACGCTCTTACAGACAATGCCCTGAGCTCTCTTTCTATGTCTGCATCATCTTTCAGGTCATAGGATACCATGTGGCCAAGGTATATAAAACGAGACACTCTGTTTAGCGGTGTGCCGTAAAGCTTAACATGTGGCATGTGGTAAATGGTCAATTGAAAACCATTTACTCTCAAACTCTGTTCGCGCCACATGGGGCTAGGCATCGGTGCTCTGTGAGCATAGTGAATCTGTGGTTGTTAGAAGCCTCTGAAATCTGTCAACCGCGAAGCGTACCAGGTGACGGGCGTGAACTAAGCCCGTTTCAGGATTTTAAGTGATTTTCGTAAGGAAGTGCGGTATCCTATGCATTAATTGGTTTGTGGGGCTAGCGGAAACCCTATCCTCGCGTTTTGTTTGCTCTCGTTGCCCTCTAGTGAAAGGTGGCGAGTCATAACGCGGCTAGGCTAGCTCGGCCAGGCGTTAGCCGCAATAGACCTTCCTTACGGTGGATTAAGGAGTAGAAGAGTGACTCAGCGTCGCCGACCACGGCCTTCCGCGACGCTTTGGCAGGTTACACACTCTACACATTCCATAACACACAATACACATCTCACATGAACAGACACTTGCTGGAGTCGACTTCGTCGAGGAGAGCGGCGTCTGGAGACAAGATAGGTGCGAAACTTCACAAATTTCGTTCGACCCCTCTGGAATCTCTAGTATAACTTCTCCTCCCGCCGTCTACAGTGATCAAGGCTGCCTTTACCACTATGGGCCCCACACTAACTCGGGGTTCCACAGGGTTCCATATTGGGACCATTTCTGTTCCTCAGTTACATTAATAATCCTTACTTTGTTAAGGGTGATCATGAGATTGTTCTGTTTGCTAATGATACTTCGCTATTGTTTAAGAGTAATAGGCAACAAACAAATTATGACGACGTAAACAGCTCTCTCAATTAAGTGGTACAATGGTTTGAAGCTAATAATTTATTGCTCAACGAATATAAAACAAAATGTGTTAAGTTTAGTCTGCCTAATGTCAAACAAATGCAAACCATTGTTAAACTTGATAATGAGGAACTAGACCTTGTAGACAGTACCGTTTTCTTAGGCATTACGTTAGATAACAAATTACAGTGGGGGCCCCATATAAGTGGTCTATCGAACAGGCTCAGCTCTGCGGCTTACGCAGTTAAAAGAATTCGTCGTCTGACAGATGTTGATACTGCCAGACTGGTATATTTCAGCTATTTTCACAGCATTATGTCATACGGTATTCTACTTTGGGGTAATGCTGCTGATATAGATGCAATATTTGTGCTGCAGAAAAGGGCCGTTCGTGCGATTTACAATATGGGTCCAAGAGAGTCGCTAAGAAACAAATTCAAGGCAGTTAACATAATGACAGTTCACTGCGTATATATATTAGAAAACTTGTTGTATGTACA
>JACTOM010000887.1:101727-128780 GCA_015832385.1 Elymnias hypermnestra
ATAATGTCAAGTTTTATGGGTTAAGGATATGAATATGTCTATGTTTACTGCAATGACTTCTTTATGACCTATAAATAGGCGACAGAGTTTTAACATACAATTGCTAACGTATAATGTCCAGTTTTATGGGTTAAGGTTGTAAATACGTCTATATAAAATGTGATGACCCATTTCTGACCTTAAAAAGACCACAACCTCTTAAAGTACCACTGCAAAATTATAATGTCCAGTTTTATGCGTTAGCCTTATAAATACGTATATGTAAAATCCAATGACCTAATCATAACCTATTAAAAAGATAAGTGAAAGCCTTTTAACATCCAATTGCTAACGTATAATGTCCAGTTTTATGGGTCAAAGTTGTAAATACGTCCATGTTAAGTCCAATGACCTAATCATAACCTATTAAAAAGATAAGTGAAAGTTTTTAAAATCCTACAGCTAAAGTATAATGTCAAGTTTTATTGGTTAACGTTATAAATACGTCTTTGTAAAATGTTATGACCTATGTGTGACCTAAAAAAAGGCCACAGCCTTCTAACGTACCACTGCAAACTTATAATGCCCAGTTTTATGGGTTAAATGAAATGACCTATTTATGACCTATAAAAAGTAACAGCCTTTTAACATCCCACTGCTGGGCACAGGCCTCTTCATTCAAAGAATACCTGTTTGCGTTAAACTCATAAACTGCAGTAAGTATCTTCAAAAAAAGAAAAGGTTGAAAACATTGTGGTTATTTGAATGTTATTTAAATGGTTATAGTATTATTATTATTAACTTAAATGTGTTACATTTTGTTAAGCATTTCAAGCACTTTATTATGATCTATAACATTATATAACTTAAATGAATATCTTAGGAGGTTTTGCAAAAATAATACGGGCTAAGAAATCTATATATTCGATGTGATCTTGTATGCTCTACTATCAATATGAGGCTAGGAGTTGAAAGTAAGAAAAAAAGCCATTATATTATGTTATAATTACGTCATTACTTGGAAAAACTGCCTCATTGGACTAGTGGTTAGCATGTTAGACTCCAGACATGAGGTCCTGGGTTCGAGTCCCGGGTCGGGCCAATTCAAAAATCAATATTGAGTTTTCTATTAGGATTTTCTCAATATTTACCCGAAGTTGGGAAGTTGGCGGTGTGATCCACCCCCGTGCCTCGGAGAGCACGTTAAGCCGTCGGTCCTGCGTCTGATCTCTCTCCGGTTGTGTCGGATTCCCGGCACATCGGACTATGAGAGTGGAGGAATAGAGAGTGCACTTGTGTACTATGCCTGCCAATCCGCGGTCGAGCAGCGTGGTGGGTCTATGCTCTAAAAACCCTCGCTCCTCGGAGTGAGGAGGCCTGCGCCCAGCTGTGGGACGTTGATGGGCTGCTACTTACTTTTACTTTACTTACTTGGAAAATAGTCTTACCTTTATCATGATTAAAGAAAATATTAATATTTTCCCTCTTGTTCTTCATAAATTATTAGTTATGTATACAATTCAACAAAGCTTTGAGCTGTAATCACAATTTACATGTTAAAGCGATTTGATAGCAGAGTTAATGTAAATTACAATTAAATGAAACGCCCACTTAATGTTTTGTTTTAATTGTGAATTGCTTTAAGATAATTTAGTGTCTGCAAATTTATTTATGGTTCTTTGTCTCATATTTTGCAGCTCAATAATAAAAATGGCTATTTTTGTGGACACACGAACATCTAGATGATATATTTCACAAGATACTGATACATTTTGTAAAAATCCAACAACTATTATTGTTTTGTATAATGCTTTTGTTCGTAAGCATTTCTATAACCCTTTTTTTTTCTCGCTGGGAAATGCTTTTATGCACTGACCCCGACCGTGTGTCAGGAGTGTGGGACTCGGCGAACAAGCAGACCTCGCAATACCCACTAAAACCCAGCGGAACCCTCTTCATCCATGAATGAAGCACCAGGGGTTCAACTTTCGCATTCATCCCTGGTGCCCCGAATGAATCCGACTGAGGATTCTCGACGATGGACGGACTTACGCTTACAAACGCTGCCTTGTAGCCCGCCTCCTCCGGCGGTATGAGGGAGCATCCATTGCAATCTCCCTCTCTCGTTCGTGGGCCTCCTTCAGTGAGATGATCGTCTCACAGAAGAATGCCACTCCCGCCCAGCACCTCTCACTCGAGAGCATCGCGCCTACAACGCTGTCCAGTGAGAGGTCCGCGCCGATCAGCGCAACCAAGAGGTGACGCTGAGGTCCCCAGGCTGCACAATCTGCCAAAGTATGCTGTGCCGAGTCGATGGCAGCACCACACTCATGGCAGGCCGGTGATTCCTCGCGACCAATTCTGTGCAGGAACTTTCCGAAACATCCGTGTCCGGTCAGAACCTGCACCAATCTGTAGGTGAGCGACCCGTCTTAGATTGCCCATGTCAACTACTAGTTGATACGATAGTTCTGTCTCAACTTGGCCAATCAGAAAAATAAGCATCTCTTTTTAAGTTCTTATGTGTATTATCTTTTCGCTTCTCGGTAACTGTCGTAACAAAATATACGTAGAAGAAACAGCAGACTAGAAATAATAGCAAATCAATTACAAAGTGACCGTTACTAACGGTGCGTGTGTTACGTCGAAGGTCGTTAAGTTTTTTAGTTGTATTTTATAAACTGTGTGTTTAATTTAATAAACATAAGATAACATTGTATTTTTTTTTCGCTTGGAAATGCTTTTAGTCACTGGCCCCGACCGTATGTCCGAGTGTGGGACTCGGTGAACAAGAAGGCCTCGCAATACCCACTAAAACCTAGCCGAACTCTCTTCATCCATGAAGGAACCACCAGGGGTTAAGCTGAGGATTCTCGAAGACGGAAGGACTAACGCTAAAAGGCGCTGCCTTGTAACCCGCCTCCTCCGGTGGTGAGAGGGAGCATCCATTGCAATCCTCTTTCGTTCGTGGGCCTCTTTCAGTGAGATGATTGTCTAAGGTCCGCGCCGATCACCGTAACCAAGAGGTGACGCTGGAGTGCCCAGGCTGCACAATCTGCCAAAGTATGCTATGCCGAGTCGATGGCAGCAAGACACTCATGGCAGGCCAGTAACTCCTCACGACCAATTCTGTGCAGGAACTTTCCGAAACATTCGTGTCCGGGAATAATCTGCACCAATCTGTAGGTGAGCGACCCATGCTTCCTGTAAAGCCATTGTCCCCACAGTTGCCACGAAGATAACATTGTATAGTTTATCTATTAGCAAACATAAAAATGATAACATTTGGTAGACTTTCATGAACATTAAAGGCTCAAGAGTCAAGAGATTGGAAGTGTTCCAACACGATGTATGTGGTATATCTTCTACAGATATGGGTTAGCAGAGAAACTCATTCACTATAAAGACAGGGTTCTTTATTTTAACAAGAGTACGTTAGCTGGGTTCGAGACCCGGGTCGGGCCAATTCAAAAATCGATATTGAGTTTACTATTAAGATTTTCTCAATATTTGCCCGAAGTTGGGGAGTTGGCGGTGTGATCCACCCCCGTGCCTCGGACAGAATGTTAAGCCGTCGGTCCTGCGCCTGATCTCTCTCCGGTCGTGTCGGATTCCCGTCAAATCGGACTATGAGAGTGAAAGAATAGACAGTGCACTTGTGTACTATGCCTACCAATCCGCAGTGGAGCAGCGTGGTGGGTCTATGCTCTAAAAACCCTCGCTCCTCGGAGTGAGGAGGCCTGTGCCCAGCAGTGGGACGTTAAAGGGCTGCTACTTACTTACTTACTTTACGTTAGCTGTTCGAAGACGTTTGCTGGACAACCTATTCTTGTTTAACCTTGTCAATGGCATCGTTGATAATCCTAAATTGCTGTTACTCATCAACATTGTGTTACCTGCCAAGATTATCGCTTAGAATGGCGTAGGATTTTTAGTTTATATCTAAACTTGGACACAAGCTCGTTAACAGACTTTTTACTCTTAAAATGGTATCTGATTAAATAAAACCATTGATAGCGAATCAACTATATTGCTATTCTTTGGGTTTCTTTCCCTTTATCTTTAAATTGTTTCTTTTTTACTGGCTTAATATAAATTTATTTTTCTTAGGGTTTCTTATATAATTTACTATCGTCGTCGTTAATTTGGTTACCGTTTTAAACCACTGAAACGTATATACCAAGTAAATTTACTTAACGATATGTTTTGAGGATTGATAATTATCTTCAGTAAAAGACTCAGGTTAGACTCAATACGAAAAAGAACATTGTGGTATAAAAGAAGATGTAGTGACTAAAATTGAGACAGGGATGCTTAGATGGTTTGGGCATGTAGAGAGAATGAACGAAAGGAGACTGACAAAAAGGATTTATGAGTCAAGAGTGAATGCGAAAGTTGGAAGGGGAAGACCAAGGCGAACGTTCCTGGACCAANAGTGGAAGGACGTGGTCTCTGCCTATCCTGAAGCGAATGAGGCGTGATGCTATGTATGTATGTTAGCTACAGATATTCTTGATAATAAAAACGATGTTGAGTCTTCTCCAATATTTAGGTTTCATTTGATATGTTTTCATTGTATCTTAAGTAGTTTTTATTTTAATAAAAGCCTTCTGATATTTCAACTTGTGAATCGTCTTGTTCAATATTAATGGACTTCAATATATTTCCACGTTAGACTACTCAATAAGTACTTTGGAAAGGAAAATATTATGTAAAAGGAAACCAGGTCATGAGCACTCTAAACCGATGAACTTGTATGAAAGGTTCAATGAGAATGAAAGAAGCGAAGGAGACATGCAAGGATCGTGGCAAGTGGAAAGACGTTGTCTATGGCAATGAGAAATATATGCACATCATTTATTAATATATGTATCCTAATCCTAACACTATCATTGTATTTACAAATGCAAATAGGATGGAATGCAGTTGCCTTTATTGAAGGGAAAGTTCTGATGATGTTTCTCTTCAAATAATTGCAGGAAGCGTCTTTTTTTAATATTTCTTGCCTCCTTTTTAAATCACCTGGGTCAATTGCATCCAGGAATGTCAAGGTAATTGCGCAAAGCAGCCTCTGACAGCACATTTTCAAGTTTATGAGATTATTAACACTGGTATTCTGGCCAAGATCGAGTCCCGCACTTCTTGCTCTCATGGCAAGGTTACACGCATTTCCCAGCAGAGAAACAGGTCCAGTATTGGTCTGCCTATAGACTATCTACTTAATTTTCACTCGTTTCCTTTTACTTTGTACTTTTGACTCCGAAAAAGTGACTTTTGAAACCGTCATTAAGTTTTTCAACAGAATTGTGTCTGTGGCAATGTTGAAATATATATTCTCTATGTTCCTATGTTATATAACTTTCACAACTGAGATTATAAAAGTTATTTCTTAACTGCGTAAAGTTTACGTTATTACATTAACTAACCCTGCAGAAATAATTTGATACAATTCTGAACTTCGCATAAACTTTTCCTGCATAAGTTCTGAGCACGCTCATGTATAATGGAGCTAAATTATATATAATATAAGCGTAACATACTTTGTTATCTTATGTTAACGTGGAAGCTAAATTTGTATAAATTTTGCTGCAGTTGTTATTAAAAGAGATATATTAAACTCTTGGAATATAGACCTACTCTCTTCCTTGCATATTACAAAACAAAAACTTCCGCCGCATTTGTCGTTTGTTCCCAATTAAATCAAAAACCACTGAACGGATTTCCATGTACTTTTCACCTATAAATAGAGGAATTCACGAGGAAGATATAGGTGTATAATTTGTCTAGATTTTTTGTAAATTGTTTGATATAAACGTTGCATAATCATCAGACAAACTGTTATTGTTATTGTAGGAGATTTGGCTTGAAGAACACCATCTATACATGTATACATATTACCCCAGTTACGTACGGGTAAATTAAGTCCATGTTTTAGGACATCATCAGCTTGGTGTACATGTAACTTTACGTCTACACTTCTTAAAGTATTTTGATTACAACGCATAATGGCAGAGACTCTCGAAGATCTCAGTACAATGCTCGATGACCTCAGCAGTTTCTCAAAGGGTGGCCCTGAAAATGAACATAGATAAGACGAAAATGTCTAATATCCATGTACTGCCACACCCAGTCATCGTTGAGAACTCAGATCTTCGAAATTGTTGACGAGTACACATACCTGGGACATATAGTACAGCTAGGCAGGTCCAATTTCGAGAAGAAGGTCATCTGCCGAATGAGGAAGTGTCCTCATTTATAATATCAGTAAGAATAATATATCTATTCAATTATATCCTGTCCAAGAAGCTTACGATGAAAACTGGTATTATTTGTAATGAAAATAAATAGCCTTAGAAATATCAGGTCTCGTTGAAGACCTTTGAATGTAAATCCCTTGAAATCGCACTGAATTATCTTGCCCTCGATAAAATATAATGTTTTCCTGCCTAAAATATCTAAGGGTGTGTTAAGGCTATGCAAATTAAAATAACTACAAAAATACAATTAGAACTCTAGTAGGCTGCTAGACCACAACTCCTCGTCTCTACGAGTATACCTTCCTCAAGAAACACTCAATGAAATTCTGGTGAAATACTTATGAAATCCGCCGAACCCAACTCCGTTGGGCTGCGTTCGGGAAGCTACGTCAGATACTTTCGTTTGATAACCCTCAGTGCCTGTAGACCAAAGTCTTCGAACAGTACGTGTTGTCAGTGATGACATACGGTTCGAAGACGTGGTCGCTGACTATGGGCCTCAAGTGGAAGCTCAGAGTCACTCAGCGTGCGATGGAAAGGGCTATGCTCGGAGTTTCTCTACGTGATAGAATCAGAAATGAAGTGATCCGTAGTAGAACCAGAGTCACTGGAAGTGGCAATGGGCGGGGCACATAGTCCGAAGGACCGATGGATGTTGGGGGCCGACGCAGCGTAGGCAGACCCTCCACAAGATGATGGTGGACCGATGATATAAAGAGGACGTCATTACGTGAGACCTATGTCCAGCAATGGACGTCCATCGGTTGAAGCTACGAAGACGACGAATGAATTATATTGTTATGTATCTAAGGCTTAGAGATATGATATCATAATCTAAATTGGTCCTTTAACAGTAGTCACAACCCAATAAACATTGAAATTATTCAAATTTCAACTACATTTATCTAGCCTAGTCTGTTAATGTTTCTTTATATGCATATAGAAATAGATGTATTTAATTTAATAGTTAATAGACTACAGATAATCGCAGTATCTGTTCCTTTAAATTTAACAGAAACACATTAACCTTATTAAGTTGCAAATATACTTATTAAACCACTGCACTAATTGCATAACTTTGTGCATTGCAATTATAAAAGTAAAGTATACCCGTAGGGTGTTAACTAAACTAACTTCGCTGAACAAGTTCGCCACAACTTTAAAGTCCCGAGTAGACACGCTCATGTATAAAGAAGTTAACTGAATTTTAATGTTAATTTAACAGACCGTGAAATGCCGTGTTAACGAGGAAGCTACAAAATGAAAACTCATTTTCCTTATGAAGTCATTACTGACGTACAAGAGGAGCTTATATTAAAATGGCATGGAAAACTCTACAACCATCTGGTTTCTTTTTGCTATGTCATAATTGCTTATGAAGCTTTTTTTCCAGACACGTTTTAAGAAGTACAAAATTTTTATATTTAGGAAACATTGTAACGTTATCACTACCTTATCGCTGAAATAAAATGCAAGCTAAAAGCTGCTTGGTCTGCTACTGACAAAGTATAAAATGTACATCATTCACATGACCGCTTTATGATAACTAAAATCACTGGATATAAAGCAATTGTTATGCCAAATAAACTGTAACAAAATGTCAATATTGTGCAATATAAAGACATTAAAATATGTGACATGAGAAATTTGATATAGATCCACTATAATAGAAGGTATTGGCAAAAGATCAATCAATGTAGATGTATTATGTAAGTTCAAGAACAGCGAATTAGAAAGCTACATAATAAACGATCAAGTAACCCGAACATTAGTGCCCATACAACACGACAACATATGAAACAGACGGGATTACCCACTGAAACCCAGCAGAGCCCTCGTCATTTTTTAATGGAAGGACCAGAGGTTCGTTGTTGCATTGCACCATGGACCCTTCGAATAAAGCCGACTCAAAATTGAACTACAGGGGTAGGAGTTGGACAAATCTCAGTCACCTGTTTCCTACTCCCCTCTGTCTGTGCTACTGTGCCTCGACTGTATTCGCCCTCTCTCTTTGCCATGTCTCCTTCAACGAAATGACAGTTTCGTAGAAGGTAGCAACAACATTCCAGGTGTGCTCGCTGACAAGCATTATACCTATAATTCCTGCCAGTGAGAGGTAACATGTCGCTGAGGTCTCTAAGTTGGGCATTCGGCAACCGTATAGTTTATTGTGTATAGTAGCACCACATTCGTGGCAGCCAACGATTTGGTGCAGGTATTTTCCGGGGCAGCCATGACCGGTTAGCACCTACACCAGCCGGTAAGGGAGCAATCTGTGATGTCTTTCCAGCTATTGCTCTATGTGAGTGAAGTGCCCCTACTACGGCCCCACCAGCTATTGGGGACCCGACATCCTTCTTCTAAACATAAGATGGATGTTAAATTTTATCCAAATAATGATTTATTCCGTTTTGTTTAGAATTAATATCATAATCAATATTAAATTGCATCTCAACTTCCGAGGCCCAAATAAATGGGCTTCCTCAAGGGTTTCTCTTAAGTCCATTGTTTTATATAGCATCTATAACTGTAATTTATTCTTATCAGTTGCAAATTTTGTTGCCATGATGTAATTTATTAAAAAAATTTTAATATTTATTGTAGACTTTAATGAAAATGTGCAAACCTCAATAATAGCTATTTATTTTGCCTCTATAAATGACTGATTTCTATCTACCTTTTTTTTATCACTGGGAAATGTAATTTACGCACTAACCCTGACCGATGACCAGTCAGGAGTGTGGGACTCGGTGATAGGAAGGTCTCTCAATACTCACTAAAATCCGGCGGAACCCTTTTCATCCATTAGTCAAGTGTTCAGCTTTCGCATTCTGCCCCGATTTCTATCTATCTAAGATCCCTATAAATATTGAGAGATATAATAAACTAAGAAAATTTCCTTCAATTTGAGTCGTAGCTGCAATATAGGAGGAAACTTTTAACAAGTTTATAAAACAGGACAAGTTTCTTGGGGTTACTTAAAGTAATTTGTTACTCGGTGTCAAACTTGGATGCTTTTTGTTTTTAGCACGAGATATTTTAGAGTATGCGATATTATATATTATCTTGATGCTCTAGATTTCATTCACATACATAGTGAGTCATTAGGTAGTTATAATGACTCACTTTGTGACACACTGTTAGCTGCTATGGAAACGGCATCTACGAGTATACAAAGACATCATTCTGGTTTTTTTGATAATTTATAGAGCAATCCTAATTAATAAATAATATTTCCCATTACCATCAACGGTTGCCTGAAAGAAATAGTTATTCTAGCAATAAGGACGCCGTTTATGCAGATTTATATAGTCTCCTAGATTAAGTTTTTGTATTTTCTATATCTATATTATAAATTTGTGTAAAATAAATGAAGTAACGTGGTGGATCTGAGCTTCAAACTCTTTCAAACTATTGACGAAAGAAATAAGCTTTAATCTCTTTTCTCTTTTTGTACATTACCTTTGAATGAATAAAGTTTATCGAGTCCTTTTTGCAAAAGTTATTTAACATTATTCAGACAGCACTAAGTGACCAATTTATACTTTGAACAGTCCTTACAAATTGCCCAATAATTTTCTCTTGAAATCTCTTTGTACAAGAATTTTTCACTCAATTGAATAAGCCCGCAATATCTCCAGTGCGACAAGTGCTTTTGCAAACGTGTACTCGATGAAATAAAATCGTAAATTCTGCAGAACATTGAGAAACGAAGTTCAATTTGAATTGAACAGAATTTATTGAACAGTTGATGGGACATGATTTTCTGAACGAATTGTTAGGATAATTTTAAATTCAATGTTATAATAGTTTGTGATTAAAGGCAAAAATGTATTAATTATTCATTTCTGTTGATGAATTATGATAACCAGATGGTGTCTCACAGGGCCAGACTGGTGATAAAGTAAGAAATAGTGTGATAAGAGAACGTTGTGGTATAAAAGAAGATGTAGTGGCTAAAATTGAGAAAGTTAAAGAGAACGAATGAAAGGAGACTGACAATAAGGATTTATGAGTCAAGAGGGAATGGGAAAATTGGAAGGGGAATAAGGAACGTTACCGGACTAAATCCAGGACATTTTCAATAAGGGCCAGGCTAAGAGTACTCTAAACCGACGAACTTGTATGAAAGGTTTAATGAAAATGAAAGAGGCGAAGGAGATATACAAGAATCGTAGCAAGTGGAAGGACGTGGTTTTTGCCTTCCCCTATGGGAATGAGGCGTGACCCTATAAATTGCCCAGTTATCGTGGAAGTTGAATGAATAAATGAAGAGTATGTTCCAGAAACAGGAAAGCTTATTCCTTTTGAGAGTGTCCGAATATTAAGGCAACTATTAAGTATAATGGAATTTTTATTAAAAAAGCTTCTACAAAAACTATGCCACTGCATATGTTTATATTTTAGTAATCAAATTTGTTTTCTTTCTCTATTCCTTTCTTCTTCTATGACTCCCATTATACAAATTGATATGAAACTGAAGCTTTACCATTTTAGAGTTTAAAAAATATTTCACGCTAGTATTTGACATAATATCTATTTTGTGATAATCACATTTGTCTTCTCTTTCTTTTAGAAGCTGCTCAGAATTGCTAGTAGTGTACACAGACTATGGTTAAGACTTTAGAAGGTTAAAAAAGGCGCACTTTGGATATATTAGTAAAATTTTATCATATTACACATTTCAAAATAATAAATTGAATATGTGAGAGGTCTTATATTAATATTACTACAAATTATACAAAAACAAGTAGGCTTAAGTGTAATAATTGATACATACACAGCATCACGCCTCATTCCCTTCGGGGTAGGCTGAGACCATGTCCTTCCACTTGCCACGATCCTTGCATACCTCCTTCTCTTCTTTCATTTTCATTAAATCTTTCATACAAGTCCGTCTTTGTACACTTGACCTGTCTCTTATTTAAAATTTGGTCCAGGAACGTTGGCCTTGGTCTTCCCCTTCACTCTTGACTGATGAATCCTTTTTGTCAGTCTCCTTTCATTGATTCTCTCTACGTGCTCAGCATACCTTGCTTAATTTTAGTCTCTTATCACACTATTTCTTATTTTGTCAATCAATTTCAATCCACTCCTACTTCTCAACGCTCTCCGAATTGATACATCGCAACTATATGTGTCTAATAGTAAAATAACTAGTTAGGTTTTACTTTGAGACCTATTCAAAGTGATCATTAATTTCCTTAAAAGCCTTTCTAATGCTACACTTGCATTATGTTTGTATGGAAATATATCCTCCATTGTACCAAGGTCGACTAAAATTATTTTTAAACTGTTAAGGAAACTACAACGTTCTCGCGAGTGTAATAGATCATAAAGTATTCAACTCACAGAGGGCTACTTATGCTTTATTTATAACCGCAAAATGGACGAAATTCATCATAAAGCGGTTTTATCCTCACATTTATAATATCTAAATAGCAATTTAAATAACTGGCTACAGTGTTTTAGCCCCGACTTTGCTACCAGATGAATGGATTACGTTCGTTGTGACAACGGGATTATTATCCATTCCTTTTTTTGGAAGAACAATCTACCACACCAAAGGAAATTATATCGGGCTAAATAGCTCAGGAGTTGTCATCTATTTTTTTTCCTAGGAAAACTCTGGTTATATTGAATTCTTTCCATTAAAATCCCTTTTTTTATCGTCAAGAAACTAACGAGCTTCAGGAGATGCTAAATATTATGAATGAAGCTTTGAAAGGGAAAGGAATGAAAGTGAATGTAAACAAAACGAAAGTTATGCTTTTTGAACGAGATGAATCTATGATGAATGGCAATATTTTGATAGATGGGGAACAAGTGGAAGAGGTGAAAGAATTTGTATACTTGGGATCTAAATTTACAAAAGATGGAACATGTGAAAGTGATATCGAAAGGAGAGTGAATGCAGGGAATATGGTAAATGGTGCTCTGCATGCTTTTATGAATAGCCAGATGGTGTCTCAAAGGGCTAGACTGGCAGTGCATGCTGGAGTGTTGGTGCCAACACTTATGTATGGTAGTGAAAGTTGGGTATGGCAGAAGAATCACAAAAGTAAAATAAATGCGGTAGAGATGAGAGCGTTGAGAAGCATGAGTGGATTAAAACTGAGTGACAGAGTGAGAAATAGTGTGATAAGAGAACGTTGTGGTATAAAAGAAGACGTAGTGACTAAAATTGAGAAAGGTATGCTTAGATGGTTTGGGCATGTAGAGAGAATGAATGAAAGGAGACTGACAAAAAGGATTTATGAGTCAAGAGTGAATGCGAAAGTTGGAAGGGGAAGACCAAGGCGAACGTTCCTGGACCAAATCCAGGACATTTTAAATAACGGCCAGGTCAAGAGTACTCTAAACCGACGAACTTGTATGAAAGATTTAATGAGATTGAAAGAAGCGAAGGAGATATGCAAGGATCGTGGCAAGTGGAAGGATGTTGTCTCTGCCTACCCCTATGGGAATGAGGCGTGATGCTATGTATGTATGTATGTATGTAAGAAATGCTGGTGTGAGTATGTACGAGCATTGCAGATAGGGCGTTGTGCCCAACATCTACCAGCTTAAACTTGAAACTGCTCCAAGTTTCTTTTGGTAACGAGGGTATGGCATCGTTATTGACACTATCAGTAAACGTAGCCCATAATATTAAAATAAACGGTCCCGACTCTTTATTATCACCGATTAAAATACTATATTTGTTTATTATGCTGAAGGTCTTTGTAATTATATCAATAAAACGTTCATCCGGTTTAATGTTATTCCGGAAATTCTCAAATTCAATCAAAACTTCCGTTTCGTCGTCGTTTTCACTACGACTGTGATTGGTGGACTTATTATTTTGGAGTGGGGGATTTCACAAAGGGGTAACCGCAAATGTGACATTGCCAGAGCGCCTGATACATCATCAGTCCCTTCGTGATGCAAAAGAATCCCCCGCTACCCTTCCCCAGTGACTGTCAGGCGATACTAACAATATTCAATGTGGCCTTACTCGTTGTCACATCAAGCTACGATCTTCCTGACATCACAATCCAATTACCCTTAGAGGAACAGAGCAGGAATTATCTTGGAGGTGTGACTGCAATTGAATCTGCAGTTAAAAATGAACGGGTGTGGCTGCGTTTTCCTCCTTCGGCCCATTTTGCAATTGCCTTCATCAACCTCAAAGGAACCCTGGTTCATCACGCATGGATAAATAGGGTTTCATTGGATTGTTCCATCACAGAGTCTCATAATCTTGAACGGCCACCAGTCAGTGTTGGTGCTTGAATGCGTTTTTTTGTGATAAAAGGAAACTTCTACGTACGACCATCTTCAAGGTTCCATATATCATAATTTGATTCCATATTCTCCATGCCATTATATACCAATGTAGCCGTTTAAGTATGTAACCCTCTTTATCGTTACCTTCTACTCACTCAAAAGGAACCCTGGTGCGTCACGAATGGATAAATGGGGTTTTATTGTTCTATGCCAGAGTCACATGATCCTGACCGGTTATCAGTCGGAATTGGTGCATAAATGCATTTCCCAGCGATAAAAACACAAACTTTCAGAAGGAAACCTCTACGTATGAAAATCCAAGCTTCCCCATGTCTCTAAGCCATTAGCCGATTAAGTGTGAAGCTCACTTTATCGTCATCTTCTGATCCTTCAAAAGGAACTCTGGTGCGTCACGCATGTATAAATAGCTTTTTATTGGATTTAAGTGAGTATTGCAAGGTTTTCTATCGCAGAGTCCCACAATCCTGACCCGATCAGCCGGGATTGGTGCATAAATGCATTTCTCAGGGATAAAAGGAAAACCTTCAGAAGGGGTTTCCTTCTGAAGGTTTTTCTTTTTCGCTCTTCATCAATTTTTAGGGACTACTATAGAGAAAAAGCAGCGTATATGTTTGACCATCTAAGATCTCCAAGAAGCCATAACAAACGATCTCACTTCCTCATTTATAATATCAGTAAGAATATATCTATTCAATTATATCCTGTCCAAGAAGCTTACGATGAAAACTGGTTTGTAAGGAAAATAAATAGCCTTAGAAATATCAGGTCTCGTTGAAAACCTTTGAATGTAAATCCCTTGAAATCTCTCTGAATTATCTTGCCCTCGATAAAATATAACGTTTTCCTGCCTAAAATATCTAAGGGTGTGTTCAGGATATGCAAATTAAAATAACTACAAAAATACAATTAGAACTCTAGTAGGCTGCTAAAACCCCACTCCTCGTCTCTACGAGTAAACCTTCCTCAAGAACCACTCGATGAACGACTGGTGAAATACTTATGAAATCCGCCATATCCAATTCGGTTGGGCTGCGTTCGGGAAACTACGCCAGATATTTTCGTTTGATAACCCTCAGTGCCTGAAGACCAAAGTCTTCGAACAGTGCGTGTTGCCAGTGATAACATACGGTTGTGAGACGGGGTCGCTGACTATGGGCCTCATGCAGACGATCAGAGTCACTTAGCGTGCAATGGAGAGGGCTATGCTCGGAGTTGCTCTACGTGATAGAATCAGAAATGAAGAGATCCGTAGTAGAACCAGAGTCACCGACATAGTCCTACGAATCGCGAACCTGAAGTGGCAATGGGCGGGGCACATAGTCCGAAGGACCGATGGACGTTGGGGGCCGAAGGTGCTGAGTGGCGACCCCCCACAAGGTGGACCGACGACATAAAGAGGGTCGCCGGTAGCCGCTGAAGCCGTGCGGCGCAAGATCGGGCCTTGTGGACGTCATTACGTGAGACCTACGTCCAGCAGTGGACGAGCGACTTATGAAAATCCGTTTGGTAGCTTTTAAGTGGTTATTGCTTAGGGACAGACTGACAGTAGCAACGGAAGACTGATATTTTCTACGATATCCATATTAATGAAATTCTGTTTAAGGCAGTTCTGATCTCCATGAAACATACAACTTATGCAATTTATAAGTTATCAAAAAACTTTACGTAGTTACGGAACTTTTACGTTAAGTTCTTATAAAATTTTATATATTGTGGACTCAGCCTAAGCATTATTCCTGTTTGGCATCTTGTTTTGTTTTGAGGCCTGAAATTTAATCTCGTAATATTACCGCACTTATATCTGGAATCCCCAAAAGAATAAAACATAAATCTCGTAGACCTTTTTCTTTGATAGAATAAAATAAGTTAAGTCTTCAACGCTTTCCTTTCTTGCATATACAGTTTCATCTGTATAACAAAGGGGGGTTGACATCACCACCTTAGTGATATCATCCCTGCTAAAGTCAAGGTCTTCCACAATAAAATTCAAGGTTGGAAACATTTATTACTAGCAACACTGAGATTAGCGCCTAAATGTTGGCCACACTGATCGAAGTTGTGTACCAACCTGACAATTACATAACGACAGTCTTTCACAATAAAACAGTTGCTATTGGCAACATTGAAATTGGTGCCTAAAGTTTGTTATGTTGGCCACATTCGTAGAAGTTGTGTACCATATCAAATCAAAATATTCTTTATTTAAAAGGACTTTTCAATCGTCAGTAGACTGTTCGTTGATTATCAATCTACCACCAGTTGGACGAATTGATTCCACTACTTTTACATAGTTTTTGTATGTTACATTGTGTTTAGCTTTCATGTGCAACTGGAAACAAGTTCAAACATCATTGTCACTTAAATAATCTTCAATATTATAATATGCCTTTTGTCGTCGTCGTCGCTTCAACCGATGGACGTCCACTGCTGGACATAGGTCTCACGTAATGATGTCCACAAGGCCCGATCTTGCGCCGCCTGTCTCCAGCGGCTACCGGCGACCCTCATTATGTCGTCGGTCCACCTTGTGGGGGGTCTCCCTACACTGCGTCGTCTGGTGCGGGGTCGCCACTCCAGCACCTTCGGGCCCCAACGTCCATCGGTCCGTCGGACTATGTGCCCCGCCCATTGCCACTTCAGGTTCGCGATTCGTAGGGCTATGTCGGTGACTTTGGTTCTGCTACGGATCTCCTCATTTCTGATTTGATCGCGTAGAGAAACTCCGAGCATAGCCCTCTCCATCGCACGCTGAGTGACTCTGAGCTTTCGAATGAGGCCCATAGTCAGCGACCACGTTTCGGAGCCGTAGGTCATCACTGGCAACACGCACTGTTCGAAGAGCTTCGTCTTCAGGCACTGAGGGATATCGGACGAAAATATCTGGCGTAGTTTCCCGAACGCTGCCCAACCGAGCTGGATTCGGCGGTTGACCTCTTTCTCGAAATTGGACCTACCTAGCTGGACAATGTGTCCCAGGTATGTATATGCCTTTTGTAATAGGATGTTTTTAACAAACCCAGAAGTGATTGGGATATCTTATTAAGTTATCCAATGTCAAGATGCCCGACACTTTCTTTTCACCAAAACCATGCATTTAATGTATAGATAACTAAAAAATGTCCTTTGCATTTAACTAAACCTTGTTATAAAGTAACGTAATCTATTTTACTTTGAAAAAGGCTCGTGGAAGGCTTTGTCGCTTCACAGTTGCCTTTCAATGTATGAAAAGGCTTTTGTGCTTTTTGCAGAGTTGATATATGACGAGAATTTTCACTACATTACTTTGACAAACTCTCGAAGGTAAGAGCTTAAGTAAATTGAGGTCGCCATGGCCTATTTGCAGGAAAATTTTACTACAGATAAGAGAGAAACTTCTTCAATAGGAAGTAATCGTTTGGTTCCGTTGTTTTTAGCCTCTAAGGTAAAGGTTAGGTAAGTAGCAGCCCATTAACGTCCCAGTGCTGAGCTCAGGACTCCTGATTTATAGGAGAGAGGGTTTTTAGGGCATAAAGCCTCCATGCTGCTCCATTGGCAGGTGCACAATTACACTCTCAATTCCTTCACTCTTATAATTGGATGTGAAGGCAATCCGAAGAAGAGAGATTAGGCGCAGAACCGAGGGTAGACTACACCGACAACTCTACCGCAGAGGTCAAATACTGACAATTTCATAACACTGACGCGAACCCAGAAACTGTAACTAAAAATAATGACCACAAAACTAATTAGGAAGTCTCTACTCTCTATGACCTCTATAATAGAGTCGTGATTTCTCAAATATTTGTCCCTGGACCTCTACAACTGAGTCTGATATAGATAATAACTCTATAAGTGACAGTTGATCATGAAAGTAGAAGTATTATTTATTTATATCAATTGTACATCGTTAAATTGAGCTTGTGCTATTTGCGCATATTTTAATCCCACTTTTTATTAATTTCAAAGATTCATGTGCAAAGAAAGGTTCGTTCCTACGTAATGTCTTAAGGAGATGAAAATGGGAAATCTAAATGGGAGTCACGTAACATAATACAAAGTCTGTTTTGAATTAGTAGATTTCACTTACTATAAAAATAATGATATTTTGATAGATGGAGATCAAGTGGAAGAGGAGAAAGAATATGTATACTTGGGATCTGAATTTAAAAATGATGGAATATGTGAAAGTGATGTTGAAAGGAGAGTGAATGCAGGGAATATGGTAAATGGTGCAGATGGTGTCTCAAAGAGCCAGAGTCACTGTGCATGGAGGAGTGTTGGTGCCAACACATATGTATGGTAGTAAAAGTTGGGTATGGCAGAAGAAGCATAAAAGCAAAATAAATGCAGTAGAAAAGAGACCGTTGAGAAGTATGAGTGGATTAAAACTGAGTGACAAAGTAAGAAATAGTGTGATAAGAGAACGTTGTGGTATAAAAGAAGACGTAGTGACTAAAATTGAGGAAGGTGTGCTTAGATCGTTTGGAAACGTACTTGGAAAAGTTGGAATTGAAAAAGACCAAGGCGAACGTTTCTGGATCAAACCCAGGACATTTGAAATATAATCGTGGCACGTACGTGGTCTCTGCCTACCCCTAAGGGAATGAGATGTGATGCTATGTATAAAATTAGTAAACGAATAGACTCTATCTAATCTCAATGCCTTGATGAAGTTAAATATTTTAAGAGAATTGAAAAATTTATAACTTTCTAAGGTGGATCTAACAATATGTCTCTTTAACCTTTATGAGTAAGAATAGCCCTTCCATTTCTGTGCCCCTATAAGCTACAAATATCCTATTTATTGATTAAAAAGAGACCATTTTAACCGAGAAAGATTTGGCAGTCCCTTGAACTCTCTATTTCGTTGTATTAATTCATTCATAAGACACATTGTAACAGTCTTACAAACTGATAAATATTGTACTTCCTGAGCGATCATTTCAAGTAGTTGTAGACGGCTACTCGTCTGATTATGGCTATCAATGCCGGTGTTCCTCAGGGATCAGTTCTCGCTGCAACACTTTTCTTGCTGCATATTAATGATCTGCTCTTTCCAAGTATATTCGGATACGCAGATGACAGCACCGTTACAGAGAGATACATATCTAGTTCGCGAACCAGTCGCACTGAAGTTCATGATCAGAGAGAGGTCATGATAGAGCGCATCAAGTCGACACTAAAAGGGGTGTCCGATTGGGGTGACGCCCGTAGTCGAGTTGTTCTCAGCAAAAAAGAGTTTCTTTCCTTTCACTCCTACTTTGCCGACAGTATTGATCTCCTCGGTATCACATTATCTTCCAAACTTAACATCCGGCAGTGCATCCAGTCCAAAGCTCAAACTACGGCTAAAATACTTGGTATCATCAATAAGGTCAAACAGTATCGAATTTATACCAAGCACAAGTTCGATCGTGTATGGAGTGCTGCAGTCACCTTTGGGATGGCTCAGCCAAGTATCAACTTGATGCATTGGATTCGGTGGATCGCAGAGCACGGAGACGAAAAACTCGATCGGAGAATGACTAGTCTAACGATTAAGCCAGTCGTTTCTAATCCGCACCGCTAAGGGCTGGAACGCCTTCCTGGCTTCCGTCTTCCTTGAATTGGATCCAGGTACTTTCAAAGCAAGAGTGAATAGGCACCTCTTAGGCAAGTGCGCTCCACTTAACATCTATCATAAAAAAAGATATAAGGTCTTTTTGTAATTTTACCTTCTTTTAATATTAAAAAGCTCTTCAGCATTTAAATGTGTTCAGCATTGGACCATGTACCTCTTGATAAATGGAATCAGATCGTCCATTTCTCTGTTGCGATTAATTCAATTGATTGTTAACTCAAGAGTGATTGGATTCAAATTGAAACTTTGTATCTGTAACTGTCTTTCAATTTCTTTTGATAAAAGGCGTTTCTAATTTAGATATATAAAAAATTTAAATGTCTCTCTGTAGATATTGTATATTAAGGTATTTGTTAATGTGATAAAAAGGTAAGGTATGTCGTTGGAACCTCTTGGGAGACAATAAAACCCTCCATTATTTATACGGATCTGTTGTATATAAATTAACAGTGTTGCCTTTAAGTAATGTGTGATTATTGAAGTAGCTGTTCTCCTGTGTAGTTCTTGATTTCGTTATCCCGTTATTAGTGCTAGTTTACGTTGCGAAAGGAACATGTATGACGAATGTCAAATCAAAGACTGGTGAAGGAAATTACCCATTAATTTCGCTGATATATCCGAATTCCGTTGGAATATGACGAAACACATTCTTAGTGAGAGATTACGTTGCGAGAGGACAATATATACAGAATTTCAAGTCGATCTGTTGAATATTTTAAGAGATCTCGCGGTAAGTGGTCGATGTTTCTGATTCTGTTATTATATGACGAAATACATTCTTAGTGAGCGTCTACGTTGTCTACATTAAAATATATCCTTTCTCAGACTGTAGACTATCTGTGTACCAAATTTCATTTGAATCTGTTTAGTAGTTTTGCCGTTAAAGCGTCTTTGACAAGAGAGACTTTAAAATATTTAAACTTATACTTAGAAATTAATTACGGTCGAATTTCGACCACTTGACGACGAAAAATATAAGTTTATCTATAAAAAAATATATGAAAAATAATAAAAAAGCCATTATTGAAGTAGATTTGAATTTGAAACTGAATTTATGCTTAGAATTAAAACGTGGAGCTTTTAAAAAAGCTCTTACCACGAAATAAGTTTATCTTGATTTTAACTGTGTTATACAAAATGTTTAATTTATATTGAAAAATCTAACTTTTTTATCGGACAATCTTTTTGGTACAAAATTAATGTAAACGTCGGTTCCTTTTTAAAAACAAAACAATATCTTTCCTTTTATTTCTTGAAGAACTTTTATAAAATATGCTTTCGTTTTTCATTATTTAATCATGAAGTCTTTTAAAAGCCAGAAACGTTTTTTACTTCTTATCTGAAGTTAAAAATATCCATAATAAATAAGAAATGTGTTTTACTAGCTGTTCCACCCAGTTTTACTTGTATAATTTCGGATTAAATAAAAATGTAGCCAATGCTTATAACATCAGCCAGTTAAAGTACTTTTACAATTGGTCCAGTTGTTTTAGAGATTAACCAATACAAACACACGGACACAGGGTATCTATGAAACTCAGAAATATGTATCACTAGTCGTTACACGTGGTGTGGCTTACGTAATTAGAGATTTTCTTTAAAAAAATCTGTCAAATTCCCTTCTTATAACATCTGCTTGTAAAAGTACCATTACAATCGGTCTAGACGTTTTAGAGATTAACCAGTACAAACAGTGAGACACAGGGTATTAATAAAACTCAGAAATATGTTTCACTAGTCGTTACACGTGGTGTTACTTACCTAATTCGAGATTTCTTTTAAAAAAAACTACCAAATTTCCTCCTTATAACATCTGCTTGTAAAAGTACCATTACAATCGGTCTAGACGTTTTAGAGATTAACCAGTACAAACAGTGAGACACAGGGTATTAATAAAACTCAGAAATATGTTTCACTAGTCGTTACACGTGGTGTTACTTACGTAATTCGGGGATTTACTTTAAAAAATTGCCAAATTTCCCCCTTAAAACATCTGCCAGTGATCATTCCATTAAGATCATTCCAGCTGGTTCAGAGATAAGCCAGTACAAACAGACAGACACAGTATATCTATAAAACTCAGAAATGTGTTTTTCTAGTTCTTCCACGCGGTTTTACTCGCGTATTTAAAGGTTCTAAGAAAAAGTAGCCAATGTACCTTATTATAACATCTGCCTTTTAAAGTACTATTACAATCGGTCTAGACGTTTTAGAGATTAATCAGTACAAACAGACAGACACAGCGTATCCATAAAACACAGAAATTGTTTACAATATCAGCTATCTGACAGTAAAGGTACCATTAACATCAGTGCAACTGTTTCAGATTAACCTTAACAAACAAACAAACACAGCGTATCTATTAAACTCGGAAATAGTTTGTATTATCAGCTACCTGCCAGTGAAAATTACTTTATCATTAGTCCAACTGTTACAGACATTAACTGGAACAAACGAACAGCGTTTCTATTTAACTTAGACACAGTTTATCCCTTAGCTGCCCATGGCAACTACCGGTTGACATGATACGATAGTCCTGTCTCAACTCGGGCTATCAGAAATATTAACATCTCTTTCTTTTTTAATCATAAAGTGTGTTGTCAATTTCGCTTCTCGTTAACTGTCGTAATGAAATATACGTATAGATAACGCCAGACAATAGAAAAAGTAAGTGCATTACAAAGTGACCGTTACTACCGTCCGTTACAAAGTGACCGACCTTCCCTTGAGGTAAGTTTGAATTTTTAAGATAGAAGCCTGCAAATAAAGAGACGGACTTTTTTCACTATTTCAAAGCTTATAGCAACATAACGCTACACCAGAGTCTCAATTAATTCCCCAATAGCGGGCATGGCCACTGTGGTGGCGATCCGTCCTCACCTGGACCAATGGCTTTCCAGGGAGCACGGGACGCTTTCCTACACATTGGTGCAGGTTCTCACCGGACATGGGTGCTTCGGAAAGGTCCTGCACCAAATTGGTCGGGAGGAGTCACCCGCTTGTCAGCAGTGTGGTGCAGCGATCGATTCAGCGCATCACACTGTGGTAGATTGTGCGGCCTGGGGACCTCAGCGTCACCTCCTGGTGGCGTTGATCGGCGGCGAAATCTCGTTGGGGAGCATTGTAGGCGCAATGCTCTCCTGTGAGAAATGGTGGGCGGAAGTGGTCCTCTTTTGCGAGACGGCAGTCTCGATGCTCCCCCTCCCTCCTCCGTAAATCCTTCGTCGGACTCATCCGGGACACCGGGGCAGAATAACAAAACTAAACACCTGGTGCCTTACTAATGGATGAAGAGGGTTCCGCTGGGTTTTAGCGAGACCTTCCATTACCGAGTCCCACACTCCTGACTGGTCATCGATCAGGGTTATTGCGACAAAAAAAAGAGTCTTAATTTAATAAACAAAAGATAACATTGTATAGTTTAACTATTAGCAAATATAAAAATCACAATATTTCACTGAAATTGCTAATAACATCAATGCAGCTATTACAGAGATTAACTGGAACAAACAGACAGACACTGTATTTATTCAACTCAGTAATCGTTTATTTTCTATCTACATATCTGCTAGTACATTATAAATTATTGACATTTTTATTAAAGATGTTTAATATGAAAAGTATTTGGTGGGAAATACCGAAATTGGTGGAGTTATTGTTTGAGTGGGGAGTTTTACAAGGGATTATAATTGATGGTAACGCTAGAGAGCCAGATTCTATTTGTGACACCAAAAGGGTAAAGTGTAAGATGTAATTTTGAATAGTATCACTAATCTTTCTAAATTAGTTAAACTTTCAGTAAAAAATCATTGAATTTGAATTTGAATATACATAATACATGACTACATTGCATGTTTAGTAGAAAAATACTAAAGGACGTGTAATATAATGTGAAAAAGATGAACACAAACGATAACCATGTCCCCAATACGAAACCTTCGTTTAATCCCCACGGCATAGTACCGTGACACACGATAACAATTTAAAATGAAGTCGCTCCCACTGTCTGTTCGCTTATATCTTTTAAACTATTCAACAGACAGCAATACGGTTTTACTAATAGATAGAGTGATTCATGAGGAAGATTTACATATATAATACATATATATTATAGTACAAAAACCCCAACAAATTCAAAGATATAAAATGCTTTATCGTAAACACATCTCTGTGCTATTAAATCTCAAACCCTGACTAAACCTTACGAGATACATCAAATTTATATAACAAAATATTGTAAATAATAAAATTATCTATAAAAAAATATATAATTGTATACATGTATCTCTAAAAGATAACTCACAATAACCATTTTATCATTTACATATTACAAAAAATATGTGTTATTTACCAAGCTATTTTACACAATACAGTATTATTTGTTATGAAATTAAATACATTACATACGTTTTATGTTTCATGTAGATTAAAATTGCCCTTAACATCGTTTTATGATAATGGATATCTTAGAAGATATCAGAGATTTACGTAGCGGTTAGCGGGCCATACAGGTTCGTGAAAAACTCAAAGATATAATTTGACAGGGTATTTTTTTTGTAAATTTCTTGACGTAAAGATTGTGGGTAGTGTTGGAAATAATGAAGCCGCTTGGGAGCTTTCATCGAAAAAGCTCCCTAAACCCTTAGATATATAACAAAACAATATACGGTAGGATAATTCCTCAGTTATTAATCATTATTCAATTTATATTTTAAGCGAAAGTTTACGTACTAATATGTCATTTTTATAAAATTACAAATGTCGGTATAAATTATACTAATAAAAGAGCCCACATATCCATACCTACGGCAGAATATCTTTGACATTTCTGATATCACGTGACCCGTAAAAGTTCAATGAGTCGTATCTAATGTGACTGAAATATGGGTTAATGAAATGCTCGAAGTCCTTTATTATTTTATTACATTATGATATATAGTCAAAGTCAAAAGTCAAAATATCTTTATTCAAGTAGGCCTATTACAGCACTTTTGTATCGTCAAATATCGTTTTTTTTTCTATTTATTATTTAAATGAATGACTGATGATAACATAAAAGAACGACTTACAATCTAAAGTTACGAGGGTTCCTTCGCGCCCTGATCTGAGAAGAGCCCACAACAAACTCAGTCGGGTGTACGTTTTGTTTTGTTATCATCATTACAATATTTAATTTAAAAATATTCTATATCTATATACATATAGAGCAATTCATTCACTCCCACGCTTTTTTGTCTTCTAAGTATTCTTTCAAATTATAGAATGATTTCTCAATTAGTTTTCTTTTAATAAAAGATTTAAATTTATTAAGAGACATTTTTGTAACTTCTTCTGGGAGTTTGTTATAGAACCGTATACAGTTACCCTTGAATGACTTGTCAATTTTATGTAGCCTACTAGAATTTACAGCAATTTTATTTCCATTTCTTAAGTTATATGAGGTGCATTCACTTTTCTTCCTAAAAGAGTCAATATTTTTATGGACGTACAACAAGTTTTCTAATATATATACGCCGTGAACTGTCATTATTTTTACTGCTCTGAATTCGTCTCTTAGCGACTCTCTTGGACCCATATTGTAGATCGCACGAACGGCCCTTTTCTGCAGCACAAATATTGCATCTATATCAGCAGCATTACCCCAAAGTAAAATGCCATATGACATAATGCTGTGAAAATAACTGAAATAGACCAGCCTGGCAGTTTCAACGTCCGTAAGACGGCGAATTCTTTTAACCGCGTAAGCCGCAGAGCTGAGCCTGTTCGATAGACCTCTTATATGGGGCCCCCACTGTAGTTTACAATCTAAAGTAATGCCTAGAAAAACGGTACTATCTACCAGATCAAGTTCCTCATTATTAAGTTTAACAATGGTTCTCACTTGCTTTACGTTTGGTAATGTGAATTTAATACATTTTGTTTTTTTCCCGTTCAGTAATAAGTTGTTTGCTTCAAACCATTGTACTACTTTATTGAGCGAATTGTTTACCTCGTCAAAATCTGTTTGTTGTCGATTAACTTTGAATATTAGAGAAGTGTCATCAGCAAACAAAACTATCTCATGACCGTCCTTGACAAAATAAGGAAGGTCATTAATGTAAATGAGGAACAGAAATGGTCCTAATATGGAACCCTGTGGAACACCTAGTTTCGTTACAGACCCTTCTGAAAGTTTTCCATTAACACAGACCTTTTGTGTTCTATTAGTTAAATAGGAACTCATCAGGTCTAATGCAGCGTCTGTGATGCCATAGTGACGTAATTTCCCGATCAGAGTTTCATACTGGACACAATCAAAGGCCTTAGACAAATCACAGAAAACACCAAGCGCGTCTCGTGATTCCTCCCAGGCCTCGTAAATATTATGTAATAACTGTACACCAGCATCGGTTGTTGAACGAGCTCGCGTAAATCCAAATTGCTTACTGTGTAATAGATTATATTTTTGAAAATGTTGTAGCAATTGGTTCAATATCATTTTTTCGAATACTTTACTGAAAGTCGGAAGAACCGATATTGGTCTAAAGTTAGAGGGGTCTGAAGTACTGCCCGACTTAAACATTGGTATAATTTTACTGTACTTCATTAAGTCAGGAAATATACCCCAATCTACACAGTTATTAAAAATTTCAGCCATGTCGTCTGCAAGGATGTCAATTAATGATCTTGCTAGGTTAACAGATAGACCCCATAAATCATTTGTTTTCTTATTATTGATTAAATTAAATGACTTAATAACGTCCGAGCTATTGACATGGTGGAATTTGAAAATATTATAACATTGAGGCACACTACAAGCCAGCCAAGAGAGAGCAGTGGATGGTGATGAGTTCAGAGATTTAGTCGTCGAGATAGGAGCGCTAGTGAAGAATTCTTCAAATTCATTAGCAACTTCTGAATCCAATGTAATGTTCTTATTGTCTATCTTAAGATTGAATTCATTAAAGCGCGAGGATGCTTTTCCTGTTTCTTCATTGATGATCCTCCATGTTGTTTTAATTATATTACTGCTATTTTTAATTCTAGATTTAATGTATTGCGATTTTGCTAAAACACATTTCTTTTTAAATTCTTTAGAAAATGATCTTACATAATCTCTGAATTCATCACTAGTGTTATATTGACGCTTGTCATACAGCTCATATAACTTTTGTCTACTTTTGTGTAGATCAACTGTTGCCCATTCACTGAATGCCAATGTGTCAGTACACATGGCCGATTTACTCTTAAATATAGAATTAAAAATTTTATTAAATTTGTTAAAAAAACGGTTGTATACTTCATTGGGATTCAGAGAATTCAATAAAGAAGAAGAATTCCAGTTTAGTATTAGGTTTGATCTCATTCGCTCTATACGCTCAGTAGTGATTGGGACATAAGTGATTTTACGTTTTTTCACTGTTTTATTTACGGTTGGAAAGCGAATGAGTTGGCCACAGTGATCAGAATCTAAATTAGAAATTATCTTTTTGACAGTTGGTTTTATATCTGTAAATATATTGTCTATGCAAGTAGCACTAGTTGAAGATATTCTTGTAGGCTCCATAAACATATTTGTTAAATTGTATGTACTGAATAAATTTAATAATTTCATGCTTGAAGAGCTACATTCCAATATATTTATGTTAAAGTCACCACAGACTATTAGATTTTTATGTGTGTTTGATATTGTAAACAGTACTTGGTCCATTAAATTTTCAAATTTTTCAAAGCTTGACAAGGGTGGTCTATAGACAGTTACTATAATAAATTGCTCTAATTCAATAGAGGCTAGCTCTATTGTCCGTTCAACAGATAGGCTCACTATATCTCTCCTTTCTTTATACTTTAAAGATTTGTTAATTAGGATTAAGGAGCCCCCATGAATAGATGACTCTCTGTTGAATGAACTACCAACCTGGTAATTACCAAAATTAAATATATATTCA
>JACTOM010000887.1:128813-145469 GCA_015832385.1 Elymnias hypermnestra
GTGTTGGTGCCAACACTTATGTATGGTAGTGAAAGTTGGGTATGGCAGAAGAATCACAAAAGTAAAATAAATGCGGTAGAGATGAGAGCGTTGAGAAGCATGAGTGGATTAAAACTGAGTGACAGAGTAAGAAATAGTGTGATAAGAGAACGTTGTGGTATAAAAGAAGACGTAGTGACTAAAACTGAGAAAGGTATGCTTAGATGGTTTGGGCATGTAGGGAGAATGAATGAAATGAGACTGACAAAAAGGATTTATGAGTCAAGATTGGCGAACCAAGGCGAACGTTCCTGGACCAAATCCAGGACATTTTAAATAACGGCCAGGTCACGAGTACTCTAAACCGACGAACTTGTATGAAAGGTTTAATGAGAATGAAAGAAGCGAAGGAGATATGCAAGGATCGTGGCAACTGGAAGGATGTTGTCTCTGCCTACTCCTATGGGAATGAGGTGTGATGCTATGTATGTATGTATGTATGTATTGAAATATCATATGTGTTAGCGCCTTCCAATATTTTGCAGCAATGTTACAACTAGTAACAGAATTGCGGATTAAAATGTAACAGGAGTAATAAATCATAATCTATTAATATATTTAAAAGTCGAATTGCAAATCTTTTTGAACATTGCATAGCTTAATTAAGTAGAAAGGCTATATGAACTGAACAACTCTTTATGATCCATGGAACATCAATGAAAAATGTTTAAAAACCTAGTGGAAATTTGATACTTTTGATAGCTTCTGTTGCGTGCACAGCATAAACGATTAGAGCTTTGTAAAAATAATGTATGACGTAATTGTTCCTCATTAAAAGAGCAAAAAAAAAGTACTTAATAACATCTATCTATCTTTTAAGATGGTCTCCCTATAACCACTTTAGTGTGAACATATCTGGTCTGTCATTACCTTAGGTAACGTAGACGAAGTTGCGTAGGTAAGCTAGTTCTGTATAGTATGACGAGGATAGATCAAACAAAAAAATATCTCCCTCTTGTAAGAACTACCCTCTGGTGCAAGACACGAGATCATTTGTCTTTCCCCGAAAGCCTTCATTAAAGTGTAATATATGATTTCGCGACGAGGTTGCTTTTAGATGTCGTGTGAATTATGCGAAAAGATTTATCTTAACTTCCCGACTTTTAAAATATACCCTCGCTTTTTGTTAATATTGGTAAGACTACCTCAAGAGAAATGGTGTGACCTTAAATACCTTCCACGAAGAGTTATTCTCTGTTTAGCGCTTGATTGTAATCTTAACTGATGATGCAATCTAAGATGGTTAATCTAATCTGGTACCTATTATAGTTACTACACTGCGTCGTATTACAAAGCAGTAAGCGGCTCCAAGGATTTGAGATGTGGGTTCTAAGGAAAATGTTTAAGATTTCTTGGAACCAGTTCGTCTCAAATGCTGAAGTCTTCAAACGAGCGCAAATTAGCCGCATGCTTACGACGACCATTGGGCGAAAGGTGGCTATTTTCAGACATCTTCAAAGTGGAACCCTATTTGACTACTCACGGTTAATCTTGGGGGGCAAGATGTCCTGGTAGACCGAGGCGGCAATAGATGGACGCATTAAAAAGGACAGAAGAACTTTCCACAGACTGACAGCCAAACTATAGTTTGAAGAAGGCACTCGTTGACGATGACATAATCGTACCGGGACGCAATGTTTTTGCAGATGTCTCTGGTTTGTGGTGAGATCTAGCTGGTGGTAGTATCTGCCTTCTTCCAAATCTGAGGCCAGTTCCGCCCAAAGGAGAAGCTCCTTTGGGCAGAAGTGGTCTCAGCTTTGGGCCAAGGGCTAGAAGACGTGCTTACGTGCGTCTATTACTATTCTGAATGGCCTTAAAAGGCAATGTCCTAGATGCAAGAGAGGAATAATAAAAAGAGTGAATGTACATCATATAACTTACGAAACCAAAACAAACTTGTTATAAATTCTAGTAGGCTACATAAGATTAACAACTCATTTAAGGGTAACTGTATACGTTTCTATAATAAACTCCCACAAGACGTTCTAAAGATGTCAATTAATAAATTCAAAGTCTTTGTTAAAAGAAAGTTGATAGAAAAATCGTATTATAAGTTGCAAGATTACCTAGACGATAGAAACGCCTGGGAGTGAACGAATTGCGAACGAAATTAAAATATAGTAACCTAATATGATATTGTAATGATGATGGTAACAAAAAAAAATACCTGACTGAGTTTGTAGTGAGTTCTTCTCGGATCAGGGCGCGAAGAAACCCTCGTTACTTTAGATTTTAAGCCGTTCTTAAGTACCATCATCAGACGCATATTAGAATCAGAGTGTGGAAAAATATATATATATGTCGGAGGGCAGGTGTCTGTGAAACGCTGGCGCCATCTATCGGCGTGGGACAGAGTCAATAGTGGCAGTCCGACGGGAATCTCTCGGCAGTTGTCGAGTGGTGCTCGACCGGAGCGGTCTACTGTTGGAACTGTCGCGTTCCTAGCTATTATTTTTCATGAGTTTGTGTAAATTGATAGCGGGAACATTAAGTGATTGAACATTATAATCCGAGTTAATTAACAAAGTGCTTGATTGCACCAACATTACCCACGAACGCCCACAGAATAAGAAATTAAATAATGGATCCCATTAAAGACGATATGCCCCTGTGCTTTATACTTTTCCGTTCTCTCTTATTCTCCGACATATATAATTTGACGATTCAAAAGTGCTGTAATATGCCTACTTAAATAAAGATATTTTTGATTGATTCGAATGTCTCTACTGAACTTCTGATGGTACTGAAGCATCCCGCTGCGTTTTGATGGATATCCTGTTCTTCAAGGAGTCACGCACTCTTCGTTGAAGATATAACTTTCAATACAATTCCTATCGAACAAAAAACGGTGGTAACTGTCACTAGTCCAGACTGAGATGAATTAGAAAATGCAATTTGCTATATCTTCCTAATTGAACCCAGATTCCTTACTAGTGAAGCTATTATTGACACCATTGCTCCAGCATGGTGAGAATACTCGCTTTTAGGGACTCCCTCATGGCTCTGGTTGGCGGTGAGGTCTCGCTGGTGAGCATAGTCGGATATATACTGGTTGAAGGGTAATATCTTCCTTCTGCCGAAGCTGAGGCCGCCTTTGCCCAAAGGATGAGACCATGGGCCAGAAAACAAGTTTTTTTACGCTCCTTCTCAGCGAGTTTTACATTCCTGGTTGGAGGTATTACTTACATCTGGGTTGTGTAATTCCCACCGAACAAAAGGGTGGTAACTCATACTAGTCCTGACTGAGAAGAATGAACCCAGATTCCTTACTAGTGAAGCTATTATTGACACCATTGCTCCAGCATGGTGAGAATACTCGCTTTTAGGGACTCCCTCATGTCTTTGGTTGGCGGTGAGGTCTTGTTGGTGAGCATAGTCGGATATATACTGGTTGAAGGGTAATATCTACCTTCTGCCGAAGCTGAGGCCACCTTTGCCCAAGGGATGAGACCAAGGGCCAGAAAACAGGTTTTTTTACGCTCCTTCTCAAGAGTTCCACACTCCTAGTTGAAGGTACTACTTACATCTCTTAGTAGTCCAGACTGAGATGAATAAACCCATATCCCTTATTAGTGAAGCGAGTATTGATAGCATTGATCCAGCATGGTCAAATATATATTTTGTCTGTTTGAACCATGACGCTTGGTCCTGTACCATCAGATGTGATTACAGTTAAGCTTTATTCACCAATAACAAAAAAACACATAGCAAATCTAAAGAGATTTCACTTAAAAACATAGTTACACGTCCACGTGTTTGTTTCGTTTAGAAAAGTCTATTCACATCGTCTAAGGTTACATGTTTAGAAATTCTAACCTACATTCTTTTCGAGACAGTGCTCTCTTGGGACCGCCTACATGCAAAAGTCTAGGTTAATCTTTTCAAAGAGAGATTTCCTTTTCATTTTCACTGGAAAAACATTAAAAATACACACAAAGTAACTGGACCTTTAATCTGTGAATTTAGGAGCCAGTTACTTTTTAACTGCCTCATTGGTCTAGTGGTTAGCATGTTCGACTACAGACATGAGGTCCTGGGTTCGAGTCCCGGGTCGGGCCAATTCAAAAATCAATATTGAGTTTTCTATTAAGATTTTCTCAATATTTGCCCGAAGTTGGGAAGTTGGCGGTGTGATCCACCCCCGTGCCTCGGAGAGCACGTTAAGCCGTCGGTCCTGCGCCTGATCTCTCCGGTTGTGTCGGATTCCCGTCACATCGGAATATGAGAGTGAAGGGATAGAGAGTGCACTTGTGTACTATACCTGCCAATCCGCAGTGGAGCAGCGTGGTGGGTCTATGCTCTAAAAACCCTCGCTCCTCGGAATGAGGAGGCCTGTTTTAAAAGACAAGTCTAATTATCTATTAAAAAGACGTATATTGCTTAAAAAATCATTTAAAAAGTTAAGTGCCAGAAGTGAAACTTCTTTGGAAAACCAATATTTAAGAGTGGAAGGTAAAAAGGAAGATGTTAGGAATTTATACGACATTAAAATATTAAAAGCGTCGAAAATGAATACAAATTGAAAGCTCAAATGATAAAATTACAAATTATTAATTGAATTGTTTTTTATTTAAAATAATATGTTAAATGATCCAACGACGAGTGGCAAATTAAAATGCCACGTGTTATTTGTATTAATAAATTTTTAATAAAACAAGAACCGCCTTCAAAACAAACTGTTACAAATATTAATATGCTCTAAAAAGTAAAAAAAAAATGCGTATTCTTATTTAGGAGTTATTTCGAAGTCATACATCTTACATCTTATAAATATTTCAATGCAGAAACAAACGTAAGAATATATAACTGTCTGTAATCAAATGGCAATGAGTGCCATTTGATTACAGACAGTTATATATTCTGCCAAAAATCGCACCCTTACTGTAAGCCGTTGAGGAGTTCCATTGATCTTCATATTTAACTACGACAATCACTTGACCATACCGACTTTACTGTAAATGACTCTAATGTCCGGACAGCCTACAAAAGATTCCGCCGAGTATCGTTCATTTGCTCCTAAGAGTTGAAGAGTTCCGTCACTTTGTCATAGAATCCAAACTATCATAAGACAACCCTTGAAGTATATACTTTCCAATAAAAAAAGAATCATCGAAATCGGTTCAAGTGATCTTGAGTTATTCGTCCCTTTGTCCCGCACATACAAATTTAAGACTTATCAGGTTTTCTCATGGATGACATCATCAGAACTGGATTTAAAAAAAAATGGGACCCTATGACGAGGACCACCTTTCATTTAAAAACAAATCATCAAGATCGGTCCACCCAGTCCGAAGATATGAGGTAACAAACATAAAAGAAATACAGACGAATTGATAACCTCTTCATTTTTTTGAAGTCGGATAAAAACTACATAACCTTGAAACGAATTAGTAATAAGACGCTGCACATCTTCGTGGCGCAAATCACGCGTTTCATCCATAAAAACTTTACCCTCATAGGCCTAAAGAAGTTTAATAATCTCTATACTTACTGTTGCGGATGGGAGCTACGAGCCTAGCGCGTCGCCGGCGGCGACAAATTCTGATTGGTCAGTACGAGCGTGTGTGCGTACCGGGTGAAAGATTTGTATAAAAGGACACTCCTATTGTCGATCGGACACATTTCGCCTTAGACTCCCGAGCGGAGTAGATCTTAGTACTAAGCGCGACTTGTGACCATCGACCCAGAACTCTACGAACCGAACCACGGACAACTGGACATCCGAACCCGCAAGAACTGAACGACCCAAGCACGAACACAGACGACCCGAACCCTTAAGCAATGAAGAACTGAAGATCCGTAACTGCAAGATCAAAGCACCTGAATCCCTCCCCAACACTTACCTTTATAACCTGCAGGAATAACAGCTTCGCACTATTTGCAACAGTAATATTTGAAATTAAACTATATCGGAGAATAACAGAGAAGGAGAAAAGCATAAAGCATAGGGGCGTAGGGTTCTCTGGCGACATCGTTATTAATGGCATCCATAATTTCCATACTGTGGGCGTTGGTGCATTCAAACACTTTATTAATTAAGTATGATTATAATATCCAATCACTCATTAATAAAAATAACTAGGAACGTGTTAGTATATATAAAATAATTTAATCAAAATAATATTTTTAATAAAGGGTACGGTTCATCATTTGACTAAATCGTATTCTTAGAAAACTATGACCTTGAATCACAAATGTTGATTACGATTGGTGAATTTACATACATAGCATCACGTCTCATTCCCATAGGGGTAGGCAGAGACAACATCCACTTGCCACGATCCTTGCATATCTCCTTCGCTTCTTTCATTCTCATTAAACCTTTCATACAAGTTTGTCGATTTAGAGTACTCTTGACCTGGCCGTTATTTAAAATGTCCTGGGTTTGGTCCAGGAACGTTCGCCTTGGTCTTCCCCTTCCAACTTTCGCATTCACTCTTGACTCATAAATCCTTTTTGTCAGTCTCCTTTCATTCATTCTCTCTACATGCCCAAACCATCTAAGCATACCTTTTTCAATTTTAGTCACTACGTCTTCTTTTATACCACAACGTTCTCTTATCACACTATTTCTCACTCTGTCACTCAGTTTTAATCCACTCATGCTTCTCAACGCTCTCATCTCTACCGCATTTATTTTACTTTTGTGATTCTTCTTATATATTCGTATATGCGCTATAATAGTTGTAATATTTCATAAACGATTAGAATTACTTAAGTTATATTAATTGTAACTTAAGTAATTCTAATGGGGAGTTGTAGTTTCTTAATAAATAAGATAATTAAGAAATATATTTGCCATCAAACGTTGCCATTGGTGGTTTATGCTAATGGCATCATTAACGAATAATGTATAAATAGTCTTAAAAGTTAGTCGAGAGGGCATTTTTGTATCAACGTTAACCACGAGTTATTGTATTATAAGTTTGTCGTGTGTCAGTAAAAAGGGCTGCTCTGCGATATAAAGCTAAGTGTATTTCTTTAAATTAAAACTATTGACTTTTAATATGTCATAGTGATAATTGTGGCTATTTGTTTCATATTCAATGGATATTGATGGTGCAATTGTATTTAATTGTGTGTTATTTGTTTTTATATTGAATGATAATGGATGTCGATGTATTTTATTGGAATTTATATTAAATATATAAGATAAAAAACAGTATAGAGTTTCTTGCCGGATTCTCAAATCAAATCAAAATCTCAAAAATATCTTTATTCAAGTAAGCATGTTGCAGCACTTTTGAATCGTCAAATTATATATTTTTTTCCACACTCTGATTCTAATATACGTCCGATGTTGGTACTCAAAATCGGCTTAAAATCTAAAGTTACGAGGGTTCCTTCGCGCCCTGATCCGAGAAGAACCCACAACAAACTCAGTCGGGTATTTTTTTTTACCAACACCATTACAATAACAAATTAGTTTACTATATTTTAATTAAAATTAGAGCAATTTGTTCACTCCCAAGCGTTTCTATCGTCTAGGTAATCTTGCAACTTATAATACGATTTTTCTATCAACTTTCTTTTAACAAAGACTTTGAATTTATTAATTGACATCTTTAGAACGTCTTGTGGGAGTTTATTATAGAAACGTATACAGTTACCCTTAAATGAGTTGTTAATCTTATGCAGCCTACTAGAATTTATAACAAGTTTGTTTTGGTTTCGTAAGTTATATGATGTACATTCACTCTTTTTATTAAAAGAGTCAATGTTTCTAATATATATCAACAAGTTTTCTAATATATATACGCAATGAACTGTCATCTTCTCTATCTAGTCTGTAGGTTGTGAACCGGTGGTAGAGTCATTGACAAAAAGAGTTTACTGGAAGTAAAGAATATTTTAATTTGGATATCGACCTTTATTATGAAAATCCTATTTATATATTTTATAATTTTCAAAAAAACTTATTAGTACCCTTTATCGTGTTATTCTTGACAAACGCGACAGTTTTAAAAGTCGATCGCACCGGTGCGAGGTCACTCCCGAACTAGGGAGACTGATAGTACTCTACTATTGACTCTGCCCCACGCCGATAGACAGATGGCACCAGTTCCACAGTCTATTGCACTCCGACAACTATAATATAAAGCTCGAAATACAAATCAACCCGTCAAAGTTTCCATCGTTAATCAAATATGTACAATATCGTCAGCAACTGAATAATTAAAACGATTATACGATTTTAAGCATAAATTTTATATATCGGTCAGAGTTCACTCCGGAACTTACTTTATTTATTATTGAAAGTCTTTATAATGATATAATTTATACAGAAAATTTCGAGGGAAAAAACTGCAAGTATTATATTTCCATTCATAAAAAAATCAACATTAAAGAAGCCCATGTACCCTTAAAAGGGTGGAAATAGCAAAGTTGTTTTATCATTTGCAAATGCAAACATCACTCTTCGTCTAAAGTGCTTATATTCCCTCCTAAAAGCCTCAAAACGCTTTGGGCTTTTTATTCTTTTCTGACTACCCTTCCTTTGTTCGTTGTGTTAACCAATGTACCCTCATTTTATTATTTGTTTAGAATTAACCTATTTACAAACGAGTTACATTTCGCGCACGGTATTTTTGCGATATCTCCTAAGATATCCATTTAAATGTAATAGTTTAAAGATTATAATACTATACATAAAATGCTTAAAATAACAATATATTTAAATTAACATTAATCATTACTGTATACGTCTAAATAACTATCCAATTACAATATATAAATTACCATTTTCTTGGAAAATAGTGGTTATACTGAGTCATCCTTAAGAGATAGATATATATCACTAAGGATTTTTTTATAGATCTATAAAAGAGAAATAAATCCGCCATACATTGTTTTGTTGTATCTCTAAGGGATTACGCAGCTTTTATAATGAAAGCTTCCAGACTTTTTCGCTATTTCCGACACATCCAATGATTATCGTTATTTATCCACTAATTTAAAAAAAAAAAATTAACATATTATATATACAAATATTCCTTATGAAATGCTCTATCGAATGGTAAAAATCGCATTAAAATCCGTTGAGTAATTTCTGAGATTATCGCGAACAAACAGACGCAACAGGCGATTTTGTTTTATAATATTTAAGGATTACTTCTTAGACATTTAAGAAGGAAAATATGAGAGGAAATTATTATTTTTTAGTGTTTTTCTCACATTCTTCAAGAAAAGACAGTGATTTTTGACACTATCTCCAAATACAGCGAGATTAGCACTTGACTAAGCTTTCACCTATTAGACAGACAGATAGATTCAGAAAACTGTGTTTTATCTTAATATATGTTAAGATATATAATAAATATTATTAATTTATGGATAAAGAAAAGATAAATTTTGGTATTTTACATTATTAACCTCGCCCTTTAAGCATAAAACCAGTTTTGTGAGCGATCTAAGTGAAGGTCGAGCTTTAAAACTCACTAGTGTTGCGGACAGGAGGACTAATTTTGATTGGTCCAACGCCGGCAACCCCCCTCCCTCTCTTACCTCAGCACCCGCGTTCGCCCTCTCTCCTTCTCGTGACGCCGTATGTACATGCCGAGCAGGAGAATTGTATAAAAGTACTCTCCCAGTGTTGTATGTCACAAAACTTGCATCCGTCCTATATTCTCCTATGCAATCGTAGTGCAACAAATTAAAGCGCATAGCCACGGGCGCCCACTGGTTCATGCGCAAAGTCGATCTCCACAGAGATCTCGACTCTCCGTAGACTACTTCAAGAGAGCCATCAGTCACCCCAACCCTCTTATTAGAAACGTTGCCTCCTTTTAGACTAGACCCAGCATCCCGCCTAGGAAGAGCCAGACGTCCAGATTACTATTGACAACGCTCCTTACACTAATACAAATACACAGAGGTCCCCGCTATCTGACGCATTCCGGTCGCAGCCTCCAATCGCGGACCCATGGGCGTCAAATCTAAGCACTGTCAGTTTACCCCTTTTCAGCAGCAACAAACGTTACTCTAAGCCTATGTCCGAGCCTCACAGGAGGCGTCCTTTGAAGCTTCCCTCGGTGGAGCTTCTGCGCTTATTAAGACTCCCAAACGTCAGCAGAAGCCACAGCACACCGACGACCAACGCATTACAAAAAAAGTAAGTAGCAGCCCATTAACGTCCCACTGCTGGGCAAAGGCCTCCTCACTCATATGAGAGTGGGTTTTTAGAGCATAGACCCACCACGATGTTCCATTGCGGATTGGCAGGCATAGTACACAAGTGCACTCTCTATTCCTTCACTCTCATAGTCCGGTGTGACGGGAATCCGATGCTCGCGGACGGGGGTGGATGACACCGCCAGCTCCCCAACTTCAGGCAAATATTGAGAAACTCTTAATAGAAAACTCAATTTTGATATTTGAATTAACCCGACCCGGGACTCTCATGTCCTCATATCACGACCAACGCATTAAACTTGGAAACCCGAAGACCCTTGCCAGAACAACTGACGCCGAACCACCGAAGACCCAAGCAACGAAGATCCGAACTCTCAAGAAGTGAAGACCGAAAGTCGAAGCAACTGAACTACATACAGTCCACTGAACCCGGAGGGATTTACCTGAACTTGAATCCCTCCCCAACAATGACTTTTATACAGAAGAAGCCACAGGATATAGCTAGTATCATCTAAAGTCGTGTAAGTTTATCACAATTTCACCTAAATTAACTCAACCGACAACAAACTGACTTCTTACGTAAAATAACAACAAAAAGAAACCTTTTCACACAAACGAGATATTCTCGTCTCGACCCTTTAAAAGGTCGAATTACCCGAATACTAAGGGATTTTTTTGCCTAATTTTCCGAGGGACCTTCATTCAATATTTGTCGTACATTAGGCTCTGGTTTTTCATCCTTATATTGGGTGAAAATATTGCTGTTTTTCATGAAAACTCACCTGATCTATAACTATAAAGAGATACTTTACAACAGCCAAAGAAAATCAAGCATATAATCCAAAATACTAATGATATGTAGTAAGTTAGTAAGTGGCAGCCCATTAACGTCCCACTGCTGGGCACAGGCCTCCTCACTCCGAGGGTTTTAGACTTATTAAGACTCCCAAGCGTCAGCAGAAGTCACAGCACACCGACGACCAACGCATTAAAAAAAAGTAAGTAGCAGCCCATTAACGTCCCACTACTGGGCACAGGCCTCTTCACTCCGAGGAGCGAGGGTTTTTAAAGCATACACCCACCACGCTGCTCCACTGTGGATTGGCAGGCATCGTACACAAGTGCACTCTATTCCTTCACTCTCATAGTCCGATGTAACGGGAATCCGACACGACCGGAGAGAGATCAGGCGCAGGACCGACGGCTTAACGTGCTCTCCGAGGTACAGGGGTGGATCACACCGCCAACTTCCCGACTCCGGGCAAATATTGAGAAAACCCAGGACCTCATGTCTGTAGTCGAACATGCTAACCACTAGATTAATGATATGTATTTCTAAGCATCAAGTTTTAATAGCAATATAATTTTAAAATAATGATAACGTTATAAAAAGTATACTTGGTAGTTTATCGTAGAGGTCATCAGGTTATTCATTGCCTGTTTATATATCGCATGTCGCGTTACAGTTGCTGTTGAAGTGAGGGTAAAGCTTGGCAGAGCAGAGCAGCGGCCCCAAGCATTTGAGATGTGGGCTCTAAGGAAAATGATTAAGATTTCTTGGAACCAGTTCGTCTCAAATGCTGAAGTCTTCAAACGAGCGCAAATTAGCCACATGCATACGACGACTATTGGGCGAAAGGTGGCTATTTTCAGACATCTTCAAAGTGGATCCCTATTTGAGTACTCACGGTTAATCTTAGGAGGCAAGATGTCCTGGGTAGACCGAGGCGGCAATGGATGGACGCACAATTAAAAAGGACAGAAGAACTTTCCACAGACTGACAGCCAAACTTCAGTTTGAAGACGGCACTCCATGATGATCATTGCATCGTACCGGAACGCAATGCTTTTGTGCTTGATGGCATCTTTTTGCTGAGGACCTCGGGTTTAAGGGTATTGTTACGGTGGAAGCAATAAGACACGGATCCCTCTGGTCAAGAATGGTGCAAGCGCTGACTAGGCACGGCGGCTTTGGCAAGTATTTGCACCAGATAAGCAACCAAGACAAATATGGTGATGCTTATGGCTCAAATCAGCTCACTGTGTAGCATTTATAGTCTCTATGATTCGTGGAAATAAAATACTTAAGGGATATAATTAAATTACGTAAAAAATAGCCGTATCCGGAAGCACTTCAACATAAACTTCGTCATCAAAGACTTTATCATCACGTGAATCCTGAAACAGCTAAGTTGTAAGCTCAAAAAGTTATTTTAATCGTCATTAATCTGTCCATTGATAACTAATTTAAAACCGTTGCTTTTTATGTTGAAAGCTTAGCTTAACTGTGACCTCTTTTGATGGTAAGTGATAATACAGTCTGTGATAGGAATGTGCTAATAATGTTCTCAATTCAAATAAGCTCAAAAAGCTCTTTTGAAACGTCATTAATCTGTCCACTGGGAACTAATCTAAAACCTTTTTTTTATTGTTGAAAGCTTAGCTTAACAGTGACCTCTCTTGAGGGTAAGTGATGATACAGTCTGTGATAGGAATGTGCTAATAATATTCTCAACTCAAATAAGCTCAAAAAGCTCTTTTGAAACGTCATTAATCTGTCCCTTGGGAACTTATCTAAAACCTTTTTCTTTATTCTTGAAAGCTTAGCTTAACTGTGACTTCTCTTGCTGGTAAGTGATGATACAGCCTGGGACAGGAATGTGCTTATAATATTCTCAATTCAATTAAGCTCAAAAAGTTCTTTTCAGTCGTCTTTAAACTCTCCATTGGTAAGTAATCTATAACAGCTTTCGTATTCGTTAAAAACTTTGCTTAACTGTGACCTTATTAGATGGTAAGTGATAATACACTCTAAGATAGAAGCAAGTGACCTATTAATAAGGATTTTGTTTTGTTTGGAGTCGTATCTTTTCTGGTAGGGAGTAGCTAGTTTTCATCGCAGCCTCTTTCCAAGCACAGACAGATTAGCAAATGGAATTTCTTATATTTACCTTATCGGGAATTGAACTCTAGACACGTTGTTAAAACCACTGGTTCAGTAAGTTGATTCGCCTAAGAAAAAACAGGCAAGAAACTCAGTAGTTACTCTTTTAAACACACTCTTTTAATTTGACAGGTCAATAGAAAAGCCAAACGAAATTCACGTATAGAATGGAAAACTCCAAGCGTACGTTTATTAAAACGCATTTACTTTAGCAACTACCTTTTAAATTTGACATATATATTTCATTTTATTTAATAGGATAAAGAATTTCTAGTTTAATTAAGCTTTAATGTCCAATTTAGCATTTTATTAATGACTCATGATAAATTAAAAGATAATGTGAGTTTGTTATGTTTTTACACAAAAACTGGTAGACTGATTTCAAAAATTATTTCACCATTAGAAAGCTGCATTTTCATTAAGCAACATAGGCTATATAACTTTCTAAAAAAAAATAGGGATCCTTAATAAAATGTACTAATGTAACCCGCGGTATGAAAAAATTGGTCACTAAAAATCTGTCATCGCGTGCTCTGCGGAAACTACTGATGATAGAACAAAAAAATGTTCCACAATATTATAAAACGTATTAATATCTACAAAAAAGTATATCATACTATATGTCCAACTACTGTAGTTATGCCACTATAACTACTTTCTTACATTATAAAAGTTAATAAAAGTGCCGACATTCAAACCATATTATACATTACCCTGTATTAATTTTCATCCTATTAAATTATATTTTAATAAAGACCGTTTCAATACCTATCAAATACTTTTTAAATGATTAAAATTGGATATTCCATTTAAAAGATACAACGAATTTACAATGTCAAGAGATCACTACGAAGATGGTAATATTAATAAATAATTGAAGCCCCAATAAGTATTTAAGAATCTGTAGCCGACGGCATTTTCCTGCGAAAAATATCTAGAATTTTTCCGAGAAAAATGGATAACAAATGTTCATGAAAATCCTTTGTAACGTAACATTCCCTTTGAGAACATTTATATCTATAAAACTCCCTACTTGTTGATTAAAGCGCAACAGCTTACGCGTTCCTTTGTTAAGAAAAAGCTTCATAATTCATTTAAAAATAAGTTTTCGTGAATTTATCGTATAAAAAACTATATTTGGATATATTTTATACGATATCCATAAAAAAACCCTATGGAATATGTATAAAAAATAATATTACTCACCCTTTGGTTGATAAAGAAGTACGCGGTTGATTTTAACACAGTATATTTCTAAAACATACAAGAGAAATAAGTTTAGGAGCAGGATAACACGTCTGCTCGACTGGGCTGCCGAAGCCTGACTGAAAGCCTGAGCCTTTGTACCTTTACCTGTTACAGAAACACCCTAACCCTGCCCTAGGGGTGGGGACAATAACGCTGCATCCACACCTACGCACTCACATTTCATTCGCGACCAGACAAGGATAGAGATATACCAACCTCTACAAGAAAGAAAGAGATGTAAACACTATTCTATAACAGATACAGAATTGGAGCTTTATTTATATTGAAGCTCGAGCTTTCTCGTTATATGTGGCTTATAGAGTATTTCAGGAACTCAATAATTGAAATAATATGTTACGATATAATCTTCGGTATACCTTATTCTATGTTTTAATAAAAAATTCCAAGTGTTTTAACCAAAATTTAAGATTGGTACTCCGGTATTAATAATAGCAATAATTGTAATTATAGTGAAATGAAGTTTGAGAATTTATTTTATTGCGAATATACAAAGAGAATTTTAAAATACTATAAAACACTTAACAACAAAGAAAGAGACAGAAGTATTATTTTATATAAGATACAAAATTAGAGCTTGATTTATATCGAAGCTCGAGCTTTCTCGTTATAAGTGACTAATAGGTTATTTCGGGAACTCAAAAATTAAAATATGTTACGATATATATTATTAGGTATTAAGAAATCATCTATTTATTATATTTTAATAAAAAATTCAGATACCCTTTAATAATATTATCACAGAGAAGTGTAAAATTTGCCTCAGTTAAATATAAAGCGAAGTGCTCTAACCAAAATTTAAGTATGATACTTCGGTATTAATAACAGATTGTACTTATAGTTAAATAAAGTTTTAGATTTTTCAAGAATTATAGTGATTTTACAAAGAGAAATTTAAAATACTATTAAAACCTCTGCAACAAAGAAAGAGAAGTACTATTCTATAACAGATACAGAGTTAGAGCTTTATGAAATAGAAGCTTAAGCTTTCTCATTGGCTCTCGTCGTTGTGGCTTGAATAATTGAAATAATATGTTTTATCTATGTTTTAATAAAAAAATTCCTTATATTCCATTGAAATCTCTGATCCCTATTTATAATTATTATATTATATCGTTTTTCCTCAGTTAAACATAAACCGAAGTGCTTTAATGGAAATCTATGTATCGTAATTTGGTATTAAGAAATTATCTCATCTTAAATATATTAATAATACATTTTACTTACAGTTAAATATAAGACTTCATTTTCCAAGAAAATCCACTGCAAGAAGGAAAGGAATAAGTATTATTCTATGACAGATACAGAATTAGAGCTTTATTTATATCGAAGCTCGAGCTTTCTCGTTATATGTGACATCGTGATTATTTTATGAAGTCAATAATAGAAAGAATATGTTACAATATAAACTTCGGTATTAGGAAATTATCTTTTTCTATATTTTAATAAAAATTTCAGATACCTCTTAATAATATTATCAATGGGAAGTGTAAAATTTGCCTCAGTTAAATATAAAGCGAAATGCTTTAATGGAAATCTTTTCTTATATATATTAATACTACATTTTACTCACAGTTAAATGTAAAACTTCATTTTCCAAGAAAAACCTCTGCAAGAAGGAAGAGAAGAAGTATTATTCTATAACAGATACATTAGAGCTTTATTTATATTGCAACTCGAGCTTTCTCGTTATATGTGACTTTGTCATTATTTCATGAACTCAATAAATGAAATAATATGTTACGATATAATCTTCGGTATTAAGAAATTATCTGTTTCCATATTTTAATAAAACCTTCATTATAATTAAATGAAATTTCAGAGACCTTTTAATAATATTATCAAAGAAGTGTAAAATTGCTTCAGTTAAAGATAAAGCGAGGTTGCTTAAACTAAAGTCTTTGTATGTTACTTCGGCATTAAGAAAATAATACATTTTCGTTATAGTTAAATGAAATTTTATATTTTCCAAGTATTAGAGTGAGTTATTGCAAAGAGACGTTTACATACATACATACATACATAGCATCACGCCTCATTCCCTTCGGGGTAGGCAGAGACAACATCCTTCCACTTGCCACGATCCTCATATCTTCTTCGCTTCTTTCATTCTCATTAAACCTTTCATACAAGTTCGTCGGTTTAGAGTACTCTTGACCTGGCCCTTATTTAAAATGTCCTGGATTTGGTCCAGGAACGTTCGCCTTGGTCTTCCCCTTCCAACTTTCGCATTCACTCTTGACTCATAAATCCTTTTTGTCAGTCTCCTTTCATTC
>JACTOM010000887.1:151443-180313 GCA_015832385.1 Elymnias hypermnestra
GAGTAAGAAATAGTGTGATAAGAGAACGTTGTGGTATAAAAGAAGACGTAGTGACTAAAATTGAAAAAGGTATGCTTAGATGGTTTGGGCATGTAGAGAGAATGAATGAAAGGAGACTGACAAAAAGGATTTATGAGGAAAGGAGACTGACAAAAAGGATTTATGAGTCAAGAGTGAATGCGAAAGTTGGAAGGGGAAGACCAAGGCGAACGTTCCTGGACCAAATCCAGGACATTTTAAATAAAACTTGTATGAAAGGTTTAATGAGAATGAAAGAAGCGAAGGAGATGTGCAAGGATCGTGGCAAGTGGAAGGATGTTGTCTCTGCCTACCCCTGTGGGAATGAGGCGTGATGCTATTGTATGTATGTATGTATGTATGTCTTTATCAACGATGTCACTATTTGTTTTATAAAATCAACCCCTTTTATGCATGCTGATGACATAAACTTAATTAAAGTCATCAATAGTAATGAGGATACGAAGCAACTAAAGGATAACATTAAAAAAATTTTGCAATGGTGTCATAATAATCTCAATATAATTAAATGCAAACATATTAAATTTGGAAATAACTTAGCCGCGCTATGCCCCACCGCACTTCGTCGTGGGCTACAAAACGCGACGACGACTACTTCACTAACACCACAAAACTAAATAACGCGTGGAATTACCGTACTTTCCCGACAAAACCATACAAAATCGAGAGTTGACACAAGCTTGCTATTAACTACGCGACTACAGATAATCTATAAACTATATTGCTCTATGCTCATCGTGCAGCGCGGAGGCGCCCTCTCGTGTCGTATACGCACGACTTCCAATAGCCAGTGGATTAGTACGTCGGAAAGCTTGCAGATGGCGCGAGTACGCCCCATCTGAGGTACCAATGGTTGGCACCAGATTGCGCAAACACAAGCCATGGCTTTCAATGTAACGATATATTATAAATATTCTGAATAACTATCCTAACTTTTTATGCATTAAAGTGGTGCAATCAAATATGAATTCACAAACGAAATTACGAGTAATTTAAAGAATTTATAATACTTTTAGCCCAGTCGAATTAGCTTATTTTACGCGAAAAATGCTTATAACCAAAGTTATTCGCAATTATATTTCCTATAATTTTTGTCTGTATTACTTTTTCGTAGGATCTATATTTATTACATTAGACCTAAAAGAGTGGGCAATATAGTAAAAACCCGCTTATTTTGCTTCAAAGTGCACATTAGCAATAAGGATATTGGAAAATAAATGTTTACGAAGATAAATAAAAGAGAGAGAGATAGATAGATGAAAAAACATAAATAACACTACCTAAAGTTAGGCAAGAAAACCAAATTAAAGTTTAGTAGAAAAATGCGATATCGATTTCTATTAGAACTTCGGTGCCTACATTAACAATGAAACCAAAACAAATTATTTTTTTACAAGGACGTATATAAAATAGACGCATAGATAGGCACCTTTATAGATAGATAATAAAAAACAATAAAGAGGTAAAAGTTTTTGTAATTTTTAGCAGAAAAAATATGGACTTCTATCAGGACTGTTTGGGGTTAAAAAGAATGTAAATATATTAAACAGGTATCCTAATTTACTATGCATTAAAACAGTGCACGCAAAGACAGTATCACAAACGAAACTCATTCATAAATATATATATGTAGGAGTGTAATAGTCTGTGGAACGCTGGCGCCATCTGTGTATCGGCGTGGGGGCAGAGTCAATAAGTAGCAGTCCGGCCCGTCTCTCGGCAGTTCTCAAGCGGCGGTCGGCCGGAGTGGTCGACTATTGAAACTTTCGCGTTCCTAGCTATTAGTGTTAATGAGTTTGTGTAAATTGATATCGGGAACATTAAGTGATTGAACATTTTAATCCGAGTTAATTAACAAAGTGTTTGATTGCACCAACATTACCCACGAACGCCCACAGAATAAGTAATTAAATAATGTATCCCATTAATGACGATGTCGGCGGAGAACCCTACGCCCCTGTGCTTTATGCTTCTCCGTTTTCTCTCTTATTCTCCGACATATATTTATGACTGAAAATACTGCTTAAATTCATAATATAGCTTTGCTATTTCAAAGTGTACATTACTAATGAAACCATTGCAAAATTATTTAATACGAAGACGATCAAAAACGAGACAGATCGATGGATAGATTTATAGATAGATAAACATTAATAGAAAGCTCATCATAAAAATATAAACGTTACTACCAAAAATGAGGTAAAAAACAAAGTAAATATCAGCATATTCAATTAGTAAAGTTTCGCAATCCAACCATCGCGGTTTAAGAAGATACAGACACATCTACTAACAAATCTACCCAGATTTATAGATAGATAAAAAAACATAACAAATACTAATGTTAGCGATCATGATTGTTATTTGTGGATTTTATATCAGTGAAACGGTCACATGCACTGCATCCGGTTTAACATACATACATACATTCAAAGCATCACGCCTAATTCCCTTCGGAGTAGGCAGAGACCACGTCCTTCCACTTGCCACGATCCTTGCATATCTCCTTCGCTTCTTTCATTCTCATTAAACCTTTCATACAAGTTCGTCGGTTTAGAGTACTCTTGTTTTGGCCCTTATTTAATTTGTCCTGGTCTTACCCTTCCAATTTTCCCATTCACTCTTGACTCATAAATCCTTTTTGTCAGTCTCCTTTCACTCATTCTCTCTACATGCCCAAACCATCTAAGCATACCTTTCTCGATTTTAGTCACTATGTCTTCTTTTATACCACAACGTTCTCTTATCACACTATTTCTCACTCTGTCACTCAGTTTTAATCCACTCATGCTTCTCAACGCTTTCATCTCTACCGCATTTATTTTACTTATGTGATTCTTCTGCCATACCCAACTTTCACTACCATACATAAGTGTTGGCATCAACACTTCTGCATGCACTGCCAGTCTGGCCTTTTGAGACTCCATCTGGCTATTGATAAAAGCGTGCAAAACACCATTTACTATATTTCCTGCATTCACTCTTCTTTCAATATCACTTTCACATGTTCCATCTTTTCTAAATTTAGATCCCAAGTATACAAATTCTTTCACCTCTTCCACTTGTTCCCCATCTATTAAAATATTGCCAGTCATCATAGATTCATCTCTTTTAAAAAGCATAACTTTCGTTTTGTTTACATTCACTTTCATTCCTTACCCTTTCAAAGCTTCATTCATAATATTTAGCATCTCCTGTAGCTCATTAGCGGATGACGTATTACTTGATCATCAGCGTAAACGCGACTTTTCTAAATCTACGAATGCGCAATAAACATTTTTCGATTTATTCGTAAAGAAAAGACCTGATCCGTACATCCCATTCCTCTTCTGAAACCGGTTTAACGCAGTCCGGAAATTCTCAAATTTAAGAAGTCGTCGTTTTCACGACGACTGTTCATTGGTGGACTTATTATTTTGAGTGGGGCGTTTGGTATAAGAGGGGTAGCACAGGGGAATGAAGCAATATTCGCCTAGTGACAATTCTTAGTGTGTATCATTGTTAGTATTGCGTGTTAAGTCATTCAAAGTATTTAATATAATCATGAATAATATGAGAATAGTATTATTTAACCTGCAAATTAGTGAGCGACTTTAATACTAATAAAAAAGAGGCAAAAACAAAGTAAATGTTAACAGCTAAACGAGCCATTTCATAAAGATTTCCATCAGAATTGTTTTGAGTTAGAAAGTAAGATAATGTATTTTGTATATAAATAATAACAGTAAAAATATTGCACAGCTACCCTAATTTACTATGCATTAAAACAGTGAACACAAAGACGAGCTCTCGAACTAAATTAATTCAAATAATTTACACAATAATATCTATCTAAATTCACAAATTAACAGAGCTTCGCCATCTACAAAGTGTAGCACTGCATTTATAGAATTCAACACCTAATTTACACAAAACGTACGAGATAAAGTAAATTCATAGGAAATTACACTTTAACTCTAAGCTAATAAAGGTTAATTTTGCATATATAAACTTTAGGTATGACGAAGGTAGAATACAGGAGTATGAAATAGCTGTTTATAATGGACACTTTGCAACCGGAGCTTCAATTAAGTTGCCAAATGCAGTGAATAATGATGACGTAGTACAACAGTCAATTCGCTTAACAAAACTCTTCATGACACGAAATAATATCTGAACATTTACTTAAGTTTTAATATTATCTAATTTGTCTAAGTCTGGACTGGACTGGACTAGAGACCAGGCTACAAATGTGTATATATTGTACATTTAATTTATTCATTTCATGCTAAAGTAGGTATGGGTTAAGAATGAATGAATTACTCATCAAATGTTTGATGATCAAGTAATACTTGCATCATTTGCTGATGAGCTACAGGAGATAGTAAATATTATGAATGAAGCTTTGAAAGGGAAAGGAATGAAAGTGAATGTTAACAAAACGATAGTTATGCTTTTTGAAAGAGATGAATCTATGATGAATGACAATATTTTGATACATGGGGAACAAGTGGAATGGGTGTAAGAATTTGTATACTTATTTCATCTTTTGTGCTATTGAAAGGAGAGTGAATGCAGGGAATATGGTAAATGGTGCTCTGTATGCCTTTATGAATAGCCAGATGGTGTCTCAAAGGGCTAGACTGGCAGTGCATGCTGGAGTGTTGGTGCCAACACTTATGTATGGTAGTGAAAGTTGGGTATGGCAGAAGAATCACAAAAGTAAAATAAATGCGGTAGAGATGAGAGCGTTGAGAAGCATGAGTGGATTAAAACTGAGTGACAGAGTAAGAAATAGTGTGATAAGAGAACGTTGTGGTATAAAAGAAGACGTAGTGACTAAAATTGAGAAAGGTATGCTTAGATGGTTTGGGCATGTAGAGAGAATGAACGAAAGGAGACTGACAAAAAGGATTTATGAGTCAAGAGGGAATGTGAAAGTTGGAAGGGGAAGACCAAGGCGAACAAGCGAAGGAGATGTGCAAGGATCGTGGCAAGTGGAAGGACGTGATCTCTGCCTACCCCCTATAGGAATCTGGCGTGATGCTATGTATGTATGTTCATTTGATACGGAATTCATTCATGTTTCATTCTCATATCATACTTATTTTATTATCATATTATTTTTATCTGATTCGCATTAAATACTCATTTCGTACTTGTTTTATTAGCATTTCATTCTTAATTCATAGTTATTTCTTTGTCACATTATCCTGATCTTATACACAATTCATACTAATTCAATTCAATTTATTAATTTTCTTTTGTAACTTCATTCATTCGAATTTCATTCCCAATTCATACTTACTTTACTATAATTTTGTTATCATATGCTTAAGTTATATACATTTCAGGCTGTTTCCTTACTTAATTCATTCGTATATTATTCTCAATTGAAACTTATTTTATTATCATTTCGTTGTTATTACTTCGTAATTTCTATTTCATGTTATTCTCATTATCAATAAACACTCATTTCATTGTTACTTCATTATTTTATTCACATTTAATTCCGTTCACACGTCAGAATTAACGTCTAACCCTTCCTAGTTTCTTCCTTCATTAGTTATCACTACAAACTTTTCTTCTAAGAACTCATGTTAAATTAGCATTGGTCCTAAGGGCATACAGACGTCCCGTTTCTGATATTATATTAGTAATTCTCAAGTTTTGATTAAACTTTATTGAACAGTCCGACAACGGTCAAAGTTTCAATGTTCAAGTGGAAGTTGCAATGAGTTCCAGCTTACAAAGTTTGCCTAAACGACTGCTTTGACATATAACCTCTTAACTGACTGTACCACCAAATTAAATCGATTTCTTTTCATTTAATCAAGATTTTAGATTTAAGGCGTAAACATTAGGTAAATTTAGTAAGTTATAAGGGTTCGTTGCCACTTTGTTATTAGAAGAACAATTTTACACCAAAATCGATCGGAAATCATTTCTTTCATCGTCATAATTACCATTTTAATCCAATTTTATTATAATTTGAGCATTATGTTCACTACCAAGTCTCATTACTGACAGGTTAGCTCCTGATTATGATCTCTAATGGTGATAAATGAAAATACAGTCTTAGATAAAAGCACACTGACCTGGTAAGATTTATTTTACTTCATTAGATTTCTACACACGTCTATGCTGGCAGGATAATACCTAGACAAAGCCGAATCCTCCAATCCAATCGAGATTTAAATAAATTGCAATATATTAGATAGTAGGGGGATCCTCCAGGCTCATGCTAGTCCAGTCAGATGGCAGACTAGTTGGATGTTGTACTGATCTGAAAAGAAGTAATCCACCTCTTACGGCTTCTACTCTACCAAATATTTTCTTCGTCTTTATTAAATGCAATTAACCTAAATCTTAGGCAGAGAATGACGATTGGAGGACGATGATCCCTGGAACCGTTATGGTTAAGAAGAAGGTCGTCGAAAGAGATCAGCAAAGAAACAATCCATTAGTCTATAAATAAAAGCAAGTCTCAGATAAAGGTAACTTTAGATCTTTAGTTTATGCCAATGATATAAAAAGTAGGTATGATAGGAAATGTCATCCAAGTAGCTCCAGTGAATTCCATTAGAGAACCCTGAGCAATTACATGTGCAGTGGTAGAATCCGAGGTGGGTGAAGAAGCCCTCATAACCTCGTGAAAGAAAAGGAAATTTGTTTTTAAAAGCTTTGAAAATAATAACGTTTCAGGTTACAAGGAGGCGTGATAAATTATTCAATTAAATGACTCAACAAAACCTGCTATGGTTTATGTCTCTATAAAGCTCCTCATTTTCCGGCATGACATTTTCAGTGAGTTGATTTAAATTTGTAAGAAAATTTATAAGTTATTGGTCTCGTGGTCAGTTTCTTCAGCTACAGACTTGATGCAATGGCTTCGAGTCCCAGTTCGGGTCGATTCCAAATAGATATTGTTTTCTCCTTGTAGTTTTCTGTTAAGATTCTCTCAGTATTAGCCCAGTGCTGTGTACATCAGACTATGACATTGAAGGAAAAGAAAGAAAGAAAGAAAGAAAGAAAGAATTTATTCAGAGTAGAACATTGTAGAAATAGTGAATAGTGTAAAAAGGCAGAACAGCACGGCATGCACCGTGTGCCATAGACCTAACACACGGTGATGATTTTCAGCTGCAGCCTTGTCACGAAAAGCGCATTGCACTTGTGTACTGTACCTGCCAACCTGCAGTGGAGCAGCATAGTGGTTCTATGTTCTGAAAACCCTCTCTTCTATGAGCTAGAAGCTAGGCTAGGTACGTATCGCTTTTTTTTAAGCTGGTGCTGACCGGACATGAATGTTTAGTAAGCACTAGCATCAGATAACACGACGTGAAGAGTCTTCTATCTGCCATCAGTGTAATGCGCCAGTCGATATGGCAACACAAACTGTAGCAGAATGTTCGATTTGGAGACCACTGTGACATCCTCTGAAGTACCTGGTCGGAAGAGATCTCTTAATGCCAAGTATAGTAGGCGCCACGCTTGATATTGAGATAGGATGGAATGCAGTTGCCTCTTTTTGTGAGGCCGCTATTTTGTTGAAGAAGGCAATGGAGCGAGAACGGGAAGCTGCATCACATGCCGCTCCTCTTTAGAGGAGGAGATTGGGCGGCAAGAGGCATCTTTACGAACGCCTCTTGTGCCCTCCTCGACCATCCTCAGTCGGTTTCATCCAGGAATGTCAGGGAAAATGCGCAAGGGAGCCTCTGACACTCCCAATTCAGGGTGAAGAGGGTGTCGCTGAGTTTTAGCGGGTAGTCTGGCCTCGCCGGCGAGTCCCACACTCTCTGCCTCGTGGCAGGGGTACGTAAAAGCATTTCCCAGCAAAAAAAGGCCTGTGCCCAGCTGCATTACGCAAACGAACGAATTTAGGAAATTGTATTTTCTAATTTAACTGGGTCTAGATTGGAAGGCTTCGGCCGTGGTTAGTTCCCTCTCTATCAATAAAGATTTGCCATCAAGCAAGAGATTTGTGTACCGTTACGACGCTGTGTAGAAACCATAAGAGGTAAACTGCCCCTTACCAGATTAGCGCGCTTTCATCTTAGACTGTATCGTTTACCATCAGGTGGAATCATAGTCAAGCGCTATCCTGACAGCATTAAAAAGAAGTGGGACTGTGCTGCTACTTGCCTTACATAATGGTGATTTTCCTCTTATGTTTTGTACACAGCATCGTATCAAAACACAAACCTCTAGTTTGGCGGTAGGTCATCTATGGTAGGGTGGTAACTAGCTGCTTCCGACGCCACCAGTCCAGACTCAAACAATTTAGAAAATGGAATTATATGTATTTGCTTTAAATCAAACCCAGAGTCTCTTGAACGCGAGTCTTTTACAAACAAAGCCATCAAAGATATAGAAAATCCAATAAGAAGATTGCCTTTAGATATTTATCTCCAATTCCACAATGTTCTTTGAATTGACATTGACAAAAGAGAAGAAAGAGAAATAAAACGGTATTTTTGTAGGTAAAGTTTATTTTATTTAATGAAATGCAAATTCTTCCTCAACGTATTTAACTTCCTTTTCAAATAGTGATGAATAGATTTTTTACGAATTTGATTACCATTAAAAAGGTTATTATCGAGTCAATCTTAAAAGATAGATACTGACTGTAAAAGACTTTTTTGTAGAGCTTATCAAGAGGAACAATTACGTAAAACACAATTGCTGTGTAACTTTAACCGTTTACATAGCGCACGCAACGGAAGCTCTCAAAAGGGATTAATTTTTCCACTTTTTGCAACGTTTATCATTTCTCCTCCGTTTCTATTTGTTGTATTGTAATATAATAAATATTATAATCTTCCTTGTTAAATTAGCTATAAAACAATTATATAATTATTGAAATCGGACTAGTAGTTTCTGAGATAAACGCGTTGAAGCAAACACACGACCTTTTCAACTTCACTATTTATTGCTTTTCCTTGGGACAATATTATATCCATCATGAAACTACCTGACAAGATAAAGTTAAAAGAAAACTATAAAGATAAAGACTTACACACAATTATAACTATACAATACAATATATTATAAATGCTATAACTTATTAATATAGAACAAAATAAAATAGTTTTATTTCGTATTAACTTAGTCTTGATGAAGTTTTCACTTATTTTGTGTGATTTTAAGCAAACAACCCTAACTTAACATACTTCGATAATTCTAGTTTATATTAAATATTTTTAATTAATACTTTTATTAGTAAAGTTTAAACAAATGATTTCTACTTCATTTATTGATAATTATTCATTATATCAGTAATCAATGCACTTGTTCAAACAATACCTTGAATAATTCAAGTTTGACCCTAAATATTTTTTGTTAATATAGATTTTGAAAAAGATTGACGTTTTTAAAATAAAATAAACATAATTTCTAAATTATTAAACATTATAATTTACTATAATCCATTGTGATTTACGACATTTGTCAATGCAAAGTACATTTCCATAATCAACGCACTTGTTTAAACAATACCTTGAAGAATTCAAGTTTGACCCTAAATATTTCGTGTTAATTCAGATTTTGAAAAAGATTAGCGTTTTTTTACACAAAATAAACATAACTTCTGAATCTTTAAACGATATCGTCGTCGTCGCTTCAACCGATGGACGTCCACTGCTGGACATAGGTCTCACGAAATGATACCCACAAGGCCCGATCTTGCGCCGCCTGGCTCCAGCGGCTACCGGCGACCCTCTTTATGTCATCGGTCCACCTTGTGGGGGGTCTACCTACACTGTGCCGCCCGGTTAAACGATATATAATAATTTACCATAATCCGGTTCAATTAAGGACATTTGTCAATGCAAAGTACTCTTGCATAATCAATGCACTTATTTAGACAATACCTTGAAGAATTCAAGTTTGACCCTAAATATTTTGTGTTAATATAGATTTTCAGAAAGATTGACAGTTTTAATACAATATAAACAATTTCACAATTATTAAACACTATAATTTACTATAATCCATTGTAATTTACGACATTTGTCAATGCAAAGTACATTTCCATAATCAACACACTTGACAATACCTTGAAGAATTCAAGTTTGACCCTAAATATTTTGTGTCAAAATAGATTTTCAAAAAGATTGACGGTTTTAAAACAAAATAAACATAATTTCTGAATCATTAAACGATATAATTTACCATAATCCATTTCAATTAAGGTTATTTGTCAATGCAAAGTACTCTTGCAAAATCAATGCACTTATTTAGACAATACCTTGAATAATTCAAGTTTGACCCTAAATATTTTGTGTTAATATAGATTTTCAAAAAGATTGACAGTTTTAATACAATATAAACAATTTCTCAATTATTAAACACTATAATTTACTATAATCCATTGTAATTTACGACATTTGTCAATACAAAGTACATTTCCATAATCAACGCACTTGTTTAAACAATACCTTGAAGAATTCAAGTTTGACCCTAAATATTTTGAGTTAATATAGATTTTGAAAAAGACTGATGGTTTTTAAACAAAATAAACATAATTTCTGATTTATTAAACATTATAATTTACCATAATCCGTTTCAATTAAGGATATTTGTCAATACAAAGTACTCTTGTATAATCAATGCACTTGTTTAAACGATACCTTGAAGAAATCAAGTTTGACTCTAAATATTTTGAGTTAATACCGATTATGAAGAAGATTAGTCATTTTTATACAAAGGAGACACAAATTCTGAACCATTAGATAGTATAATTTAGCACAATCCAATGTAATTAACGACATTTGTCAACACAAAGTACACTTGCTTAAACTATACCTTGAATAATTCAAGTTTGACCCTAAATAATTTCGTTAATATAGACTTTGTAATATATTTGCGTTTTTATATAAAATAAACATAATTACTGTATTGTTAAACATTAAAATTTAATATAATCCATTGTAATTTATGACATTTGTCACTGCAAAGTACATTTCCATAATCAATACACTTGTTTAAACAATACCTTGAAGAATTCATGTTTGACCCTAAATATTTTGAGTTAATATAGATTTTGAAAAAGATTTGCGTTTTTTAGATAAAATAAATATAATTACTGTATTATTAAACATTATAATTTACCATAATCCATTGTAATTTACGGCATTAGTCAAATTAAAGTACATTTGCATAATCAATGCACTTGTTTAAACAATACCTTGAAGAATTCAAGTTTGACCCTAAATATTTCGTGTTAATTCAGATTTTGAAAAAGATTAGCGTTTTTTTACACAAAATAAACAATTTTTGAATCATTAAACACTATAATTTACTATAATCCATTGTAATTTACGACATTTGTCAATACAAAGTAAATTTCCATAATCAATGCACTTGTTTAAACAATACCTTGAAGAATTCAAATTTAACCCTTAATATTTTGAATTAAAACAGAGTTTGAAAGAGCTCAACGATTTTTAAACAAATTAAACATAATTTCTGAATCATTAAACATTATAATTCATCATAATCCGTTGTTAATTCCGACATTTGTCAATGCAAAGTACTATAACGATATATGAAATGAAGCTTTTGTTAAAGTACAACATTAAACCTTAAACTTTCAAAATTATAGTAAAAATTTACAATTCTGTATGTGGTGAAGGGAATTTCTTCAAAACAGCATGATATAAGTTATAGAAAGCGTAAACTGATACACTGATGATGACGAATAACGAGCCTCCAAATACGAAACTGAGGAAGGTGCCATCAATCATGTTTGTGCCTTGGAGACTCCTGGCTTGGCCTTGGAACAGGTCTTTTGTGCCAGAGCCAGCTGCTTTCCTTTCCTCCATCATGCGTTTCATGGAGGACAGGCGTTCTTTCAACTCATCTATGGATTCTAAGACATCTTCTGTTTCTGAAAGTGAAAAATAATCTTTATTCAAAAAGGCACCGTTGAAGAGTTTGTTTACTTGAAGGCCTTAATCTCAGGAAATACTAGTTGGATTTTAAAAATTCTTTCATTGTTAGATAGCCCATTTATCAAGGAAGGCTGTCAGCTATATATCATCACGCCACAATCAATGGGATTAGAGCATTTCAAAACTTTGCAAAAACGGAAAATGATTTACAGATGTGTTAGAGAGTTTCCATTGCGTGCGCTGAGTAAACGGTTAAAGTTATGCAAAAATCATGTATGACAGAATTGTTTCTCTATAAAAGTTTTAAAAAACAGTCAAAGACAGCATATGTCTATCTTTTAAGGTTGGCTCAATATAACCTTTGTTATATTTCCTAAATGTGAAAACATTCCGATATATTATTTCCAATATTAAACAGATCATAATAAAGACGACTAGATAGTCTAAGGTTACAAGTACTCCTTCGCATCCTGTTCCGAGAAGAACCCACACTTAACTCAGTGAGATATCTTATTAAAAAGAAATAAATATGATATGTTTTGTAATGGTCAGGGGCTACACATCTTTGTCTATTTGTCCGATAGTCATAGTATGGTACACGGGTATGCGATCCCGGCTCCCCGAGCTATTACTGAATCTTCTCAGTCTTCCGAGTCAGTAATATCCTACTACCTTATATTTTCCCTNGGTTTTTTTCAGTAATAAAAGACCTGAATTTAATTCAAAATTGTATTTTCTAATTTATCTGAGTCTTGACTGTTGGGAGGCTTCGGCAGTGGCTAGTTACTACACAATAGGAAAGGCGTACGAAGCAATACATTTGAGATCTGGTAAATTGTCTCTTGCCTAGTTATCGCGCTTATATCTTAAACTGTTTCATCAGTTACCATCAAGTGAGGTTACAGTTAAAGCATTAACCTATCATCAATAGAAAAAAAACTATTGTAGCAGTAAATACTTTGATCAGAAAGTCGATATTGTTATATTATCGTTGCTACAAGAGTCGATCGAAGCAAATATTGACGTTGTGAATTAGATACTACGTGGAATCCCTCGGGAAATGATTCCCTTGTTCCGATTATGAGATGAAAACAGTAATTTTGAAATGTAATATTAAATTTGAATTATTCACAATATTTTACTATATTAATTCAAATTCTATTCATCTAATGTAAATGGAAAAACAAGGCAAACATATATGCTACAGACACTTTTTAAAAAAAAGGAAACATTTGTGTTTTTTATGTAAGTTTGTAACGTTTTCACACAAAAACTACTAGACAGATTTCTAAAAAATTTTCACCAATAGAAAGCTGCATTTCACTAAGCGAAATAGGTTATATTACTTTTTTAAATAAAATACGGATCCCTAATAAAAATACATTAAGTAAACCCAAGGTGTGAAAATGATCACATAAAATCTGTCATCGCGTGCACTGCGAAATATATTCACGATAGAACAAAAAACTGTTCTACAATATTATAGAACGTATTAATATCTATAAAAAAGTCTAGAACATCATTTGTCCATCTACTATAGTTATACCACAATGACTACTTTTTTTACATTTCAAAAGTTAATAAAAATGCCGACAAAAATCAAATCATATTATTCATTCATCTGTTATATAATTAATATTATATAATTAAACATTTTATTAAACACCGTTTCAATACCTGTTAAATACTATTTAAATGATTAAAATCGGATATACCATTCAAAAGATAAAACGAATTAAAAAAAAAGACGTGTTATTTCATTACATTGCACTTTCTTTGAAACACAATATCATTTAGATAACAAAAACTACTTGTTGCTATTGAATTTATATAAAATGTTGATAAATACCTTGTGTTTTACTTTCTGGACTCATTTTTAACAAATATTTATCACTATTCGGTTTATCAAGCCCACAGAGTATCTTAGTTTGTTTTTTTTAACAATGGCCGCCGCGCATGCGTCCCAGCGTTGGGCAAAGTTATTGATCGTGAGACCCCGGGAATATCTAGCTGGGGGAAGTCTAGATTGATTCATATACAACTGTTTGAATGAAATTGTAAGAACACGCAAGATAGAGAATTCTGTGGGGCGTGTCCCAGGTTCTAGCCTTTATAGAACGAATTTAGGACTCCATTTTCTAATTTGTCTAAGTGTAAACTGGAAGGCTTCGGCCGTGGCCAGTTACCACCCTTCAGCAAATTTGTAACGCCAAGCAAAGAGATTTGTGTCTCTGTGTGTGCAGTGTAGAAATAAGAGGTAGATTTTTTTGGGCTGAATATCCACTAAAACTCAGCGGATCCCTCCTCATCCATGACTGAGACCACTAGAGGTTCCCTAAGTTCCTTTAGTTACCCTGGTTGAACGCACCCCATTGAAAGTATTTCTCCAATCGGGAGTGTGGGACTTGCAGATAACAGAATACTCATTAAAACCCAGCAGATCCCTCCTCATCCATGACTGAGATCACTAGAGGTTCCCTAAGCGCATTCCATTATAGTGACTCCGGTTGATACTGACTATGAGGACCTACCACTCAATGGTGTCAAGCATGAAGCGTATACGACTTGTGCCAGCCAGCCTTCTCCTACGCCGAGAGAAGGCTTCAGCCCCTTGCTATCATAGCCTCTCATTTGCCTCCTTCAGCTAGATGACGGTTCTGCAAAAGAAGCCAAGCGATTTCCACCCAATTTCATTCGCGAGCATGACCCTAATTATGCTATCCAGTGAAAGATCTCCTCTATGAAACATATGGCGCTGGGGTGGCCACACTGGATACTCCACCAGAGTATGGTGCGCCGTATCTACAGGAAAACAACACTCATGACAGGCGGGCCATTCCTCACGGCCAACGACCTGATGCAAAAACCATGGCCGGTCAGCACATGCACCAGACGANCGACCCGGAACTCGAACCCAGGACCTCATGTCTGTAGTCGAACATGCTAACCACTAGACCAATGAGGCATGATCCCAATTATGCTATCTAGTGAAAGATCTCCTCTACAAAACATATGGCGCTGGGGTGCCCACACTGGATACTCCGCTAGAGTATGGTGCGCCGTATCTACAGCAATACAACACTCATGACAGGCGGGCCATTCCTCACGGCCAACGACCTGATGCAAAAACCATGGCCGGTCAGCACATGCACCAGACGATAGGTAAGAGATCCGTGCCCACCTGGTGAGCCAATTAGCCAGATGAGATCAGATTTGGCCTCCAATTTTCGATTAGAGCTTTGTCGGCAAGAGCCCTGATTCTTCAGACCTAACTGTCGTAAGAATCTAAGGCTCTGGAAACCCTTGCAGCTACCTTGCACTGATAGGCGACTGCAAGAACTTCCGCCTGCAGCTCACAAGGGGGGTCCCCCGCCAAAGAGGTAGATTAACAGGCTTTCATATGAGCTGTAATTACATTTAAGCGCTAACCTGTCACTAATAAAAAGAAACGTGACACTTAATATGTATTTATAGTAATGGTTGAAGTTCGACAGTATTTAATTTAAATTGCAACTTTGAAATGTTAGATAGTTGAGTGACACTAATTAAATATACCAAAAATATTGTGCAATTTTGCGAAATGTTATGCAAGACGAGGTTACTTTAACGTACGGAACAATTTTGTAAATATAGTCTTTTCGAAAAGTGTAGTTGTTTTAAGAGACGTAGTGTTAAATTGTGTAAATAAAATAGTTAAGTAATTATTAGTGCAATTGGTGTATCTTTAAACAATGGAGAGAATCAAAGTTCAAATAGCTACTCCACAAGGCAGCTTGTAAGACTATCCTGACATTTTTTTTATTGGTGACAGGTTTGCGCTTGACCATGATCTCACCTGATGGTATGTGATGATACAATCTAAGATGGAACCGCGCTAATCTGAGTAAGAGGCAATATACTCCTTACGGTTTCTACACAGCATCGTACCGGAACAAAAATCTCTTTGTTTTGGGGGTACTGCTGGACGTTGCAGGTAGGTTGGTAACTCTACTAAAACTAATCCACGGCCTCCCACCAGACTAGAGTAAGACAAATTAGAAAATACTCTCAAAATCCGCCATATCGGGGAACGAACCGAAAACTGAAAACTGTTCCGTTCGTTAAAGTTACCTCGTATTGCATAACATTTCGTAATATTGCACAATCTTTTTGGTATTTTTAACTATATTACTCAATAATTCCCAACATTACTGAGCTATCAGTGTTGTCTAGTTGCGTAAGTATATGCTGGCAAAATGCCACGGGCCCCTGGCCCAAAAGGGCCACGGCCCAAGAGGTAGTCAAAGCACATGGGACAAGATAGGTTATGCGACTTGGCTATTCTGCCTATTTAAAATTATATTGAAAGCTCAAAAAAAGCTTTTTCTTAATAAATACCTTATTGGAAATAAATTGTAATTTTTATTTAATTGATTTTTGCTGTAGGGCCACACCAAATGATTTGCCACGGGCCCCATCAAAAGAATTTGCCACGGGCCCTAGAAAGTTTAGTTAGTTAAAAAGATTGATTGATTTCAATATTAATGCTTAATTTTCAATTGTATTACCAATCTACCAAAGATTATATGAAAGTAGAAGCCCATTAACATCCCACTGCTGGGCATAGGCTCCTTCACTCTCATAATCCGATGGGATTGCAATCGAAAGCTTATATACTTATGACTTTTATATGAAAAGGGTGCATTAGTGTAATAACACGTTAGTGCTTCCATTTATATATTGAATTTGCTTTCAGTTTTGATTCCAGTGGGATTTAAAGAGATACTAGCTAACATTTAATAAAGTAACCTTCATTTTAGTTATATTTCAACAAGGAATAACATATTTCTTGTAATTTAAAAAGCTAATTTTATCTAAATTAATATTATAAAAGAGTATACATATCTGTTTTTGTATGTATGTTTGTAACATTATCACACAAAAACTACTGGACCGATTTAAAAAAATTTTTCACCATTAGAAAGCTGAATTTCCATTGAGTAATATAGTCCATATTACTTTCTCAAAAAAAATTAGGGATCCATAAGAAAAATGCAATAATGTAACCCGAGGTGTGAAATAATTAGTCACGAAAAATCTGTTATCGCTTGCACTGCAAAAACTATTGAATATAGAACAAAAAAATGTTCTACAATATTATAGAAAGTATTAATATCTATAAAAAAGTTTAAGACATCATATATCTAAATACTGTAATTATGCCACTATAACTACTTTTTTACATTTCAAAAGTTTCGACAGTAATCAAACCATATTATTCATAACTCTGTATTAACCCTTATCTTATTAAAGATCGTTTCAATACCTGTAAAATACTTTTTAAATTACTAAAATCTCACATTGCATTCAAAAATATAACGAATTTAAAAATCTCTTCTCTAATATTGTAGAGGATAGTTCTGCATTTTGAATTTTTGTTTTAATTTTTAAAAATTTATCAAAATCAATCAAAAAATCTTTCGATATCTGTAGAGTATTTTTAAATCTGCTAATGTCGGACATTCTTCGTAAATGATGTTGTAAAGTAAAATCTAATAATCAGAAAAGAAGCAAATAAAAACTTTAGAGAAATAAAACTTTTATGTTAACGAAAACAAATTTATACTCCTATTTAGTAGACTTTCTACTGCCTCCAGATCGGCATCCAAGGGGCTTGATTATTAGACATGTCGGAGTGCAGTAGTCTGTGGAACGCTGGCGCCATCTGTCTATGGCGTGGGACAGAGTCATATGTCGTTAGCCGACGCCGTGCCCTCTCAGCTCCGACCTACCAACCTCAAGTCTCCCACTAAAAGCCAAACTGAAGGTCTACGGAGCCTACGTCTGCTCTAGACTGACGTATGCGGCCCCTGCCTGGTACTCTTTCTGCTCGGGATATCAGAGAAAAACGCTGCAGGTCCAGCAGATCAAGTGCCTACGTCTGATAGCAGGAGCTCGGAGGTATGTCAGGAACGACGTTATCCGTCGTAATACCAGGACGCTCGCCGTGGAGGTGTTCGTCCGCCAGCTTGCCAAGAGTATGTTCCGCACACACACCTCCACACCATTGCCAGCCAGTACCAAAGAACGGCAAACACTGGGCGTCCTGTGCCTCGTGAGCTCCTGCTGTCACCACCACCAGCCGTAGGTGATAGCGGGGAAGATGACGCGGTAGCAGCAACACTCGGAACACACCCCCCTCGGAATTGACCAGGATGGCGTCGCCGGCGGGATCCAGCCCGTGTAAAATACGGGCAAAAAAGAGCACCGGGCATTTACTGAATGCCCGAGGAAAGATCAACCCAATGACGATTAGCCGACGGTGGACTTGTTCCCGAGGGACAGTCCGCCAGAGCGGTCGACTAATAAAACTGTCGCGTTCCTGGCTATTATTATTAATGAGTTTGTGTAAATTGATATTGAACAGATTGAACAGTGTTTGATTGCACCAACATTACCCACCAACGCCCACACAGTATAGATGTGATCCAAAGTAACGCTTCTTCTCCTTCTCTCTTTTCCTCCGACATACATATATATTCATCACCGTTCATATAATTCATTAGAAGAATAATTGTACGCTCTTTTTTGTTATTTAATTAATGTAACGGAAAGGAAATATACCTCCATTTATACAGTTAAAGTATTCACTCCAGAAACTAGCGATAGCGAAGCGATTTTACTTGTTTTATAAACATTTATTTTTATTGTTTATTATCTGAGTCTCAGAATCAATATATTTATTTATGAATGATGAAAAAGTTGATTGATAATTGCAGAATGTTTCAACTTTAATAAACGTAATCAAACACAACGCGACATTTACTCCCAGATTCCCGCCAAACTCTGTCAAATATTATGGTTGCGTTCAGAAATTACTGGTTGTCAATGTCACATGTCAAAAACTACAAAAACTATATTCTTTTCAATACAATTGATTTCCGAAAGACGGGACGAACACCAAATGTTTAACAGGTAGGAATAGTTTCCAAAAAAAATGTAATTGTTGTTTTTACTATATTCCAAGTTTTTTTTATTCATATTTAATCACCTTTCAAACATTCTCTGGACTTCCACGTATAGTAAGTAAGGAAGCTTTTTGCCTAATTTTCCGAGGGACCTTCATTCAATATTTGTTGTACATTAGGCTCTGGTTTTTCATCCTTATATTGGGTAAAAATATTGCTGTTTTTCATGAAAACTCACCTGATCTATAACTATAAAGAGATACTTTACAACAGCCAAAGAAAATCAAGCATATAATCCAAAATACTAATGATATGTAGTAAGTTAGTAAGTGGCAGCCCATTAACGTCCCACTGCTGGGCACAGGCCTCCTCACTCCGAGGGTTTTAGACTTATTAAGACTCCCAAGCGTCAGCAGAAGTCACAGCACACCGACGACCAACGCATTAAAAAAAAGTAAGTAGCAGCCCATTAACGTCCCACTACTGGGCACAGGCCTCTTCACTCCGAGGAGCGAGGGTTTTTAAAGCATACACCCACCACGCTGCTCCACTGTGGATTGGCAGGCATCGTACACAAGTGCACTCTATTCCTTCACTCTCATAGTCCGATGTAACGGGAATCCGACACGACCGGAGAGAGATCAGGCGCAGGACCGACGGCTTAACGTGCTCTCCGAGGTACAGGGGTGGATCACACCGCCAACTTCCCGACTCCGGGCAAATATTGAGAAAACCCAGGACCTCATGTCTGTAGTCGAACATGCTAACCACTAGATTAATGATATGTATTTCTAAGCATCAAGTTTTAATAGCAATATAATTTTAAAATAATGATAACGTTATAAAAAGTATACTTGGTAGTTTATCGTAGAGGTCATGAGGTTATTTATTGCCTGTTTATATATCGCATGTCGCATTACAGTTGCTGTTAAAGTGGGGGTAGAGCTTGGCAGAGCAGAGCAGCGGCCCCAAGCATTTGAGATGTGGACTCTAAGGACAATGATTAAGATTTCTTGGAACCAGTTCGTCTCAAATGCCGAAGTCTTCAAACGAGCGCAAATTAGGCGCATGCTTACGAGGACCATCGAGCGAAAGGTGGCTATTTTCAGACATCTTCAAAGTGGACCTCTATTTGAGTACTCGCGGTTAATCTTAGGTGGCAAGATGTCCTGGGTAGACCAAGGCAGCAATGGATGGACGCACAATTAAAAAGGACAGAAGAACTTTCCACAGACTGACAGCCAAACTTCAGTTTGAAGATGGCACTCCATGATGATCGCTGCATCGTAACGGAACGCAATGTTTTTACGCTTGGTGGCATCTTTTTGCTGAGGACCCCGGGTTTAAGGGTATTGTTACGAAGGAAGCCATAAGACACGGATCCCTCTGGTCAAGAATGGTGCAAGCGCTGACTTGGCATGGCGGCTTTGGCAAGTATTTGCACCAGATAAGCAACCAAGACAAATATGGTGATGCTTATGGCTCAAATCAGCTCACTGTGTAGCATTTGTAGTCTCTATCATTCGTGGNAGACTGACAAAAAGGATTTATGAGTCAAGAGTGAATGCGAAAGTTGGAAGGGGAAGACCGAGGCGAACGTTCCTGGACCAAATCCAGGACATTTTAAATAACGGCCAGGTCAAGAGTACTCTAAACCGACGAACTTGTATGAAAGGTTTAATGAGATTGAAAGAAGCGAAGGAGATATGCAAGGATCGTGGCAAGTGGAATGATGTTGTCTCTGCCTACCCCTATGGGAATGAGGCGTGATGTTATGTATGTATGTATGTATGTTTTTGGTTAATCCTCATATATATGTTGGAGTACTATAGTCTGTGGAACGCTGGCGCCATCTATCTATCGGCGTGGGACAGAGTCATGTATCGTGAGTATTTTTTCACCGTGACACCAGGACGCCCACCGTGGAGGTGTTCGTCCGAAACTTGGCGAGGAGGATTAACCAAAAACACTCATTAATATCCAAAATATTATCACTTGCAGTGGAATATGGTGTTTACACAAATGTTTCCTCTCCTTCATACCTTCAGTTACAATTGCTACTTGAATTTGACAAGAATTTATATTAATATTTGTTGTAACTGATGTTGCTTTCTCTTTCCTTGGTCATTTATCAAATAAAAATTTATAGCCTTTAACAAGCTTTATCTTTTGTAAGGAGCAGCCAATTAGCATCGCAAAATACATAAGGCGAGCTTAAAGCTTTAAAGCTCTGTCTAGCTGCCAAAATTTTTGGTTTAACAAAGGTTGTATAGGTTGTAAAGGTTGTAAAGGTTGTATAGATAGATATAAAATAAATAGATGAGTTATTCAGTTTTCCTCGCGATATTTCCTTTCATTAAAAACAAATTAGTTTTACAAAAGTAATCATTCATAGATACATAATTTATCTATCTATTGGTCCATCATGGCTTTACTTCTCGTTCTAGTAAGTTATCTTTAAAAGATAGATATGTCGGAGTGCAATAGTCTGTGGAACGCTGGCGCCATCTTTGTATCGGCGTAGGGGCAGAGTCAATAAGTGGCAGTCCGGCCCGTCTCTCGTCAGTTCTCGAGCGGCGGTCGACCGTAGTGGTCGACTATTGAAACTGACGCGTTCCTAGCTATTACTGTTAATGAGATTGTGTAAATTGTTATCGGGAACATTAAGTAATTGAACATTATAATCCGAGTTAATTAACAAAGTGTTTAATTGCACCAATATTACCCACGAACGCCCACAGAATAAGAAATGAAATAATGGATCCAATTAATAACGATGTCGGCGGAGAACCCTACGCCCCTGTGCTTTATGATTCTCCGTTTTCTCTGTTATTCTCTGACAGATATATATTATCAAGGACTTTTTTGTAGATCTATAAAAAAGGAATTATCCTGTCGTACATTGTTTTGTTATATCTCTAAGGGATTAGATAGCGTTTTCAATGAAAGCTCCCTGGTGGCTTGTTTTCTTCCAACGTCTCCAACAATAATTGTTATATTTTATTACATTTACACAAAATCTTTACAAATTACATACCTTGACCCTCTTCGTGAATCTGTGTAGGCAGATTTAAAAGTAAGTATGTATGGTTAAGAATTAATGAATTACTCATCAAATGTTTACTCTACGCTGATGATCAAGTAATATTTGCGTCATCCGCTAATCTCCTAGGTTCTTCTCAACTTTAGTGGAGGGCTGTGGGCCTCGAGGCAGTGCCTCCTTGCCCGGGCATCTTCCTCAGACATCAATTTGATGCCTGGTATTTTGTTTTGCCCGCAATCATACGGGCTGGTTTCCGCTGGCTACGCTAGCAGGTCCATCCAGGTCAAGTCCGAGTATTGCCACCGATATTGCGTCGTCTTCGCCGTCATCATCGCCTACATCAGGAGGCGGTGACAGCAGAAGCTCACGAGGCAGGGGACGCCCAGTGTTTCCTGCTCTTGGGTGCCAACTGGCAATGCCGTGGAGGTGTATGTGTGGGGAGTTGTCCGCGTGGCGGAACATACTCCTCGCCAAGTTTCGGACGAACACCTCCACGGTGGGCGTCTTGGTGTCACGGTGGATGACGTCATTTCTGATGTACCTCGGAGCTCCTACTATCATACGTAGGCACTTGTTCTGCTGAATGTCATGCGCTAATGAGCTACAGGAGATGCTAAATATTATGAATGAAGCTTTGAAAGGGAAAGGAATGAAAGTGAATGTAAACAAAACGAAAGTTATGCTTTTTGAAAGAGATGAATTTATGATCAATGGCAATATTTTGATAGATGAGGAACAAGTGGAAGAGGCGAAAGAATATGTATACTTCGGTTTTAAATTTACAAAAGATAGAACATGTGAAAGTGATATTGAGAGGAGAGTGAATGCAGGGATTATGGTAAATGGTGCTATGCACGCCTTTATAAATAGCCAGATGGTGTGTCAAAGGGCCAAACTGGCTGTGCATGCTGGAGTGTTGGTGCTAACACTTATGTATGGTAGAGAAAGTTGGGTATGGCAGAAGAACCACAAAAGTAAAATAAATGCGGTAGAGATGAGAGCGTTGAGAAGTATGAGTGGATTGAAACTGAGTGACAAAGTAATGAATAGTGTGATTAGAGAAAGTTTGAAAAAAGTGAATGCGAAAGTTGGAGGGGGAAGACCAAGTCGTGCGTTTTCTGGACCAAATCCAGGACATTTTAATTAAGGGCCAGGTCAAGAGTTTCTAAACCGTTGATGAAAGGTTTAATGAGAATGAAAGAAGCGAAGGAGACATGCAAGGATCGTGGCAAATGGAAGGACGTAGTCTCTGCCTACCCCTATGGGAATGAAACGTGATGTTATGTATGTATGTATTTTTAGAACTTATCCTGAAAAGACATAAATAGAGAGTGACCTTGGAGAACTTTTGTTTTATAATACATAAGGATACCAACACGATTTAAACGTTATCAAAAACTAAATCCTAATCTAATGCCACACTTAAAAGCATCTAATTCTATTTCATACGTTTCCGCCATCTTTTGTAAACATCTAAAATTACGAAGAAAGATGTAAAACAGTAACTTAATGCATGTCTCTTTAAATAGATGTCGCTGTGGCAATTTATCTATTCGAGATTTCTTTACTTTAGACGTTGCCCGAATGTTTTGATTATATTTAATAATACAGATTTATTATTTTACAAATAAACCACATATGTATAAATACCTATCCGTCGAATAATTTTCTTTTTGGTTCAGTACCATGTCCGAAAAAAACAAAAAAATTGTTAGTAATTTGTCCGACGACAATTGCGTTATACCCCGTCACTTGCCCCGCCCCGCACGTACGTTTTTGCGCGGAAATGTTTATGAAAGTCTACCATATGTTATGATTTTTATTTTTGCTAATAGTTAAACTATAAAATGTTATCATTTAAATTAATCCTCAGGTGTAGCGTCACGTTGCGCTAAACTTTGACATAGTGAAAAAAGTCCGTTTTGTATTTATAGGCTCGAATCTTAGTAATTAAAACTTACCTCAAGGGTTTTCATTGTTATTCAAATCATTTATATAATCGAAAACACAATTAATCACTAATAAATCACAATTTATAAAACATCACCAAAAAATTTAACGACCATCGACACACGCGCTGTTAATAACGATCACTTTGTAACTGATATATTTGTTGTTTTTGCTATGGATTGGTGTTATGTCTAGGCATATTTTGGAACGTAATTTATAGAGAAGCGAAATACTTAATATAAATTATAATTAAAAAGAACGAGATGCTTATATTTATATTTATTCAAAGCAAAGCCCAAAGCGTATGCTTGTTGACTAGAGAACGTTTGTCAGACTCATTGTTTAAATAGGAAGCCCATTTCGACCCTAGGACCTTTATTGCTCTAATACTTGTTCGAAGTCGGGGAGCTGATAATAGGAAAAGGAAAAGAGACATGTCTAGGTATATAAAAAAGCCATTTATTAGAGTTTATTAGTACCATTGGGCCACAGTATTTACAATCCAATCAGTGTAGGAAGCAACAGCAGTACTTATACCGGGATAGGTGCAGTTCGCACAGCCATATCCCCCGGATATGATGCCTATAACAATGTTCCCGAAGTACATAGGACCCCCAGAGTCATCATGGCAGGCGTCACGTCCACCGACGCCCAAAATACCTGAGCATATCATATTTTCTGTGACGTTTATTGACACGACGAGGTTTGAGTATCTTTCTGCACACAATCTATTATTTATCACATATACTGTGACATCTTGAAGCTCGGTTGAGTGTGGTCCTCCAGCCTGATAAGGAAGAAATGATAAACGATATAAAAATAAATCTCTTGTCAGTATGCTGGAATATTGCAACTGTGTTTGGAGACCAGCTAAAATATCAGAAACACAGTATTGAAAGATCTGAAAGTAGATATCAATACTAATTGTTTTCAATTTTAGACATTCTATCCCTACATGAAGTTTAAGTTATTTCGATAAATCTATATGTGTGATGTTTATCGCACATTTACTACATTTTGTTGACCTTTTTAAATTATCTACTAAACACGAAATAGCCCAATCAAATTAAGTTTTGATATTTCATTAATTTGTTAACAGATTTTCTTCGGGATTCGTTGTTGGGGGGAGGGAAGAGCTTAAATACAGTTTTATTCTAAGAACGATATTTTTTGAGACCCATAAAATGACGCCGATCCAAAAAAGCCAAAGTTAAAAAGACGGTTCCCCCAACCACACCCCGATTTCCGAAGAAAAAAATATGTAAGTTATTAATGAAATGTCAGCCTCATCACTTTCCTAACTGGTGGTACATCCATAATCGACGACCCAAGCGGCATCTTTTAATGTCGTTGGGCAGGACTTTTCGCTGGTGGGCATAGTTTGTGCAATGATCGCAGTGAAGTAGAGGGCACTGGTCTCCTTCTGCGAAACTATTATTTCGATGACCTCCCTAAGTTTACCAACGGAAATCATCTGGAGTAGAAGAGTCGATAACGTCTACCATTCCTCTGTTGCTCCAATAAAGGATCCGTTTGAACGCCCGGCTGTGGTTTATTCTAACGCGCTTATTTAATGGAAATAACAGACTATTGTCCCGCATGGACGTTTTTGCGTCGATTGCCCCGCTGGTCGAATGATGCTCTTGGAACCTTAATGTCCATGAAAGACTACAAAATGTTATGATTTTTATGTTTGCCAAAAGTTAAAACTATACAATGGTATCTTTTGTTTTTTTTTTAATTAAGATTCTGGTGTAGCGTCATGTTGCGCTAAACTTCGAGACAGTCCGTCTTGTATTTATAGGCTCATATCTTATAAATTAAAACTTACCTCAACGGTTTTCATTCAAAAGCACAAATAATCGCTAATAAACACTGACACTATATAAAATACCACAAAAATCTTAACTTAATTCGACATGACACACGCACCGTGTAACGGTCACTTTGTAACAGAGTTATTTTTAGTTTTTTCTATTGACTAGTGTTATCTCTCCGCATATTGTGTTACGACAGTTATCGAAAGGTGAAATAGATAATACACATTACGACTTAAAATAAAGAGATGTTTATATTATCGATTGCCCGAGTTGAGACAGTATTGTGGTATCATGTATCAATCGGTAGTCCACATGGGCAATCACTGGGTTTTAGTTGGTATCACAATCCCTAATCAATTTTACATCTAGTCGTTGTGGGTAAAGTTATTTCTAATTGAGCTTACTGAGCCTGATTTAAATAAAGCACAGATTACTTTGGTTTGCATCTGTTGGGGAGGGATTCAGGTTCAGACGAATCCCTCCGGGTTCAGTGGACTGTATTGGGTCAGGTGCTTTGATCTTGCGGGTTCGGTGTTCAGTTCTTGAGCGCTTCGGTCTTGCAAATTCGGATATTCAGTTCTTCGTTGCTTGAGGGTTCGGTGGTTCGGTCGTCCGTGTTCGTGTTCGTGCTTGGGTCGTTCAGTTCTTGCGGGTTCGGATGTTCAGTTGTTCGTGGTTCGGTTCGCAGAGTTCTGGTTCGATGGTCACAAGTCGCGCTTAGTACTGGGATCTACTCCGCTCAGGAGTCTAAGGCGAAATGTGTCCGATCGAGTTTTTTTTTTTTTCGAAGTGTGTAGTTGCTGTTAGCCCTACTGGCTTTTACAGCGTAACCGAGAGGGATGGCGAGCGCAGAAGCTCTGCCGAGGGGTGGGCCCGTAGAAGGGCCCTGCTGCGTCGGGGGAAAACGTTGCTCTAAGGACGCCTCCTGCGAGGCTCGGACCTAGGCTTAGAGCAACGTTTGCTGCTGCTGGAAAAGACAAGAATCGGACAGGTGCTTAATCTTGACGCCCATGGATCCGCGACTGGGAGCCGCGGCCGGGGTGCGTCAGATAGCGGGGGCCTCGTCTTCGCCGTCGAAGACAAAACCCCCGTCCGGCCACGCATCTCTTTTTAACTACCCACTGCCCCTCTCCTTTCTCCGTCAAAATGCCGTGAACATCGCTGCACGAGCGCCTCGTCATCGTCATCCGCCGGAAGCCTGCGCTTTTTAACGGAAGACAATAAACTCGCGTGTTACAATATATATATGTCGGAGAATAAAAGAGAAGGAGAGTATAAAGCATAAAGGCGCAGGGTTCTCCGCCGACATCGTCATTAATGGCATCCATAATTCAATCTATACTGTGGGCGTTGCTGCAATCAAACACTTCATTAATTAAATTAGATTATAGTGTTCTATCACTTAGTCCCAGATATCAATTTACACAAAATCATTAACAATAATAGCTAGGAACGCGACAGTTTCAATAGTCGACCGCTCCGGCCGACCGTCACTCGAAAACTACTGAAAGACGCGCCGGACTGCCACTTATTGATTCTGTCCCACTCTCGGCGCCAGCGTTCCACAGACTATTGCACTTCGAGATATATAAAAGATATCCAGGTATCCATTGACTCATCATGATATCGCTGGAACCATAAGGCGTAGAGACTTGAAATTTGGTAGGAATATTCCTTTTGCCGAGTAGAGGTCAGCTAAAAACGGATTTTGTGAAATTCTACCAGCAAGCGGGTTTGCGGGGGTGTAAATTAAAAACATTAAAATTTTCACATTAAAAACAATTCAAATCTTTTATGATATGTATAACTTGGCCAAAATTTTTTTTTAGCATATTGGAATCTATTATAAGTATCTTTTCCTTACATGTAAAACAATTTGCCTAAATTAATGGAAATGCTACCTAAAAAACATTCCACGCGGACGAAGTCGCGGCTTCAACTAGTCCTATATATCTTTATATATAGGACTAGTTGAAGTCTTCCATAAGCTAATATAATCACTGAATATGATATTAAAATGTTCTTGAAAATGTCCAATATAAAGTTCAATTGTAATCCGCGTTATTACAGTAGTTTAGAGAAAATTAGGAAAAATCTAACGGAGTCGCAGAGAAAACTATTTTTTACTGCTTACAGGTTAGCCCTTGACTGATGCGATCATATTCAATGGTAAGTAATGATACAGTCTAAGTTGGCAGCGCTCTAATCTAGTAAGAGGCAATCTCTCTGCTTGTCGTCACGTCTTTACTGGTAGATTGGTGGTACACTGGAACTAGCCACGGCCGAAGCCTCTCATTAGTGCAGACTCAGAAAAAGGTCGAAATAATAAAATACAATTTCCAAAAGACAGTTATACACGAGACACCTATAAAATGCATAAAAATAAAACGGAACTAACTTTTTTATTTAAAAATTACTACAAAGTAATAATTAGTCATATAGTAATTATATTTATTCAAATGTTTATTAATGTACAAATGTAAACTTTTTTCATGCTATATATGTCGGAGAATAAGAAAGAACGGAGAAGTATAAAGCACAGGGGCGTAGGGTTCTCCGCCGACATCTTTATTAATTGGATCCATTATTTAATTCTTATACGGTGGACGTTCGTGGGTAATGTTGGTGCAATCAAACACTTTGTTAATTAACTCGGATTATAATGTTCAATCACTTAATGTTTCCGATAAGGATTTACATAAACTCATTAACAATAATAGCTAGGAAGGCGACAGTTTCAATAGTCGACCACTCCGGCCGACTGCCACTCGAGAACTGCCGAGACGGGTCGGACTGCCACTTATGGAGTCTGCCCCCACGCCGATACACAGATGGCGCCAGAGTTCCACAGATTATTACACTCCGACATATATATTTTTGAAACTATCATTAATTTATTGTTTATAGTAAGTTATATTTTGTGTTAACTCGTGTAATATATTAACACACATATTCTTCGAATGAGTTACGATCAAAAAGTTCGTTATTTATTTAGTCAAATTTTAAACATCTATTCACTAACAAAAACTAAGTGCAAGGAAAATTGTATAGAAAATCTATTTCCGCTTAACTATGAGAAAACTGAAGACTTATTAAGTAAGCTGTATAATTTTATCACCTCAATTTACATACACACACCCACTCAACCCACACTCCCACACTCACACTCACACACACACACACACACATACACACATACAC
>JACTOM010000887.1:185801-199482 GCA_015832385.1 Elymnias hypermnestra
ATTTTGGCAAAATCAGGAAGAAGGTTACATTAAAAGTTTAGTTTGTTAAATGCACGAAGGAGGTTACATTAAGAAGTTTATATTATCAAAAGCACTAAGGAGGTTACATTAAAAAGTTTATATTATCAAAATCAGGAAGTAGGTTACATTAAAAAGTTTATTTTGTTAAAAGCAGTAAGGAGGTCACATTAAAAAGTTTATTTTGTCAAAATCAGGAAGGAGGCCACATTAAAAAGTTTATTTTGTCAAAATCAGGAAGGTGGTCACATTAAAAAGTTTATTTAGTCAAAATCAGGAAGGAGGTCACATTAAAAAATTTATTTTGTCAAAATCAGGAAGAAGGTTACATTAAAAAGTTTATTTTGTCAAAATCAGGAAGGAGGTTACATTAAAAAAAATATTTTGTCAAAATCAGGAAGGCGGTCACATTAAAAAGTTTATTTAGTCAAAATCAGGAAGGAGGTCACATTGAAAAGTTTATTTTGGCAAAATCAGGAAGAAGGTTACATTAAAAGTTTAGTTTGTTAAATGCACGAAGGAGGTTACATTAAGAAGTTTATATTATCAAAAGCACTAAGGAGGTTACATTAAAAAGTTTATATTATCAAAATCAGGAAGTAGGTTACATTAAAAAGTTTATTTTGTTAAAAGCAGTAAGGAGGTCACATTAAAAAGTTTATTTTGTCAAAATCAGGAAGGAGGTTACATTTAAAGTTTATTTTGTCAAAGGCACGAAGAAGGTTACATAAGAAAATTTATTTTGTCAAAATCAGGAAGGAGGTCACATTAAAAAGTTTATTTTGTCAAAAGCAGTAAGGAGGTTACATTAAAAAAGTTTATTTTATCAAAGGCACGAAGGAGGCTACATTAAAAAGTTTATATTACCAAAAGCTCTGAGGAGGTTACATTAAAAAGTTTATTTTGTCCAAAGCACTATGGTCTATAGACCGCCGAATCCAACTCGGTAAACAACAAATATCCCTCAGTGACTGAAGACTAAAGTCTTCGAACAGTGCGTGTTGCCAGTGGTCACCTACGGATCGGAAACGTGGTCGCTGACTATGGACCTCATTCGAAAGCTCAGAGTCACTCAGAGTGCGATGGAGAGGGCTATGCTCGGAGTTTCTCTACGCGATCAAATAAGAAATAAGGAGATCAGTAGCAGAACCAAAGTCACCGACACAGCCCTACGAATTGCGAACCTGAAGTGACAATGGGCGGGACACATAGTCCAACGAAGCGATGGACGTTGGAGCTCGAAGGTGCTGGAATGGCGACCCCGCACCAGACGACGCAGTGTAGGGAAACCCCCCCACAAGGTGGAACGACGATATAAGGAGGGTCACCGCTGGCGCCAGGCGACACAAGATCGGTCAAAGTGGGCATCAATTTGTGAGACCTATGTGCAGCACTGGACGTCCATTGGTTGAAGTAACGACGACGACAAAGGAGGTTACATTAAAAAGTTTATATTATCAAAAGCACTAAGTAGAAAAAACTTCATTAGAAAAGTTTATAAAGCTGTCATTGATTCAATTAAAAGTGATACCTAGGATCTGAAGATGCGAGCGTTCACTCGGACTTTATCCTGAGAAGATCCCACAAAAAACTCGGTGGTGTTTAACTATTTATCATCGTCTAAAATATGAAGAAAAATAATATTGTTTCTGAATCAAATACATTAACTATAAATTAAATTTATATGCTTTATAAATATAGTTAGGACAGTAGCATATACGATTAAAAAACTGCTAACATACTTCGTATCGAATTGTTATCGTCTGTATGTTTATTGGCCATATATAATGTAATGATATCATCAGACAACAGATCAGATAAGTTTCAAAGCCCGTGATAAAGATTTAATCTAAATAAATATGATTTTGTTTATACATGCAGTGTAATCTTACGATTTACCACTTAACTAAGCTTGACGTATATATACGTCCTGGAGAAGTAAGTAAGTAGCAGCCCATTAACGTCCCACTACTGGGCACAGACCTCCTCACTCCGAGGAGTGAGGGTTTTTAGAGCATGGACTCACAACGCTGCTCCACTGCGGATTGGCAGGCATAGTACACAAGTGCACTCTCTATTCCTTCACTCTCATAGTCCGATGTGACCGGAGAGAGATCAGGCGCAGGACCGACGGCTTAACGTGCTCTCCGACGCACGGGGGTGAAGCACACAGCCAACTTCCCAACTTCAGGCAAATATTGAGAAAATCTTAATAGAAAACGCAATATCGATTTTTGAGTTGGCCCGACCCGGGACTCGAACCCAGGACCTCATGTCTGTAATCGAACATGCTAACCACTAGACCAATGAGGCAGACTTGTCTCGTTATAATAAAGCGCCGATATTTTTGTCATAACGAATACACGTTATAGAAAAGCAACATTATTTTCGTTATAACGAATATTCTCGTCATAAGAAAGCGACGATATTTTTGTCTTGACAAATATACTCGTCATGATAAAGCACCAACATTTTCTTCATAACGGATATACTCGTTGTATAAAAGCACCAATATTTTGTCGTAACGAATATAGTCATCATAATAAAGCGCCGATATTTTTGTCATATTAAATATACTTGTCATAGAAAAATGCCAGGTCTTTCGTTATAACGACTATACTCGTCATGAAGAAGCGTCAATATTTTTGCCATTACAAGAATACTCGTTATGGTGAAGTCTCGGGATTTTTTTTAATAATGAGTAGGCTCGTCATGAAAGAGCGCTGATATTTTTTATCACAACTAATATACTTGTCATGGAGAAGTGTCTAGATTTTTACCATAAAGGGTTTACTTGCGTATATACTCGCCATAATTAAGCGCCGATATTTTCTAATAACGAATATACTCGTTATGAAAAAGCGCCTATAGTTTTATCATAAAGAGCATACTTGCCATGGACAAGTGCCGGGATTTAACATTATAACGAATATAGTCGCCACATTAAAGCGCCGATATTTTCTAATAACGAATATACTCGTTACGAAAAAGCGCCTATAGTTTTATCATAAAGTGCATACTTGTCATGGAGAGGTGCCGAGATTTTTTGTAATAACGAGTAGGCTCGTTATGAGGAAGCACTGACATTTTTGACTTAGCGAATATACTTGTCATGGAGAAGGATCTAGATTTTTGCCATAAAGAGTTTACTTGCGTATATACTCGTCATAATTAAGCGCCGATATTTTGTAATAACGTATATACTCGTTATGAAAAAGCGCCCATAGTTTTATCATAAAAAGCATACTTGTCATGGAGAGGTGCCGGGATTTTTTGTAATAACGAGTAGGCTCGTTATGAGGAAGCACTGACATTTTTAACTTAGCGAATATACTTGTCTTGGAGAATTGTCTAGATTTTTTCCTTAAAGAGTTTACTTGCTATGGAGAAGTGCCGGTATTTAACGTCATAACGAATATAGTCGCCATATTAAAGCGCCGAGATTTTCTAATAACGTATATACTCGTTATGAATAAGCACGGATTGATTTATCTTTACGAGCATACTTGTCATGGAGAAGTATCTGGAGTTTGTGTCATAACGAATATACTCCTTGTAAAAGGGTACCCAGTCATGAAGAAGCGCTGATATTTTATCATAACGAATATACTTGTCACGATAAAGCATCGATATTTTTGTTATTAAGAGTATACTTATAGATGTGTCCGTAAGTAGTGACCATTTAGATCTTTAAATCGTTATTTTTATGAAAAACGAAACTAATTCCCAAGTTTAAACATGTTTAGACTATTTTTAGGCCAATTTGCATATAAACTATTTCAAATCATTATTATTTTGTCCGTTGGTAACATATTTACCAAGTTTGAAAGGCTTTTACTGAAGAAAACGGTAAGAAGCTAAGTAGTTACTCTTTTAAGCATAGTTTGTTATATGAATACTATACAGGTTGTAACAATAGCTGCATTATGCAACAGTAATCGTGTCCAAGCATTATTTTTTTTAAAATAATCTCTGATGCCATAGAACGCACGAAAAAGTCAGAATTTAATTACCATAAAAAAGGTTACAGGGAGTTATCCTTAAAAGATAGATGTATACTATCGTTGACTTTTTTTTAGAACTTTTTAAGAGGTTCCATTAGGTCAAAAGGAATAATTTCTTTCAGTTTTTGCAACATTTTTAATGATTGCTCTTCTCGTATTGATGGTAAGGTGATGTTATATAGCGCATTGCCTTCCTCAATAAATAGGCTATACAACAATAAAAGATATTTTCAATTCGAACCAGTAGATTCTGAGATAAGCTTGTCCAAACAAACTCTTCAGCTTTAGTACTGGACGTACAAAGTAAGGCAGCTTACCTTCAGAACACATTATGATAAATATCACCACTCTCATGGTTCCGAGTACGAGTTCGTTTGAGTCGAGAATTTGTTTATAAAATACACTATTTATTAAATTAATAACAAATAAGTAACTTGCTATATTCGATAATACAAGATATATAACTAAACATTGAAGTATTGTTGACTATGAATGGTTATCTGATTCAATTATTGGTGCAATGGAGTTTATCTGATGTTCCATAATGTTTTATATATTTATCAGCTGTTCTCCGCGTTGTTTCCGAGCCTGTGGTAATATGGGAAACCTATGGTTTTTAGCTAAGTCACTTTGCTAAGTTTCAAGACAGTAACGAAAGAGCTTTTAAGATCGCCTTCATGACTAAGTGAGTTTTGTGATGTAAAACCATAACCCTTCCAATTAAGTACAAAATTGACTGTATTCTCACAAAATATTTGAAATATATGTTTGTAAAGATAATACAAACAACGGTAATAAAATATAAATCATGATTAAAACAATAATTGCCTTATAGATATGTATATTATGACCATCAAGAATCCGAAGGTCCAATGGCTTAGACTATTCAAATAAATAACTATTTTGCTAACGGAGGGCTCGGTTTCGATCCATGGGTGATCAGATTTAAAAAAGCAGCAATGTTAAGAGTAAAAACTAAATTTCGGCAAATAAACCACTTCAGTGCTACAATTGGCCCATAGCCCTGTACTGATGTGAAGCCTGGACTAGCAAAGAAGACTGAAGCTTCAGAAATGTGGGTTTATCGGCGCATGTTCTTAATTAGTTAGACCCAAAAAGGTAACAACGCAGAGGTTTTGAAACCAGTCTATCAGGAAAGTTGCATACCTTACTCATGTTTTTAACCACGTAAGACATAACCTGCTGCAGCTGATAATGACGGTCAAAATTGTCGGAAAACATAACACTTGTGAGTGGACTGGTGTCATAAGCGCTGCCAAATTATTTCACCTTCCGCGAGATCAAGACAGCTGATATCCAAACTCCAGTAATTGGAGACACGAAAAGAAGAATAAATAAACCAGTTAATCACGCCTCATTCCCACAGGGGTAGGCAGAGACCACGTCCTCCCACTTGCACCGTTCCTTGCATATCTCCTTCGATTCTTTCATTCTCATTAACCCTTTCATACGAGTTCGTCGGTTTAGAGTCCTCTTGACCTGGTCCTTATTTCATATGTTCTGGATTTGGTCCAGCAACTTTCGCCTTGGTCTCGCCGTTCCAACTTTGCTATACACTCTTGACTCATAAATCCTTTTTGTCAGTCGCCTTTTATTCTTTCATCATTCTCTCTACGTGCCAAAACCATCTAAGCATACCTTTCTCAATTTTAGTTCTCTCGTTCTATTATCACATTATTTTATACTTTGCCACTCAGTTTTAATCCACTCATACTTCTCTACGCTCTCATCTCTACCGCATTTATTTTATTTTTGTGCTTCTTCTGCCACACCCAACTTTCACTACCATACATAAATGTTGGCACCAACACTCCTCCATGCACATCCAGTCTGGCCCTTGGATACACCCTCTGGCTATTCATAAAGGGGTGCAGAGCACCATTTACCATATTCCCTGCATTCACTCTCCTTTCAATATTCTAAATTTGCTCTGCTGGAAATCGACAAGGGATCACTCCTGACGATACCAGTACTTGCACCATATTGCAATATTATCTTTACAACATCTTAAATTAGAGTAATCTATAATACCCAAGCTTTTCTTATAATCTGTACATCATCATCCACTGTTAAGGAAACAAAGATGTATTAATAGGTGCAGCCCCTGACCAACTTCAGTATTCTACTAAATTTCTAATCATTAATGTATTAAAAATATAAAAAATACTTGTTTTATTATTTTAAAAACATTTATTTATTACATTAAAATCCACCAGATACAACGTTTACAATCCATTCGGTGTACCTTGATACATCAGCACCAATAAGTCCTGAATATAAGTTCTCAGTGTTAATTCCTCCTATAATTCCAATTGTTATGTTTCCGAAGATCCAGGGTCCACCGACATCATCATTGGCTACAGTAGCTGTGGTGCTTGGAAGAGCACAGATTATATTAACAGTCTCGTTAAATGCAACTGAGAAGTTACCATCAGGTCGGACGCAACTGAGACGTGATGCTGTGGTGACTTGTGTGTGACTAATAAGAGTTTGCTGAAAATTATAAAATCAAAATGTATTAACGTTTGATATATCTTAAATCTAGATGTAATTGAGGTAAAAAAATCAATTGCTCGTGATTTAATAAGATACTAATTGATTCCCGCAGTATTACGAGCAGCGTTCCTCAGCGTAGTCCTCAATAAAGTGGCAATTTGGGAAAACCTGTAGAGGAGCAGTGGTGGGCTCTAAAAACCCTCTCTCTTATGAGTGAAGAAACCTGTGGCCAACAGTGGGACGTTATTGGGCTGCTACTTACCCTACCTAATGAGGAAATGTTCTTGGTAAGCGTGTATGTCGTAAAAGGAATATGTAAGCCATAGTTCAAGTGAACCATGCAAATGATTTTGAAGGTCACTCATTCTTTCATAAATTTTCCGATATTTTAGTGGTATATCTTATTTGGGACGGAGAAGAGAGCAGCAAATCAGAGCTCAAATACCTGGTGTAAGATTTACTGGTATGGTACTGGTAAAACACGATGGAAATACTTTGGTCTTTGTCTATATTTCGATATGATTTCTATTTAACTTATGATGATTGTAGAGACTTATGGTGGTGGCAGAATCTATCCACTTTCCGTTTTGTTCTTAATTTTTTATGGGTTTTTAAGGTAATGCCACTTACCATCCTGCTTGCCACAACAATCTTAACAACAGTCGTAACCACGAACCATATGACTGGATTAAAAGATCGATAATCTACTTTATAGAAAAGATAAACAAATCTTTTGGGTCTTCTCTTACTACATAATCGTATTGGAACATTAATTTCTTTAATCAGACCAAAGCCCAACTATTTAATATAAAACGCTAAGGTTCCCACTTCATAACCTTTAGAATTGCATGTGTTTTCAGTTGATTTTTTTATAAAATCAATAAATTACCTCATTACGACCCCAACCAGGCTGAGAAAGTTGCAAGTCACTTGGAATCCAAGATCCAGGAGCTGCAATGGCGGCTTGTTGAATAACAGGTCCGTACACCAGTGGTGACAACAGCTGGACCACACTCACATCACCAGTATAGCCTTGTTGTCCCCAAGATGGGTGATTCACTCTATCCTGGACATTAAGGACGAGACCTCCAACACCACGTGAAGCTGACCCGGCTCTTATACGACGGAATCTTGGTTCATACTCCCTGCAAACATTATCCACTTTAATAACATTATCTACGATCAGAAGACCTGACAATGTTTTGGAAAAATAATTGTCTTATAGATATGTATCTTATAACCATCAAGAATCTGAAAGTCCAATAAGGCTTAGACTATTCAAATAAATAACTATTTTGCTAATGGAGGGCTCGGTTTCGATCCATGGTTAATCAGGTTTAAAAATTTGCACTTTATACACTAAAATAATCATTCAATTGCAACCAGCAGTTCCTGAGATTAATAAAGCTTCAGTGCTACAATTGGCCCATAGCCCTATACTAATGTGAAGCCTGGACTATCAAGGAAGACTGAAGCATCAGTTGGACCCAAAAATGGAACAACGCAGAGGTTTGGAGACGAATCGATCAAGCTATTGCAGACCAAAAGGCCTGATAATATTTTGCAAAAATTTAAGGAATTTAAATTAATTACTTCTTGCAGGATGGTTGTAGATGGAAGCTGATTTCACAAACTGCACAGTAGTTATAATTTCGTAAATCAATCTCCAATTGTAGAGGCACCCAGAGTTAATGAAGGTGGAATCGGAGGTAATGATGCAAACGGTATTTTAAATACATTCCGTTATAGATTTCAATGAACACACAAAAAGAATGTAGACATTACAGTGTTATAGGGAGTTTAGGGAAGAGGTAAATTTAGAATGAAAGTTCGTGTATTATCTTTTGATTAGTTATTGAATACAAAATTCATTACGCTATCTACGTGAGAAATATTTTAATCTATGCACACAGTATTCTGCTCTAATACTCTTACTAAGAAGGGAATCCAGCAAATCCGTGGAATGAGCTTTTGATAGAAGGTGTAAGACCCACGTACAGACACTACAACCAATGAACTCCTTCTATAATTATATATCAAGAGGTATTCCTTGTAATAGATAATTAAATCTTATTAATACCTTTTGGTGCCAACACTTATGTATGGAAGTGAAAGTTGGGTATGGAAGAAGAATCACATAAGTAAAATAAATGCGGTAGAGATGAGAGCGTTAAGAAGTATGTGTGGATTAAAACTGAGTGACAGAGTAAGAAATAGTGTGATAAGAGAACGTAGTGGTGTAAAAGAAGACGTAGTGACTAAAATTAAGAAAGGTATGCTTAGATGGTTTGGGCATGTAGAGAGAATGAACGAAAGGAGACTGACAAAAAGGATTTTTGGGTCAAGAGTGAATGAGAAAGTTGGAAGGGGAAGACCAAGGCGAACGTTCCTGGACCAAATCCAGGACATTTTAAATAACGGCCAGGTCAAGAGTACTCTAAACCGACGAACTTGTATGAAAGGTTTAATGAGAATGAAAGAAGCGAAGGAGATATGCAAGGATCGTGGCAAGTGGAATAGTGTGGTCTCTGCCTACCCCAATGGGAATGAGGCGTGATGCTTTGTATGCATGTATTAAAACCTCTTTAAGCTATAAACTTTTCGGACTTCGAAAACGCATTTCTATTCTAAAAATATACTTAAATACAAGAAATCTTACACAGACCATGTATGTTCTAGATTAAGTCAGCTTTCTTTTGCACTGCGTATGCTATCCAGAAAAATTTACCAAAAAACATTATAAGTAGCATATCATATTGGCAGCATCCATAATTAGATACGGCATAATCTTTTGGGGAAACTTTAATCATATTAATAGAGTATTTGGTGCACAGAAAAAATGTATAATAGCCGACGTCCTGGGTTCTTCTCAACTTTAGTTGAGGATTGCGGGCCTCGACGCAGTGCCTCCTTACCCGGGTATCTTTCTCAGTCATCAATTTGATGCCTGGTATTTTGTTTTGCCTGCAATCATTCGTGCTGGTTCCCGCTGGCTACGCTAGCGGGTCCATCCAGGTCAATTAATTCAATGGTCAAGTCCGGGTATTGCCACTGATATTGTTCGTCTTCGACGTCATCATCGCCTACATCAGGAGGCGGTGACAGCAGAAGCTAACGAGGCAGAGGATGCCCAGTTTTTGCTGCTCTTGGGTGCTGGTTGGCAATGTCGTGGAGGTGTATGTGTGGAGATTTGTCCGCGTGGCGGAACATACTCCTCGCCAAGTTCCGGACGAACACCTCCACGGTGGGCGTCCTGGTGTCACTGCGGATGACGTCATTTCTGACGTACGTCGTAGCTCCTACTATCATACGTAGGCACTTTTTCTGCTGGATCTGTAGCCTACTCCTCTGGTACCTTGAGCAGAAAGAGTACCAGGCAGGAGCCGCATATGTCAGTCTGCAGCGAACGTAGGTTCCGTAGACCTTCAGTTTGGCTTTTATTGGGAGGCTAAAGGTAAAAATCGGCCGCAGCAGCGACCGAGCTGGGCACAGGCCTCCTCACTCCAAGGAACGAGGGTTTTTAGAGCATAGACCCACCACGCTGCTCCACTGCGGATTGGCAGGCATAGTGCACAAGTGCACTCTCTATTCCTTCACTCACATAGTCCGATGTGGCGGGAATCGGACACGACCGGAGAGAAATCAGGCGCAGGACCGACGACTTAACGTGCTCTCCGAGGCACGGGTGGATCACACCGCCAACTTCCCAACTTCGGGCAAATATTGAGAAAATCTTAATAGAAAACTCAATATCCATTTTTGGATTGGCCCGACCCGGGACTCGAACCCAGGACCTCATGTCTGTAGTCGAAAATGCTAACCACTAGAGCAATGAGACAGTCTGAAACTATATTTAATAAGAGATAATATAATGTAGTTCACGTTAATAACATAATTAAATTAGTAGTAGTAGTAGTTTAATTTAAAAAAACTTTAATTTCGCAAACTTAAATAAGTGGAATATGAGGACTATGTATACCATATTCAGCGAATAATTGTTTTGATTTTGATTTGATATTCAAACTAATATGATCTTTTAGTAAAATGAACTAGTCACTTAACTCATGTTGGCTTCTACAGAACACTAAACTGTGAGCTCAGAAAAACTACGTTGGAATGAAATGACTATGATAATTATTTTTGGTGCCCTCTCTCACACCTCATTCCCTTCGGGGTAGGCAGAGACCACGTCCTTCCACTTGCCACGATCCTTGCATATCTCCTTCGCTTATTTCATTCTCATTAAACCTTTCATACAAGTACGTCGGTTTAGAGGGCTCTTGATCTGGCCCTTGTTTAAATTTTCCCCTTCTAACTTTCCCATTCACTCATAAATCCATTTCGTCTGCTTCTTCTTTTATACCACAACATTCTTTTATCATACTATAAATTTTACTACTAATATTAAACTTTTTCTTACCATCCCGTGAAGCAAGAAGCAGCAGACGCTACATATATGGCAGTCAAGATGCTGCCAGCACATTGTTGTGACCAATCTATTGTGGACCAGTAGTCATAGTGTTCTATTTGTACGACAGAAGGATACTGTTGTAGAATTGCGATGTTTCTGGATTCTTTAACTTGAGATGCCGATGCGGCTCCTGAAAACCCACCAGAAGATCACAATCGCAATTTTGGATACATTACAATACCTGCGGCATATGGAAATGATGATACAACAATTAGATAATTTACATTATGATAATAGCTGAATGAATTACATTGATAGAAAGCAAATTATAGGAAGGTTTCCAAAGATTGATTCGCTTTAAAAATAATAAAGAACTTAAAAAGATATAGTGAATTTAGAACTAAGAATAAGTTTTATAACGATAGATTAATGATAAATTCTTACAACCTGCGAAAATCGCCAGACACAGTAACCAGTACATCATTTTGTCACACTGAACGACATGCAATGCCCTCCAAATGTTATCATTATAAAATTTATATACATTTGACATACCTTTATCTACTCAAATTAAAATATTTATGGTTTTCGTTGATACTGGATGATTTAAGCACATCCGTTGATTATAGATAATGCTGATTATGCCCTAAAATTCTAGGCTATTTGTGTCAAAATTTTAAAAGACAAACACCTGGTTTCTTACTCATTTTTAGCAGGATCAAACATTGGGTAGCTCTTTAAGACATAACCCAATGAGTTTTATTGCTAACATAGCAATAGGAAGGTATATTGTATCGAGAAGATAGTCCAGTCTGTCCCATCATCCAAGTACTTAAAATATTGTGTCAGCCTTTTTCCAACGATCATTTGCTGGCAAATGATTATTTATTTCATACCAGGTGTTCGCGCCATCTGGCGATAAGCATTGGTACCTCCGGCGGGCTAGCGCGACTATAGAGGTTAGATTAGGTTAGCCCACGTGGTGGCCACAGTTAGACTTTCCCGTTTGTTTGGAGTGGAATAGAAGACCGGCGTCGCCGACAGCGGCTTTGGACGCCTTGGCAGGTCACAGACACACTCATTATACACAGACATAAAATACACACCCACGTTATCATTCATCTGCCAGGGCTCGTCGCCGTCGAGGAGATCGGCGCCGAGAGGCCAGGTAGGTGCAAAATCATTCATCTGTTCGACCCCTGTGGAATCTCTCGTGTAATTTCTCCTCCCGGCGTCTCGGCGAGCGATTCGACCTGGACTTCTATGGGGCGGGTCCAGGGTCACGGCCGGCGTGAACACCAGGTCAAAGCAATATCACTGTTCCCTGGCATGATATCGTCAAATTCCAGTGGAACATCTAGTCCTGGAATGGGCCAATCCAAAATTTATATTTCCTATAAATACATGAAGCCGTATCTATTCCTGCTGGCTCTCTGGTAACATTTCATCCTTATCATTTTCCTATAAAAATTAAGGAATAGAAAGCTCATTGCACTGAAATTGAATCAAAATGTTCTTTATTCAGGTATGATTGATATCGTCAAATCTGGTTGTTATTAATGACCTGGACCTACCACTAATTCCAAATATTGATTCTACCCAGAAGATACCAGCAAGATTTGCTAGAGTAGTTTCACAATTATATAAGCTGTTTAAATGAACCAATCATATAATGACATTTGATGGAGTCACAGCCTCACTTTTGCCGATTTGACATCGTTTAAATTCAAAAACTCCTTATTCAAGTGGGCTTGAACTTTGGGCATAGGATTCTAAACTACGTGCAGAGATTTTTAAGCCACAAGCTGAGCCTTTTCAGTGGTATTAATTTCTCTTGTATAAAAGTATGTAGCAGCCCTTTAACGTCCCACTGCTGGGCACAGTCCTCCTCACTCCGAGGACCGAGGGTTTTTAGAGCATAGATCCACCACGCTGCTTCCACTGCGGTTTGGCAGGCATAGTATACAAGTGCACTTTCCATTCCTTCACTCTCATTGTCCGATGTGACGGGAATCTGACACGAGAGAGAGACACACCGGAGAGAGATCAGGCGCAGGACCGACGGCTTAACGTGATAAATATTGAGAAAATCTTAGTAGAAAAGTCAATATCGATTTTTGAATTGGCCCGACCCGAGACTCGAACCCAGGACCTCATGTCTGTGGCGGAACATGCTAACCACTAGACCAATGAGGTAGTTCTCTTAGTTTTTAGGATGCTTTTTCTATTATTATCTTTTTCTTGATGATTTGCTGATATTTGTTTGCTATTTGTTTATTCATTGTTCTCTTAGTTGTTTTATTAGTTTTAGTTTATATCTCTCGTTTTAAATACCTACAAATGTTGTTTTGTCTTTTGTATCTTTTTTTTCGATTCTATTTGTTTTATTTTTCGATTTAATATGTGTGTGTGTGGGTTTTTATTAAAAATTATGTTGCGGCGGAAATACAAAAAAGAGTAAAAAGTAAGTAGCAGCCCATTAAAGTCCCACTGCTGGGTACAGGCCTCCTCACTCATATGAGAGAGGGTTTATTAGAGCATTGACCCACCACGCTGCTCCAGTGCGGATTGGCAGGCATAGTACACAAGTGCACTCTCTATTCCTTCACTCTCATAGTCCGATGTGACGGGAATCTGACACTACCGGAGAGAGATCAGGCGCAGGACCGACGGCTTAACGTGCTCTTCGAGGCACGGGGGTGGATCACACCGCCAACTTCCCAACTTCGGG
>JACTOM010000887.1:200358-223208 GCA_015832385.1 Elymnias hypermnestra
AATCCACTCATGCTTCTCAACGCTCTCATCTCTACCGCATTTATTTTACTTTTGTGATTCTTCTGCCATACCCAACTTTCACTACCATACATAAGTGTTGGCACCAACACTCCAGCATGCACTGCCAGTCTAGCCCTTTGAGACACCATCTGGCTATTCATAAAGGCGTACAGAGCACCATTTACCATATTCCCTGCATTCACTCTCCTTTCAATATCACTTTCACATGTTCCATCTTTTGTAAATTTAGATCCCAAGTATACAAATTCGTTCACCTCTTCCACTTGTTCCCCATCTATCAAAATATTTCCATTCATCATAGATTCATCTCTTTCAAAAAGCATAAATTTCGTTTTGTTTACATTCACTTTCATTCCTTTCCCTTTCATAGCTTCATTCATAATATTTAGCATCTCCTGTAGCTCATTAGCGGATGACGCAAGTATTACTTGATCATTGTATTGTAGTATTGCATATACTGCAGAAATATAATATCACCTGAGCAAATGGCTCTCCAGTTACGAGGCTTTCTTGGCTGTAATTCGGTTAATAGAGGATAATATAGTTCGAGATTGGTTGTTATTACCAAGAATTCGATCAAAATATCATTAGCTGTTGAGTCACAGTATAATAGGGCTGGGTTTAACTGGTATTAAATAAAAACATTCCAATTATCTTATCAAATGCAAATACTGTTGATAATATCATAATCCTCGAAATTCTTTTAGGAGAGCGTTTTCCTTTGCAATTGCAATTACCAATTAAGTAATCTATACTAATTCGTCTATTTGGTTCTTCTCAACTTCGTGGAGTAGAGGTGTTTAGGCCTCGAAGCAATACTACATTATGTAACTGCTCATTAACGTCCCAATGCTGGGCACAGTCCTCCTCACTCAAAGGAGAGAAGCATAAAGAGGTTTTAAAGCATAAACCAACCACACTGATGCAATTCAGGCAAGCATTTGATGTCTGGTAATCTATTTTATCTGATTTCATACGGACTGGTTCCTACCGGCTGCGCCAGCGGGTTCATTCAAGTCAATCCAGTGACTGATAGCAGAAGTCATACTTAAAGATCTCTAGGTTAAAAAATGTAGCAAAAATCAAACAAAATTAAAAAAAACTGGTTGTTTACGTGCTGCTGCTGTATCTATTCTACTCGAAGTGGACCAGAGATAGATGCGTCACAAACCTAACTGTAAGGCTGATCGCGTCTCTCTATCACTTGTTCCGTGTTCTCACTTGTACGCTGGCTCAGGCGGAACGTGACTGTGACTCATGCTTTGCAGTGCATGGAGCCGGCAACCAGCGACTTATAACACACGTTATCGGGTCATAAATTGAGTAATTCCTGAGTTTCCGCACAAAGGTTTCCTTCACCGAAAAGCACTGACTTTAAACATCATTTATGCACATAAGTTATACGATAATAACGAAAGTAATACGATACGAATCTAATGAACTATTAAATATTGAAAGGGTTTAACCTCAGCTTAGGTATAGAAATTTTAAGTATATTAATATGATAATGTGAGTAAAGGTTACTAATTAATAAAAAAAAATATTGATTATGTTTTAGGTTACATGCTCACTGACGGTATATGTCTATCGCACACTAAAGACTGAGTAGAGAGAGGGAGAATCTATCCGCAATACGGCAAGCGATGTTAGCGCTGGGTTAGAGTGAGAGAGGAGTCTGCGTACGGCTGTCGTATGGGTGTGAGAAAGGGACAGACAGACTAGCGCAGTAATGTGTTACGTAACAAAGCGGTTAACCTTCCCATAACAAGTTATCACTTCAAAAAACTTGTAACACCATAATTTAATGTTAAAATATTGTTAAACAAAAGGCATTTTACAATGTAAAGGGGTTAATATTTTCGGAATTCATTCCAGTTGCTAAATTGGTTTTACAATGTAACACAAAATGTAACCAACAAAAAGTGTAACAGCAGATTTTTTTTGCAAAATCTTCCTTATTAAAATCAACTGGTTGACAGACTAATGGAGATTCCAGAAAGCATTTTAGGGGAATCCTTCTCAATAGAATCATCCCGTCGACAATGGACAGACCAATGACGACTCAAGAGAGCTTTTTAGGGAAATCCGTCTCAGTATAATCAACTGGTCAACATTGGACAGACTAATGGCGACTCGAGAGAGCTTTTTTGCCGAATACTTCTCAGTAGAATCAACTCGTCAACAATATGTAGACTAATGGCGACTCAAGAGAGCTTTTCAGGGAATCCTTCTCAGTATAACCAACTGGGCAACATTGGATAGACTAATGGCGACTCAAGAGAGCTTTTCAGGGGAATCCTTCTCAATATAATCAGATGGTCAACATTGGACAGACTAATGGCGACTCAAGAGAGCTTGTTTTTAATTCTTCTCAGTAGATTCAACTCGTTAACAATAGGCAGACTATTGGCGACTCAAGAGAGCTTTTCAGGGGAATCGTTCTCAGTATAATCAACTGGTCAACATTGGATAGACTAATGGCGACTCAAGAGAGCTTTTCAGGGAAATCCTTCTCAGTATAATCAACTGGTCAACATTGAACACGCTAATGGCGATTCAAGAGAGCTTTTCAGGGGAATCCTTCTCAATATAATCAGATGGTCAACATTGGGCAGACTAATGGCGACTCAAGAGAGCTTTTTTTTAATTCTTCTCAGTAGATTCAACTCGTTAACAATGGGCAGACTATTGGCGAATCAAGAGAGGTTTTTTGCGGAATCCTTCTCAGTATAATCAACTGGTCAACTTTAGACAAACTAATGGCGGCTCACGAGAGCTTTTTTGCCGAAACCTTCTGAGTGGAATCAACTCGTCACCAATGGGTAGACTAATGACGATTCAATAGAGCTTTTTTTAAAATTCTTCTCAGTAGATTCAACTCGTCAACAATGGGCGGACTAATTGCGACAAAAGAGAGCTTTTTGCCGAATCCTTCTCAGTAGAATCAACTCGTCAACAATGGACGGACTAATGGCAACTTAAGAGAGATTTTTTGCCTAATACTTTTCAGTAGAATCAACTTGTCACCAATGGACAGACTAATGGTGACTCAAAAGAGCTTTTTTGCCTAATCCTTGTCAGTAGAATCCACAGGTCAACATTAGACAGACTAATGGCGAATCAATAAAGCTATTTAGCCGAATCCTTATCAGTAGAATCAACTCTTCAACAATAAACAGACTAATGGAGATTCAAAAGAGATTTTTGTTTCACCTTCGTGGTGCTTATATGATATGGTGAGAAAATAAATTAAAATCAAAGCTCAATCCATTAATAAATTTATTATATGACATGATCAATAATCCATTGCGTGTATGGAGGTACAGCAGTGCTAATTCCAGGGAAGGTTTCGTTGGCACAACCGTGTCCCCAGGAGACTATTCCAATGGTGATATTCCCGAAGTACAGCGGTCCTCCAGAGTCTCCTTGGCAAGCATCCCGACCACCAACATCCAGAAGACCAGCACATATCATGTTTTCAGTGACAACAGGACTGTTGGGAAGAGTTTGGTAACGATCTCGACAAAGCTGGTTGTTGATGGTGTATATCTGGACATCCAGCAATACTTCTGATGGTGTACCGCCTTGCTATAAAACAAAGATATATATATATATTAGTCTATTTAATTTGTAGTCGAATCTCTACATGTTAAAAAATAAAGTGTCTTCACATGTTCGCACACATCTTTTAATCTCATGAACGGATTTTAATGTAGTTTTCAGCAATAGATAGAGTGATTTAATAGGAAAATATATATGTATAATACACACATATTATAGTTAAGAAAAGTTGAGAAAATAAAAGATTTGTAATGTGATGTCGTGACGTAAATTTGTGTGTACACAAATCGCAAACCCTGGCTAAACCTTACGAGATAGATCAAATTAATGTACTACGTAATTGTAGATCTTGAATAAATCATTTAAAAAAACTGCAATGGTATATATTTATCTCTAAAGGATAACCCACAGTGACCATTTTTATCTTCTACATATTAGAATGAAATGTATTATTTACCAAGCTATTTTATACAACACGGTTTCATTAATTATTCAATTAAATACATTACATAAGATGTATATTTCATGTAGATCAAACCTGACTTTAACAGTGTTTCATGAAAATGGATATCTTAGAAGATATTAGTGATTTAAAACGCGAAGACGCGATGGCTGGCATCAAGTAGTTATCGCTGTATTTTAACGATAAAAATAATGCAAACAATAGGTAGGACGAACTTAGGAAATTGTATTTTCTAACTTGTTTGAGTCTGGACTGGGAGGCTTCGGCCGTGGCTAGTTACCACCCTACCAGCAAAAACGTACCGCCAAACAAAGAGATTTGTGTTCCGGTACGATGCTGTGTAGAAACCGTAAGGGGTATATCGCCTGTTAACAGATTAGCGCGCTTCCATCTTAGACTGTATCATCACTTACCATCTGGTGAGATCACAGTCAACAACTAATCTGTCAGCAATAAAAAAAATTAAAGTCAAAAAATGCGGTAAACAACATAAAAGTTGCTAAAATTTTAAACCAGCGGTAAATGAAATTTTAGATTGGCCGTGTCGATCACGAGTTGACATAATTTTTTTAGTAGATTGCCCGTGTTGGCTCCTAGGCGACATGGACTCGGAATATGATTTCTCTTTTTTTTCGGTCATAATGTGTATCTATTTCGCTTCTCGGTTACTGTTGTAACAAATTATACGTAGAGGTAACACCAGACAATAGAAAAAACAAAAAATAGATCAGTTACAAAGTGACCGTTACTAACGTTGCATGTCACGTTGAAGGTCGTTAAGTTTTTATGGTTTTTTTTTATAAAATTAGAGTTTACTAGTAGTTACTTGTATTTTTGATTATATAAATGATGTGAATAACAATGAAACTGTTGAGGTAAGTTTTAATTTTTAAGATATGAGCCTATCAATACAAGACTGACTCTTTTCACTATCTCAAAGTTTAGCGAAACGTGACGCTACACCAGAGGCATAATTTAATAAAAAAAAGATTACATTGTATAGTTTAACTATTAGCAAACATAAAAATCATAACATTTGGATTAAGTGCATGAAATCCACTAAATTTAAACCTTATTTTATAATAACACCCATGATTCTAGCCTTTTAACAAACTTACTTGTGTAGTACCCCATCCTGCGTGTACAACGGGTAAGTTATCAGGGATGATGTCATCCTGGGGTGGGATAGCAGTTCTCTGGATGACATCTGAATACACCAAAGGTGACGCAAGTCTAACGACGCTGATATCAGCGTCATAACGCGCTTGTACAGTGTATCCAGGGTGGTTGTATGCAGCTCTTATATAAACAATCTCCCCTCCAGTATTACGGTAGGTACTTCCAGCTCTGATGCGTCGAAGCCTTGGTTCAAATGTACTGGAAAGACATAGAATACCGTGTATTTCTTTTAGTATAAGTGTCTTTTGGGTCTTAACTGTATTCAGACATATTTAACTTAGTGTAAGTAACATAATCCTCCTGTTATCTTATATTTTTGAAGCTATTCAACAGATTTTAATAGTAGTTCTAAATAGATTGATTTAAGAGGAAGGTTCACATGTATATTACATATGTATTATAGTACAGAAAAGTAGAGAAATTCAAAGATGGGTTATGTGATGTCGTAACAAACATTATTGTGCGCTTAAATCGGAAACGTTGACTAAACCTTACGAGATAGATCAATTTAATGTTCTACGGAATTGTACATCTTTAAAAAATCGATAAAAAATTCTTGAATAGTATATATCTATCTCTAAACGATGACCCACTGTAATCATTTTTATCTTTTATATACTACAAAAAAATATATGCTATTTACCAAGCGATATTATATAATACGGTATTATTCCTTGCCCATTTAAATACATTACAAACAGATTGCATGCTTCCATTTTAGTCACTTACCATCAGGTACCCAAAGGAATTGAGAACTATGTGGTACCATGGATAGAAGCTAGTCAATATTACTGAAAACTCAATTAATTTAGTTAGTCATGTAATCCTAATTCTTCAAAAATATATCTCACGCTTTATTTTTCTTTCATGTACCACCACCGATGATCCCTTCTTTTCAACTCGCTACTTGACAAATAATCATTCCACCAATCACAATAGAATTTAAAACAAAAACTCGGGACGGAGGTCTTAATTTAACTTGAGACAATTTCCTGATTAGCATTAAAATGAAATTAAGCTCGATACAATTTGCTGAATAGCATTTAACCGAGATTATACTCGAGATGATTTCTGAAACTCCAGACAAATTCCGGAATAGCATTAGACCGAAATTGAACTCCAGACAGATTCCGGAATAGCATTAGACCGAAATTGAACTCCAGACAGATTTCGGAATAGCATTAGATTGAAATTGAACTCCAGACAAATACCGGAATAGCATTAGACCGAAATTGAACTCCAGACAGATTCCGGAATAGCATTAGACAGAAATTGAACTCCAGACAGATTCCGGAATAGCATTAGACCGAAATTGAGCTCCAGACAAATTCCGGAATGGCATTAGACCGAAATTGAACTCCAGACAGATTCCGGTTTGGCATTAGACCGAAATTGAACTCCAGACAGATTCCGGAATTGCATTAGACCGAAATTGAACTCCAGACAAATTCCGGAATGGCATTAGACCGAAATTGAACTCCAGACAAATTCTGGAATGGCATTAGACCGAAATTGAACTTCAGACAGATTCCGGAATGGCATTAGACCGAAAATGAACTCCAGACAAATTCCGGAATGGCATTAGACGGAAATTGAACTCCAGACAAATTCCGGAATGGCATTAGACCGAAATGGAACTCCAGACAAATTCCGGAATGGCATTACACGGAAATTGAGCTCCAGACAAATTCCGGAATGGCATTAGACCGAAAATGAACTCCAGACAAATTCCGGAATAACATTACACCGAAATTGAACTCCAGACGGATTCCGGAATAGCATTAGACCGAAATTTTACTCCAGACAGATTCCGGAATAGCATTAGACCGAAATTGAACTCGACAAATTCCGGAACAGCATAAGACCGAAATTGAACTCCAGACAAATTCCGGAATAGCATTAGACCGAAATTGAACTCCAGACAAATTCCGGAATAGCATTAGACCGAAATTGAACTCCAGAAAAATCCGGAATAGCATTAGACCGAAATTGAACTCCAGACAGATTCCGGAATAGCATTAGACCAAAATTGAACTCCAGACAGATTCCGGAATAGCATTACACCAAAATTGAACTCCAGACAGATTCCGGAATAGCATTAGACCGAAATTGATCTCCAGACAAATTCCGGAATAGCATTAGACCGAAATTGATCTCCAGACAGATTCCGGAATAGCATTACACCGAAATCGAACTCCAGACAGATTCCGGAATAGCATTAGACCGAAATTGAGCTCCAGACAGATTCCGGAATGGCATTAGACCGAAATTGAACTCCAAACAAATTCCGGAATGGCATTAGACCGATATTAAAGTCGAGATAATTTCTATTATAATATATAGTATAATATGTAGTATAGCACATACTACATATATATTAAGCATTAAAGCATTAAATCTTAAAATGATTATCTCTTCCTCTCATAAATTCTTATTAAATGGACGTCATAACGTGTATGTATGTGTATCTGTAGGTATATATGTTTTCTATTTTCATATATTCAAATATATATGTACAGTATTATTTTCTTTTTTTTCTACTCTTTCGCACCACCTATCTATCTTGACCTAATGTAGTACTTAAGGTTGTCCCAAAAAACTGCTTCAAAGCGACATACCGCTTAATGTGCGTCACTATTAATTAAGTTTAAACTTTCATCTTATGTATTTCTTCTTCTTAAGTGTGGTGTAGTTCAACAAATAAATAAATAAAACCTTCATTAAACTCCAGACAATTTCCAGAATAGCATTAAACCGAGGTTAAATTCAAGACACATTCCGGAAACGTGGTCGCTGACTATGGGCCTCATTCGAAAGCTCAGAGTCACTCAGCTTGCGATGGAGAGGGCTATGCTCGGAGTTTCTCTACGCGATCAAATCAGAAATGAGGAGATCCGTAGCAGAACCAAAGTCACCGACATAGCCCTACGAATCGCGAACCTGAAGTGGCAATGGGCGGGGTACATAGTCCGACGGACCGATGGACGTTGGAGGCCGAAGGAGCTGGAGTGGCGATCCCCCACAAGGTGGACCGACGACATAAAGAGAGTCACCGGTAGCCGCTGGAGTCAGGCGGCGCAAGATCGGGCCTTGTGAGCATCATTTCGTGAGACAACGACGACGACATTCCGCAATAGCATTAAAAACAAACCTAATCCGAAATTAATATAATAATATAATAGTAATCTAACAATATATACGTACGGTCCTTCAAAACAATGTGCAGCTGATAGAACTGAGTTAGATGTAAGGATATTCGCAGCACAGGACTGTGACCACACACCAGATTCGACGTTCTGCCTCTCCACCTGGACTATGGAGGGGTACTGCTCTATCGTGGTAGGGGAACCCCCTACGATACGGTCTGATTGGACACCCCCTAACACTGCAAAGGAAAATATTCGTTGATTTAATTAACTGTCTCATCTAATTCCTCATTAAAGTGAAAGATTTTCTTCGTAATAAATAAAAAGAAATAGTCCTGAGACCATTCAAACCATGGACGTGTTTGGGTCGGTTGCCCCGCGGGTCGTGTGATGCTAAAGTGACTCTTGGGACTTCATGAAAGAGTACCAAATGTTATAATTTTTATGTTTGCTAATAGTTAAACACAATGTTATCTAAACTTTGAGAGAGTGAAAAAAGTCCGCCTTATATTTATAGGCTCATATCTTAAAAATTAAAACTTACCTCAAGGGTTTTCATTGTTATTCACATCACTTATATAATCAAAAACACAAATAATCACCGATAAACCCACACAGTTTATAAAATAACACAAAAAAGTTAATGACCTTTGACGCGACACACGCAGCGTTAGTAACGGTCACTTTGTAACTGATTTACTGTTTTTCCTATTGTCTAGTGTTTTCTTTACGCATAATTTGTTACGAAATAATAACGAAATAGATAACATATTACTTAAAAAGAAAGAGGTGCTTACGAGTATATTTCTGATTGCACCAGTTTAGACAGAACTATTGTATCATATCAACCGGTAGTTGACAGGGGCAGTCCAAGGGATATACAAATTACAGTATACCCTCAATATAAACTAATCAACTTTACATTGTCTTTATTATATTTGTTTTATTAGTAACGAGTATATTAATTGTAAAATCCAGTTAAATAGTATATAAACGCGGGTGGCAATGCCATACTTTCATCCCGTAGTGCGTATACAATTTTTCAACCGACCAGAAACGAAATTTTGATAATAATGTAAATAATAAACTTTAAAATAATATAAATTAAAGTTAGATATTGAATTATCCTACGTAACTAAGCAACGAGTTGTTAACTAATTTATTTACGACAACTTTCAAAACACAAACTATATTACAGTATAAAAATAAATCTGCGAAACTTAATTTTATTAATTTAAATAAATTAAAGAACATAAGTCCTAATGAAACGTAAGAATTAAGTGAAGAAGTAATCAAGGGAATTGGAAAGTTTGATAACGCAACAAAACAAGTTGCCAAATATTTCGACATATAAAACAAGCGCGCATGCGTCGTTAATTTGATGCATGTGGACTTAGTTAAGCTTTTATTTAATCGGAACGCCGAAAGTAGGAACTTTCGATACAGGTGTGATAAGAAAGACTTGACGATTCATACATACATAGCATCACGCCTCATTCCCATAGGGGTAGGCAGAGACAACGTCCTTCTACTTGCCACGATCCTTGCATATCCCTTCGCTTCTTTCATTCTCATTTAACCTTTCAAAAGTCATCGGTTTAGAATACTCTTGACCTGGCCCTTATTTAAAATGTCCTTGGACTAACACTTCCAACTTTCGCATTCACTCTTGACTCATAAATCCTTTTTTTTAGTCTAAGCATACTTTTCTCAATTTTAGTCACTACGTCTTCTTTTATACCACAACGTTCTCTTATCACACTATTTCTTACTCTGTCACTAAGTTTTAATCCACTCATGCTTCTCAACGCTCTCATCTCTACCGAAATTATTTTACTTTTGTGATTCTTCTGCCATACCCAACTTTCACTACCATACATAAGTGTGGACACCATCTGGCTATTTGTAAAGGCGTGCAGAGCACCTTTTACCATATTCCCTGCATTCACTCTCCTTTCAATATCACTTTCACGTGTTCCATCTTTTAAAAATTTAGATCCCAAGGATACAAATTCTTTCACCTCTTCCACTTGTTCCCAATCTATCAAAATATTGCCATTTATCATAGATTTATCTCTTTCGAAAAGCATAACTTTCGTTTTGTTTACATTCACTTTCATTCCTTTCCTTTTCAAAGCTTCATTCATTACATTTATCATCTCCTGTAGCTCATTAGCAGATGATGCATGTATTACTTGATCATCAGCGTAAAGTATACATTTGATGAATAATTCATTCATTCTTTACCCATACATAATTTCTTTTAAATCTGTCAAACAGTTATCTATGAATAGGTTGAACAGCCACGGTGACACAACCCATCCCTGTCGAACACCTCTTTCGACTTTAGATTACAATATATTATAAAAATATGACTATTTATGAGATATTTAATAAAAAAAGCTAATTAAATTACCTCCAAAAACAGCCAGCACCAAAAACCAAGACGACGTCATCCTTCTGTTAAAATAATCACTCAAAACTCAACTATGATAACTCTAAACATTTAAATATGTAATTTTTTATTACAGTTGTAATTTATCCCGATATAAATAATACTATGATAACGAGATTATGATAATGTTGTCTTTATGTCTAGCTGAGTGTATTTATTACTAATTTTAACACGTTTTAGATCGCTATATATTAGGTGACATATACGCATAGAATTTCCCGTTCCTATAGAATATTCTAGAATAAACACTAGCCTTAATTATTGCCTATTTTTAACCGACTTCAAAAAAGGTGTTACCTCATATCTCCCGACTGGGTCGACCGATTTTGATGATTTTTTTTTAAATGAAAGGTGCTGCTCGTCATTTTAAAACCAGTTCTGATGATGGCATCCATGAGAAAACCGGATAAGTCTTAAATTTGCATAAGCATGTGCGCGACAAATGGTCGAATAACTTAAGATCACGTCAACCAATTTCGATGATTCTTTTTTTATTAGAAAGAATATACATCAAGGGTTGTTTTGTAATAGTTTGGTTAGGTTTTGATCATGGGATCCACGACAAAGTGACGGAACTCTTCAATTCTTAGGAGCAAATCAACGATACTCGATAGAATCTTCTATAGGCTATCCAGATATTTGAGTTGCCTACCGTAACTTCGGTATGGTCAAGTGCTAGTCGTAGTTAAATATGAAGATCAATGGAACTCCTCAACGGCTTACAGACAGGGTGCGGTTTAAGGCAGAAAATATAAGTGTCTGTAATCAAATAGCAATTAGCTTACGTTTGTTGCTGGATTGCAACACGTTTACTTCAGATTCACTAAAAATCAAAATATAAATAAAGATTTTAACAAAAAAAGAACCGCCTTCAAAACAGACTTAGATTTGCTCTGTTGTTTTTAAAGCCTCTCTTATATAATACTAGTAGTTATCAGGCCGATGGGATGTAAGGTAATCCGTTATTAGTGAGTAAATACGTTGCGAAAAGAACACTTATGTCAAATTACAAATCAATCAGGCAAATAGTTTAGGAGATGTCTTAGTAAGTGATAGTTTTTCGCTAATGTAATAAAATCACATGAAAATATGGGTTAACCTGTTCTTAATGTGCGTCTACGTCGCTAAAGGAACACGTATCTAAAATTTCAAATCAATCGCGCAAATTGTTTTGGCGATGTCACAGTAAGTGATTGTTTTTCGCAATTTCAAACGTATCCCGAAGGAATATGGGCCGTTCCGTTCTTGATGAGCGTCTACATCGCGAAAAGTATATGTATATTGAATGCCAACTTAATCGGGCAAATAGTTTTGGTAATGTCGCAGTAAGTGATGGTTTTTTTGCTTATATAAGCACATTCCGTAGGAATACGAGGTGAACCGTTCTTAATGAGCGTCTACATTACGAAAGGTATATGTATATTGAATTCCAAATCAATCGGGCAAACAGTTTTGGCGATGTCGCAGTAAGTGATGGTTTCTCGCTTATATGAGCACATTCCGTGGGAATACGAGGCGAACCGTTCTTAATGAGCGTCTACATTACGAAAGGTATATGTTTAATGAATTCCAAAGAACGATGTCGCAGTAATTGATAGTTTTTCGCTTATATTGGTAGATACCGTGGGAATTTGAGGCGACCCATTCTTAAGGAGCATCTACATTACGAAAAGTATGTGTATATTGAATTCCAAAGAACAATGTCGCAGTAATTGATAGTTGTTTGCTTATATTAGTAGATCCCGTGGGAATATGAGGCGATCCTTTCTTAATGAGCGTATACGTCGCGAAAGGAACACGTATCTAAAATTTCAAATCAATCAGGCGAATAGTTTGGACGATGTCGCAGTAAGTGTTTGTTTTTCGCTAATTCAAACGCATCTCTTATGAATATGGGTTAACCCGTTCTTAATAAGCATCTACATCGCGAATCGAATATATATATGTCGGAGTGCAAGAGTCTGTGGATCGCTGGTCCGTGTGTAATAGTCTGTGGAACGCTGGCGCCATCTTTGTAGGCGTGGGGGCAGAGTCAATAAGTGGCGGTCTGGCCCGTCTCTCGGCAGTTCTTGAGCGGCGGTCGGCCGGAGTGGTCGACTATTGAAACTGTCGCGTTCCTAGCTATTATTCTTAATAAGTTTGTGTAAATTGATATCGGGAACATTAAGTGATTGAACATTATAACTCGAGTTAATTAAAAAAGTGTTTTATTGCACCAACATTACCCACGAACGCCCACAGAATAAGAAATTAAATAATGGATCCAATTAATAACGATGTCGGCGGAGAACCCTACGCCCCTGTGCTTTATGCTTCTCCGTTCTCTCTTATTCTAGTTTACGACAAAATATCTGTATGGGACTTCATTACTGACTTGAAATCGCCTAATCTGCTTAACCTTTACAATTAAACCAGATTCATTGTCCAAGATTTATTCAAAATAAAACATAAATAAATTTAATGTACGAACATATTAATAAATATTTTATACAGCGTGGGCGATAATCCATGGAGTGTATGGATGGACAGCAGTGTTGACTCCAGGGAAGGTGCCATTGGCACAACCTTCTCCCCAGGATACCACACCAATGGTGATGTTGCCATAATACAAGGGTCCTCCAGAGTCACCCTGGCAAGCATCACGACCACCAACATCCAGAACACCAGCGCATATCATGTTATCGGTGACAGCAGGTCGGTTGACAAGCGAAGCATACCTTTCACGGCATAAGATGTTATTTATGGTGTATATCGAGACATCAAGAAGTACTTCTGAAGCAGCGCCTCCTTGCTGAAAAAAAGATATTGAAAAGTTGAAATGGAAGTCTCTGTAGACTTCTAAGGAACCAATAAACTCGTGAGGTTAAGATGGTAAGAAAGGTACGATACCTATCAACTTTGAACTATAGGGCACAGGCTTCCTCACTCATAGGAGAGAGGTTTTAAAATATATACCTACCTACCAGACTATTCCTCTGCGGATTGCCTGATGAGGTAGCACCTAAGAGTTTCTAAGAGCCAGAAGAAAGTACCTATAAACTTTTAAAAGTGAGAAGTAAGTCTTTATTAATTTCTAAGAATAAAAAGAAAGGCTATAAACTTCTGAGGTTGAGAAGGAAGTTCCTGTACATTTATGAGATTAAAAGGGAAACATCTATAAATTTCTAAGGGTAGGAAGACAGTTCCTATGAACTTCAGAGGTTGAGAAGGTAGTTCCTACACATTTCTAAAATTAAGAGGGACACATCAATAAATTTATAATGGTGAGAAGAAAGTCCTTGTAAAGTTCTGAAACTGAGAATCCTTCTCAGTTCCTAACAACTTCTAGGATTAATAGGGAAATCGCTATAATTTCTAAAGATCAGTAGAAAGACCCTATAATCTTGTGAGATTGAGAAGAAAGTCCCTATGTGTTTCTAAGATTAAGAGGGAAATATCTATAAATTTGCGAGAAAGAGCGAGGAGATGTTCCTATCAACTGTTAAGGGTGAGAAGTAAGTTGCTATAAATTTCTAAAAATAAAAAGAAAGTCCCTTTAAATTTCTAAGAGAGAGAAGAAAATCCCTATAAAATTTAAAGAAATCACACTAAATGCTCACCTCAACTGCTCCCCAACCAACATGCACTACTGGTAGATTATCAGGTATCACAGTATCCTGTGGTGGGATGGCAGTTCTTTGGATGACAGGCGAGTACACCAGCGCACCGGTCAATCTGACCACACATATGTCACCGTCGTTACCATTTGACCCATAAGTGGGATGGTTATTGGAGAAATCTACATGTTCGAGTACACCACCGAAGTTACGGTAAGTGGCACCAGCGCGTACACGACGGAACCTTGGCTCGTAGAGTCTGGAATACAAATATTCTGACAAGACATTCTCAAAAGTCTTCACAAGACAACAAAAAGAACACTTTCCAAGATCATGAAGTACCAGCAAAGACGTTCCGCCAAGCAAGAGATGTATATTCCGGTACGATGCTGCCATAAGAGGTAAATTGCCTCTTAACAGATTAGCGCGCTTCTATCTCAAATTATATCATCCTTTACTATCAGGTGTGGTCACAGTAAAGCCCAAAAATACCTTTTTTCTAATCCAGAAAACCAGTTAAGTAGTTTCGGAGTTCAATGCGATTTAGTTAGATAGACATCTGTTACTTACGCTCCAGCGAAACAGTGCGCAGCTGACAGAATAGATCTTGCGGTGAGGATGCTGCCAGCGCAGGCCTGGGACCACTGCTGGGACCACGGGTCTTGTCTTTCCACCTAAGTATCGTTATGATAAACTCAATAAAAAATTCATTTATATCGACGGTTCCTATAAATATGAAATTTGGCAATCATTAGATAGAAAATACTTCTACTACTACTCCTACTACTCCACTCCCGTATAAATAATATTCAAAAAGCCTTTATTTGATACAATCGGTTGAAGCTACATTGCTTCTTAAGTTGGGTACTGTTATTTTGCTATTATATCTACAACACTATGTTTCATTATTACCAAAGTCCCCAGGTTGGGTAAATGCCTCCGCGAACTATGTCCACTTCTCTGTATCCTGAGCTGTTTGCCACAACTTTGGACTAGCGACTTTTATTATTTCGACCCCCCGCATGATGAGCGCCTTCCTCTCTTTCTTTTGTCTCTAAGCCTTGCTATGTGTGGCCGGCCCTAGTGTGTAGTAAACATTGTGGTATTTCTTTGTTTCCACTTCTCTCCCTCCCGTATATCGTTCATATATTTCCTTCTCGATATACCAGATTGTCCTTCTGCGGACTGCCTGTCCTCGGGGATCAACCTTGGGCATTCAAATGATCCCCTTTGAAGATGTCAGAAAAAAACCGCACGATGGCCTTCATAACTTTTTGCTTTTCAGACGAACTGGTCCCAAGAAATCTGAAACGTTTTCCTGAGAGCCCACATCTCAAATACATGGAGCTGCTGACTACTTTTCTTTATAAGAACCCATGTTTCGCAGCGATATGAAAAAGTTGATCATAAGTTTATTTATATATTCATAAACACAAGTTAAGCCACGTTCTAATTATATGAAATCACGACACGGTATTACACAAGCAGACTAATGATACAGAAATAGTAAAAAAAATTAATTACATGATATATGAAGCTATAAATAAAACTAATACATAAAAAGATCCAAAGTAAAATAGAAATGTTGAGTAAACACCATCAATATATATTTGAATTTATTAAGTCATATTTTGTGATCTATACAATCAAAAGCCTTGCTGAAATCCGTGTACTTAGCATACATTCAGAGTCGGCTTTTATTCCCTTTAGAGTGCTTCCCTTGCTTAAACGGTACAAGTTTCGCAAAAATTATGTATAAGATAATTATTCCTCTTTAAAAGTTCTAAAAAAAGTCTTAGACATCTAGCTTTTAAGGGTGACTCACTATAACCTATTTTATATTAAACCCGTTACTTCTCTCTCATTCATATGTAATAAGACGAAGTAGCGTAGGATGAGCTAGTTTATAATATACCTGAACAACAGCTGGGTAGAGGTCGATGGTTGTTGGTGACCCTCCTACAATCCTGTTAGGGAGAGCGGTTGCAGTTCCTGGAATGAAAACATATCACTCAATTAGGCAAATATAATCCACAGAGTTTAATATTATTTCGCGGTGAGGTCCACTGAGGCAGCGGATGCACTTCTACCCTTGTAGATCTTTAGTACGCTCCCCATTCTTTAGTCTCCCCTAAATGCACTCAAACACCCATTCTATGAGTCTGAGAGCCTGAGGCCGCTCTCAGCCTCATCAGACTCATTCGCATTCTGGCTAAGCCATTGCATTCGCACAGTAAATGCCTTATTGTTTCTTCTTCCTCACTGCGGGCTCTGCAAGTAGAGTCTTCTGCGATGCCCATGGTTTTTAACATAGCCTGTGTGCTGTAGTGACCCGTCACCATTGCCACTCTATACCTTACCTCTCTCCTACTTGAGTTTTTGAAGCTTTTTGCGAAGCCCTGTTTTACTGGTTGGAAGGTCTTAGACCCCTATACTTGTCCCAGTCCGCTTTTGCTGGCATATTTTGTTAGTGCGGCATTTATCATGCATTGTGCTATTGCAATACAGGGTTCAGGACCTACGAACCCTCTGCTCGATCCAGCTCATCAGCTTGCTCAATGTCCTTTATGCCTTTATAACCAGGTAGCAAGCAAGCAAGCCTTAACATACTGTTCTGTCCAAGACAGTTAAGGCTTCTCACGCATTCTAGCTCTAGGCCAGATTTGACTTTCCTTGTATCAAGTGCTATTAGTGCCACCTGGCTATTGCCGAAGATGATTATTTTCCTACAAACGACTTTGCGATTCAGCATTTCTTTGACATTTATAGCAAACACTTCTGCTTGAATTCCGTAGCATATTGTCCTAGGTTGTAGCTTTTGCCCAGCCCTTTGATGTGTATGCCTGAACCTGGTTTCATCCGTGATCCATCAGTGTACTAGGTTAGACACCCTCTTTCAGGTTCTAGGCCTATCCGCAGAGTTACATTGGCATTAGCCTCTATTAAACCGCAGTCGGACTGTCACGAAGAACGAATGCGAAAGTTAAACACCTGGTACCTCACTCATAGGTGAAGTGGGTTCCGATGGGTTTTAGTGGGTTTTGCGACGTCACCTCCTTCGCCGAATCCCACATTCCTGTACCATCGGTCGGGGTTTGTGACTAAAAGCATTTCCCATGCAAGAGATAAAAGAAAGACTTACTTTGGTATTTATAAAATTAGTAATTAGATCATGGGTCTGATACCCAGTGGAACGTATTTAGGAAATTGCATTTTATAATTTGTTTGAGTCTGTATTGGTGGGAAGCTTCGGCTGTGCCTCTACCAGCAAAGTCCTGCTGCCAAGCAAAGAAATTGAGTTCCAGTACGATGCTATGTAGAAACCGTAAGAGGTCAATTACATCCTAGACTGTATCGTTATTTAGAATCAGGTGAACTTCAGTTAAACCAGTTAGAAATAAAAAAAACTAGTAATAGGTGCCCGCCAACTTTATAGCAAAATTTAAGAAAATCTAAATAATAAATAGCAGAAGAATATTTCAATTTTGGATAAGTCCAGTTATAGTCAGTCAATCGACTGCAACTTGTATTATGGTTTAGAGAAGCATCAGGTCACTTCAAGGGCCATATCTTGATGCCTCTGGTTGGGAGTTTAAACCTTAAGATAGTGGATACTGTTTGTTATTTAATGCAGAAGAAGGCACTACAGAGAAGAGGGGAAATAACAGCCGGAAGATCGTATCTCTCCCTGAACTAAACCTTTTAAGCGGAATAATCCTGGGGCTCTATAGCTGAATGCATCTACGAACATTTGAGTCCTGGATGAAGAAGGTTTGGATGGGTTTTAATGGGTATCCTAGTACAACCAGAGAGTCCCACATCGGATGAAGACTTAAACTTCATCTGATGAGCAAAAAGCATTTCTCAACGTATAAAAGTCTATCAAATTAAACAGCAGCAAAACTTTTGGATTTGATATGAAAATTTGACTATATTTTTAAATTATACAAAATGACCACAAACTGTATTTATACGTTTTATATTATATAAGTATTGTAATTTTTTTGTTAAATTAACTAACTTTTTCCAAGTATACATGCACAGTCGCATAAACGTTACGCCAGTAACGAGTAACCAAATTTCTACCCAACCGCGTCATGAATACTTTCACTTTGAATAGATTTTTGTTTTTTAACGAATATATTATATGTACTTGAATATTGACATATATTGTATGAATTCCTGTGTATTTTTTCTAAGTATACATATATACAAAATCGCACAAACGTTCCTCGCGTAACGAGTAACCAAATTTCTACCCAACCGCGTCATGAATTTTTGATTTTTGATTTTAAGCGAATATATTATATCACATGTGTAATTATTTATAAATAAATAAAGCCTTAAGAGACCCGGATATAATTTCACTTAGTAAATCGTGAGGGTATAAAGGAATATTTTGAAAAACAACAATTACCTGCAACAATAGCCAACGCTACAATCCAAGTTAACCCCATCGTGTCCTCTAATACCCGCTGATGAAAAACTTCACTGTGTGATCGTTTCCACTATAAATACCTTACCATTTTATAACAATTTATAAAACTTTATTACACTGATACAGAAGTTATTATTTAATAATCATAAAATGTTAGAAAACATCGTAACCACTTGTAAAACGTCAGAGCGTAAGTTTAAACTAATATATTCTTTATTCCCAAACTTTTTTGATACTATTAAGTCTTCAGATTGATTTTACGGATAAGAAACTCAACGGTTACTATTTTTAACAAGAATCTTTGAAGTAAAACTTCTCAGCATACCCTTAAGGTAAAGAGCGTTACAAAAAGTGTGATCGTGCGAAGTTTAAACGGAGATATATGTTAGTGAAATTAGAAAAGGAGATAGAGTTAAGTTTCTTATATTATTGTAGGAGAAAGAGATGATAAGACTTGATACTGTATCCGTATGTATAACTACAATTACTGTATTGTACGTGACAATTTTCTTAAACGTTAAAATGGGTATAGTGAGCTATCCATATAAGATAGATACATGCTATGATAGACTTATTTATAGATCTATAAAAGAGGATTTATCCCACCATACAATGTTTTGTTATTAGTCTAAGGGATTAGGCAGAGTTTTCGATTAAAGCTTGACAAATTATATACCAAAACTTTCCTCATGAATCAGCCTATTTAATGATGAAATCCGTATGTAAATCTGTACAATGGTTTTTGGGTTTTTCGCGTACAAATGGACAGATAAAAGAAACGCTTTTGAAGTATTTTATACAGTATTAGGTAAGGATTTATTTATGTATAACTTGTCATTACAAACAGCAACAAATATCGTTATATTTGTAACAAAATCTAGACATATTATATACCGAAACATTCCTAATAAATTAGCCTATTTAATTATGAAAACCTCATGTTAATCTGTACAGTAGTTTTTGAGTTTTTCGTTAAGGGAAACAGATAAAGGAACCGCTTTTGTGGTGTATTAGGTAAGGATTTATTCAGGTATAACTTGTCATTACAAATAGCAACAAATATCGTTATGTTTGAAACAAAACCTTAACATATTATATACCAAAATATTCTTCATGAATCATTCTATCTATTAATTTAAACGACATGAAAATTTGTTCAGTAGTTTTTGAGTTCATCGCGAACAGAGAGACAGATAAAGGAACTGCTTTTATATGATTTTATAGTGTATTAGGTAAGGATTCATTCAATTACACCTTGTTATTATGAACAGCAACAAATATAGTTATATTTGAAACAAAATCTTGACATGTTATGTGCCGAAACATTCCTCATAAATCAGCCTGTTTAATGAAAAAAACTGCATATAAATCGGTACAGTAGTTTTTGAGTTTTTCGCCAACAAATGAATAGACAGAAACGCCGCTTTTGAAGGCCTTTGTGTTATAATATTTAATGATATTTGTCATTACAAATATCGTTATATTTGAAACAAAACCTTGACATGTTATACACCGAAACATTCCTCATGAATCAGCCTATTTAATGACGAAAGCCGTATATAAATCTGTTCAGTAATTTATGAGTTTACGTGAAAGGATAAACAGATAAAGGAACCGCTTTTGTAGTGTATTAAATAAGGATTTATTCACATATAACTTGTCATTACAAATAGCAAAAAATATCGTTATATTTATAACAATACCTTGACATATTATATATCAAAATACTCCTCATGAATCATTCTATTTATTAGTGTAAATTGGATGAAAATCTGTACAGTAGTTTTTGTATATATCGCAACCAAACAGACTGACGCCTCAGACTTTGTTTTATAACACGTAAGGATTAATGTAGATAAATCAGGAAATAACTGAATTAATGTGAAACATTCCGGACGTATAAAATCTTTGTCCAAAGTTTAAATAAACATATAAATAGTTACAGTAAGTAGAAGTTACGAGTTTATCTTTACAATACACTTTCGGCGTCTTTAAAGGCCACCGGAAACTTCTATAGTACCATATTACACGATAACAGATAAGATATATCCTAATATATCCTAATTTGTTTGTTTTATTGGTATATTATGTGCTATATAAAATTCTATGTTAGTGTCACGGTTAAAAGGATAATCCTTGATAAATATCAACGTGTAATACAAAGAATTTCAATTAATTCCCACTTAAAACTCTATTAATTACAAGTATCATTCAATCAAAGTTAAAAAAAAGGTGTACAAATATGAATAAAAAGCATATTTCAATGAAATAGGAAAAGAAAAACAAGGCAGACAGTGAAAGAGAACAAATAATTTAATTAATATAAAAGAGGGTTTAGTAAGTAAACCTTAAAAGATAGATATACGCTGTCATTGACTTTTTTTTAGAACATCTAATAAGGAATAATTCCATCATATATAATTTTTTAATAATTTTAACCGTTTACCCTGCGCACGCAATGGAAGCTCTCAAAAAGAACAGAAAATAAATTTCATTACTATAAAAAAGGGTTTAGTGAGTGATCCTTAAAAGATAGATATATGGTATCTTTGACTTTTTTTTAGAACATTTTAAGAAGAATAAATCCGTCGTATATAATTCTTGCATAACGTTAACCGTTTACGCAGCACACGCAATGGAAGCTCTCAAAAAGAACAAAAAACAAATTTTATTACTATAAAAAAGGGTTTAGTGAGTGATCCTTAAAAGATAGATATATGGCATTTTTTACTTTTTTTTAGAACATTTTAAGCAGAATAAATCCGTTCTATACAATTCTTGCGTAACGTTAACCGTTTACGCAGTGCACGGAATGCAAGCTCTCAAAAAGAACAGAAAACAAATTTTATGACTATAAGTTAGGGTTTAGTGAGTCAATCTTAAAAGATAGATATATAGTATCTTTAACTTTTTTATAGAAAATTTTAAGAGGAACACATCCGTTATACATAATTATTGCATAACTTTAACCGTTTACTAGACACACGCAATGGAAGCTCTTAAAAGAATAAATTTTCTCCGTTTTTGCATTATTTTTCTTTGCTGCTCTACTTGTATTAAATATAGAACGATGTCATATAGCCTATAGGCTTCCTTGATAAATGATCAATCTAAAACTGAAAGAATATCTCAATTCGAACTAGTAGTTCTTGAGATTATTGAGTTTAACCGAACTAACTCATGACTTGTGTTATAGTAATGTAAGTCAAATCCATTAAAGATTTAAGTTTCAATATAAACTAACAAAGGACATATTGTAGAAATCAAATGAAAATGTGTTTATTAAAGTAGGCTTTTAGGGCATCGTAATATACAATTATTTCCTTATATTAGTATGGATGACATCATGAGAGCGATAAAAGGTATGAAATCAGGTAAGGCTGCTGGGTATGACAGAGTGTCAGTCGAGATGCTGAAGGCTGGCCACGGGATTGTGGTAGCTCAGCTGTACTGCCTTTTCAATATATGCTGGGAGAAAGGTCAAGTCCCAAGAGATTGGAGCAAGGCCGTAATTGTCCCGCTATATAAAGGAAAAGGGTCACAGCAGGAGTGCAAAAATTACCGCGGTATCAGCCTTCTTAGTGTCGTCGGCAAATTGTATGCAAAGATATTAATTGAAAGGGTGATTAATGAAACTGATGGGAAAATATGGGACGTGCAAGCGGGATTTAGAAGAGGAATGGGATGTACGGATCAGGTCTTTTCTTTACGGTGCTTAACTGAAAAATGTTTGGCTAAACACCAAAAAGTTTATTGCGCGTTCGTAGATTTAGAAAAGGCCTATGATCGAGTGGTGAGGAATGAGCTGTGGTCAACGTTATCTACGTATGGGGTGAGCGGTTGTCTGATCCAAGCATTGAAGTCTCTCTATGAGGGTTCTAGTGCCTGTGTCAGAATAAACGGAGCGTACACGGAGTGGTTTCCTGTCGAAAGAGGTGTTCGACAGGGATGTGTTGCGTCACCATGGCTGTTCAACCTTTTCATGGATAAA
>JACTOM010000887.1:224815-261122 GCA_015832385.1 Elymnias hypermnestra
AGTGATATCGAAAGGAGAGTGAATGCAGGGAATATGGTAAATGGTGCTCTGCATGCTTTTATGAATAGCCAGATGGTGTCTCAAAGGGCTAGACTGGCTGTGCATGCTGGAGTGTTGGTGCCAACACTTATGTATGGTAGTGAAAGTTGGGTATGGCAGAAGAATCACAAAAAGTAAAATAAATGCGGTAGAGATGAGAGCGTTGAGAAGCATGAGTGGATAAAACTGAGTGACAGAGTGAGAAATAGTGTGATAAGAGAACGTTGTGGTATAAAAGAAGACGTAGTGACTAAAATTGAGAAAGGTATGCTTAGATGGTAGACCAAGGCGAATGTTCGTGGACCAAATCCAGGACATTTTAAATAAGGGCCAGGTCACGAGCACTCTAAACCGACGAACTTGTATGAAAGGTTTAATGAGAATGAAAGAAGCGAAGATATGCAAGGGTCGTGGCAAGTGGAAGGACGTAGTCTCTGCCTACCCTCACGGGAATGAGGCCTGATTCTATGTATAATGTTTAATCACTTAATGCTCCTGATATCAATTTTCACAAACCCATTAATAATTATAGCTAGAAATGCGATAGTTTCAATAGTCGAGCGCTTCGGCCGACAGTCACTCGCCGCACTGCCACTAATAACTCTCTTCCACGCCGATAGACAGATGGCGCCAGCGTTCCACAGACTACCGCACTCCGACATATATATATTCATTAGATTGTGTATCTAATAATTTCAAAGGAAGTAATGAAAACCTAAGCAAAATAAAACCTTTATGATACATACATAGTGTGAGCCCCTTCGTTAGCTCACTCATGCGAAGATTTGCCGGTTCAGGACAAATTAAAATGCCACCAGATTCTTCACCCCAACGCTCAGCCATCCACTTGTCACCGGACGAGGATTATATATCGCGATTCGAACTGTTGTTCAGCAGGAACGTGTTTTTATTTTTTTGTTCGGACTGTGTTTAGCTGTTAGCCCTACTGGCTTTTAGAGCGTCACCGGAAGGAGGACGGGCTCTTATGGAGGCCACCATTTTTAGACTTTTAAGGGCTCGCTCTCCGGGGACACGCCGCTCCAAGGGCGTCTCCTGCGAGACCGAGCCTCGGCTTAGAGCGACATTATCGCAGAAATATCACCTGAAAAGGAAGAATCAGAAGCGCCCCCGGGAACGTGGGTGAAGTCCATGTCCGGGTGACGTCAGAAATCGGTGACCACGTCTCCGCCGGCGGAGTCGCTGTGTAACGTTTGTGTAAGCGTTTGTCCTAACCTGGTATGGTAGACTGTCGATTGTTATCGTATCCTCGGGGTCGTTTTGGACATTTTTAGGCCGTCTCTTCCTAGTGGGTTCCTATGATTGATGGCTCTCTCGAAATAATAACCAAATTGGCTATATATTATACGATGTTTGCGACTGGCAAACGTGCACTATTGTGACAAGCAAACAACGGTGGTTGGGATTCTATTCGATAAAAAGAACATCCTATAAATATCTATATAAGGACTCTTAGTTAAACAAAAATATACTAGACGAAAACGAACGATTTTAACAACAATATTGACTTTAAATTAACAAAAATATATTATTTCTACTTTAAGGAGAAAAGTCGCGAACTCATAGCATCACGCCTCATTCCCATAGGGGTAGGCAGAGACCACGTTCTTCCACTTGCCCACGATCCTTACATATCCCCTTCGCTTCTTCCATTCTCATTAAACCTTTCATACAAGTTTGGAGTACTCTTGACCTGGCCCTTAATTCAAATTTGTAAAATTACGAAAAACTAATTAGACCAGAAGGGATTTTTTTTTACTAAATAAACAATCACCCACTCTTTAGGGGTCTAATTCGAAAAATATTATTCGTAGAAAAAATTGATGTTCACCTAAATGGTAGTAAATTTAATTGTAAACAACTTTGATTATTGAAAATATGCGAGTTATTGAATAAAAAAACAAACCTGAGATTTAAGTTAATTCGACTGGACTACTTATACTATTAAAGTTATTGTTAAGTTCTCCAGTTAACATGTTTTTACACAAGTGGATTTCTATCACACATTAAAACAAGATAAAACCTAATATATATTATTACAAACAAATTTAAAAGTATATAGTTATATTAACTGCCTAATTGGTCTAGTGGTTAGCATGTTCGACTAAAGATATGAGGTCCTGGGTTCGAGTCCTGGGTCGGGCCAATTCAAAATCGATATTGAGTTTTCTATTAAGATTTTCTCAATATTTGCCCGAAATTGGGAAGTTAGCGGTGTGATCCACCCCCGTGGCTCGGAGAGCACGTTAAGCCGTCAATCCTGCGCCTGATCTCTCTCCCGTCGTGTCGGATTGCCTTCACATCGGACTATGAAACTGAAGGAATAGAAAGTGCACTTGTTGTGTACCTGCTAATCCGCAGTGGAGCAGCGTAGTGGGTCTATGCTCTAAAAACCCTCACTCCTTGGAGTGAGGAGGCCTGTGCCAAGCAGTGGGACGTTAATGGGCTGCTACTTACTTACTTACCTAGTATTATTTCTAGTATTGGTTGATAATGGAACATATATATTAACTAAATATCTAGAAGAACATAGGGGTAGGCAAAGACCACATCCTTCCACTTGCCACGATCCTTGCATATCTCCCTCGCTTCTTTCTCATTAAACCTTTTAAACATCATCGGTTTGGACAGCTCTTGACCTGGCCCTTATTTAAAACCTTTATGATAACGAAAATAAATCTATTGTCTGACTTAGTAGACGTACCACTGCCACGAGATCTACGCAGGTGAAACCAAGGGGAATTGCTAGTTTAATATAAAGAAAAGGGATACAAGAGCTAATTAAACCGTATCTATTTAAAAGCCAAGTGTTTGCCACTAAAAATGGCATGTGCGCGATGCGTACGCGAATCTATTTGCGCCTCGTGATTCAGGAACGTATGAATAACCAGTCCGCGATCGCAGATGCACCCGTTATCGATTATTTATAAACTCGATTAATCCCCAACTCATTTATTATGATTACAAAATATCTTTATTCAAGTAGGCCTATTACAGCACTTTTGAATCGTCAAATTCTAATCCCAGAAGGTTATAGCAATCAGAGCTATAAGGCGGTAGCGTACAGTGTCATGGACGGCAGCAACGCTCCTGGTGGGAGATCCCCTATGGGAGCTCAGGCTGGAAGTTCTCACTGCTGCTTACCATTGCAAAGCCGCCGCGAGAACCACAAGAGAATTACCAGACGCTACCTTGACCCAAAGATGGAAGGAGGATCTCGGGTCCCCAGTAGCGGGGCTATAGTAGGGGCGATCTGCCTTCATCTGGACAAATGGCTGGGCAGAGAGCACAGATCATTCTCCTACCGGTTGGTACAAGTTTACCTGTTGGCTGTGAGCCGTCGGTCAGATGTCACGAGTATAGTGCCTCGTCAGACACAGCCCACCACACTGTGGCAGAACTTTCCGCCTGGGGACCTGACATCGCTGATCGGTACAGACCTATGACTGTCAAGTATTTATCAGTGAGAAGGCCTGGGGAGCGGTTACCTCCTTTTGTGAGGCTGTCATTTCGCTTAAGGAGGCACGGCAAAGGGACAGAGTAAACGCTGCCAAAACACTCCAGCCCAGACGAAGGGACTCATACACCTCGTCCCCCTGTATGATATCTGTGAGCTGCAACCGAGAAGTCAGAGAAGAATGCCTCAACGAACCTCTAGCTCTCCACTCATGGTTAATGGCGGTCCCGCTGGGTTTTAGTGGGTATTGCGAGTTCGTACCCTCGCGGAGTCCAATCCCACAACAAACCCAGTCGAGTATGTTGTACCATCATCATTAATATATCATATAACTTCGCGTTTCTATCGTCTTAAGTAATCTTGCCACTTATAGTATGATTTTTCAATCTACTTTCTTTTAATAAAGACTTTGAATTTATACAGCGTTTCTAGAACTTTCTCTGGGAATTTATTATAGAAATGTATACAGCTAACCTTAAATGAGTTGTTAATAAAATGAGTTTAAGTACCCAAAATTTTAACTCGAAAACATTTCATCAAAATCAGTTCAGTTGATTTAGAGTTTCGTCGTCGCTTCAACCAATGGACGTCCACTGTTGGACATAGGTCTCACGTAATGACGTCCACAAGGCCAGATGTTGCGCCGCCTAGCTCCAGCGGCTACCGGCTACCCTCTTTATGTCGTCCGTCCACCTTGTGGGGGGTCTGCCTACACTCCAGCACCTTCAGCCCCCAACATCCATCAGTCCGTCGGACTATGTGCCCCGCCCATTGCCACTTCAGGTTCGCGATTCGTAGGACTATGTCGGTGACTCTGGTTCTACTACTGATCTCTTCATTTCTGATTCGATCGCGTAGAGAAACCCCGAGTATAGCCCTCTCCATCGCACGCTGAGTGACTCTGAGCTTCCGCATGATGCCCATAGTCAGCGACCACGTCTCAGAACCGTAGGTCATCACTGGCTACACGCACTGTTCAAAGACTTTGGTCTTCAGACCCTTCGGACGAAAATATCTGATTAAGAGTTTTTTTATTTTTTATTATTGCTGACAGATTAGCGCTTGACTGTGATCTCACCTGATGGTAAGTGATGATACAGTCTAAGATGGAAGCACGCTAATCTGTTAAGAGGCGATATACCCCTTACACGGTTTCTACACAGCATCGTACCGGAACACAAATTTCTTTGTTTGGCGGTACGTTTTTGCTGGTAGGGTGGTAACTAGCCACGGCCGAAGCCTCCCACCAGTCCAGACTCAGACAAATTAGAAAATACAATTTTCTAAATTCGTCCTACCGGGGATCGAACCCGAGACCTCCGCTAGCAAAGCGAATACTTGCACCACTGCGCCAGCGAGGCCGAGGAGTTTAGTAACATATAAATCACAAAAGAATTATACATCTAAATATATCATTTCTTTGTAAAAATCCATTAAATATATTAATCTAAATTCGATGACCATATATGCTGAAATATCCTGTAGGTTTTTATATAGCAATTTTGCAAGTTGACAAATATATTAAACATTTCTAAAAGGGGCTTTGGGCTTTTGATAGAAATATTATTTATTAAATATACCCGCGACTTTGTTGTATTTTTAGCATTTTTAATCATTTAGGCTAATTATTTTACAAATGAAATCGGTTCAGTAGTTTTGTCGTAAAAGCGTGACTGAGAGAGTTACTTCTGCATTCGTTATATTAGCAAGGATTTATTTCATTTTTCAATTCCATTTCAATGAAATTTTCATCTATTAAAACAATAAAGCGTGAATGAATCTCTTCATTAGATGGAGACCAGTTTAATGTCTATAACATACATACATAGCATCACGCCTCATTCTCTTCGGGGTAGGCAGAGATCACGTCCTTCCACTTGCCGCGATCCTTGCATATCTCCTTCACTTCTTTTATCTTCTTTAAACCTTTTATACAAGTTTAGAGTAATCTTGACCTGGCCTTTATTTAAAATATCCTGGTTTTCCCCTTCCAACGTTCCCATTCACTCTTGACTCATAAATCCTTTTTGTCGGTCTCTTTTCATTCATTCTCTCTACGAGCCCAAACCAACTAATCATGCTCTTCTCAATTTTAGTCACGACATCTTCTTTTATACCACAGCTTTCTCTTATCACGCTATTTCTTCCTTTGTCAATCAGTGTCAATCCATTTATACTTTTCATCTCTACCACAACTATTTTAAATTTATGCTTCTTCCACCTTACCCAACTTACACTACCTAGCATACATAAGCGTTGGTACCAACACTCCTCCATGCACAGCCAGTGTGGCCCTGGGTATTCATAAAGGTGTGCAGAGCACCATTTGGCATATTCCCTTCATTCACTCTCCCTTCAAAATTTTCACACGTTCCATCTTATGTAAATTTAGATCCCAAGTATATAAATTCTTTCATATCTTCCACTTGTGGGAAACAATCTATAAAAATATTGCAATTTATCATAAATTCATCCCTTTCAAAAAGCCTAACTTTCGTTTTCTTTAGATTCACATTCATTGCTTTCCTTTTCAAAGCTTTTTTGATAATAATTAGCATCTCCTCTAGCTCATTAGCAGATGATGCAAGTATTACTTGATCATCAGCGTAGAGTAAGCATTATAATATAGAGTAAACATAAAATAAAGTTTTTGATTAAAATATGTTGTGAATGAATGGACCTCTAATGGATTAATAAACAGATGAAACTAAAAAGGAATATCTTCGTTTGATGTTTACAAATTATTACTTGACTTACTAATCTTTTGAACAGTGATGATATAGTTAGAGATGATAATAAACTAACGCGTTATGAGATAATTTTCTTCAGAATCTTAGCATAGCACAATATTTTTGATAGCTTGTGATACATTTTACAAATGGGCTGGTAACTGCTGGTAGATGAAGCCAACAGTACCATCTGTATTATGAATATTTATACATTGAAATATACAAAATGTACTTCTTACTACATCATATATTGTTTTGGGAATAATAATAATAAAAAGAGAAAAAAATTATCGTATTTTCCAAGTAAACACAAATATAACTGGACTAATTCAAAATAAGTCTTGAAATTCACTGAAAATTGCAAAAAGTACATAAGTTAACATGAAATATAAACCACCACAGATTAAAATAGCTTCTCACAGTTAATCAAATCTCCAGTAATTGAAGAGGAACAAGATGAACTAAGGAAAATCCTCCTTAACCACGATACAGTAATACACAAAGGAATATTTGTTATAAATACAGTAGATATTGGTTTCATAATCTCGATAGGGAACAAGTGGAAGAGGTTAAAGAATTTGTATACTTGGGATCTAAATTTGCAAAAGATGGAACATCTGAAAATGATATTGAAAGGTAAGTGAATCAAGGGAATATGGTAATTGGTGCTATTCATAAAGGGCCACTAAATGGACATGTGTTGGTGCCAACACTTATGTATGGTAGTGACAGTTGGTAGTAGCAGAAGAAGCAGATAAGTAAAATAAATGCGGTTGAGATGAGAGCGTTGAGAAATATGTGTGGATTAAAACGGAGTGACAGAGTAAGAAATAGTGTGATAAGAGAACGTTGTGGTGTAAAAGGGGATGTAGGGAATGATAGAGAAAGGTATGCATAGATGGTTTGGGCACATATAGAGAATGAATGAAAGGAGACTGATTAAAAGGATATATGAGACAAAAGTGAATGGAAAAGGAACGTGTATGAAAGGTTTAATGTGAATGAATGTAGCGAAGGAGATACGCAAGGATCGTGACAAGTGGAAGGATGTGTCTGGCCCTATGGGAATGAGGCGTGAATTGAAAAACGCCTGATGTAATTTTAATCGTAGTTTCTATAGTTACCTGATGTTATTAAAATAGGCGATGTTTTTTTTTCAAGAAAATTGTGTTCCAAATTAAACGTAGTTTAAACAGTTGTTTAATGAAAAAGATAGTGTAGACATCCAACATGACGTGCGATGACGTTGGTATTTCATTATCCGAGGCATTAGTATGAGAATAGATCGGTCCCGGTGACCGGCGCGCTGTCAGCACCGACAGTGCACAGGGCTCATTACAAACAGGGGCATTACTCAAACAGGAGCGAGTTATACCATTTCATGCACAGGGCTACTGAGTGCTGCTATTCCAAAAATATTAAAGAAAATCTGAAACTTTAAAGTACTCAATTGAACTACATAACCTTAAACGTAATGAAACAGATAAGGGTAATGTATTACAATTAGTGAAATGATATATTAAAAATAGAAAGCATATGACACAAATTAAACAGATTAATTTTAAAAATCGTAATGAAACTATCACTGTACTATATGGAGTACCCCAGGGAAGGGTTCTTGGACCGTTGCTGTTTTTACTATATATTGATGACTTAAAAGACAACAATGCTTCCATTGTCCATCATGGACTTTTATATCGATATTTAATAGATATACAATATCGTAGTCCATTAATAGGATCTATCTCGTAAGATTTAGCCAGCGTTTGCGAATTAACCGGATAAAGATAAGTTTGTTACGTTACATTAGAAATATATGAATTTTCGTCTTTCATTTACTATAATATGAATCTATTATAAATATAATCCTTCCTTTTAAATCACTCTATCTATTACTGCATTAAGATTTGTTAAATAATTTAATAGATCTAAGCAAGCAGATGGTTATAGCGACTTCATTTTATACTACATAAAGATTATGTAGTTTATGCTAAGGAAAAGTACCATAAAGACCCCAAAAGAAATGCAAAAGTTTTACTTAAAAAATTTACGTCTTTCTACATTTTCTAGTGCATTTGAATCAAGGCTTCGATGAATCAGAGCTGGAAGTACATACAGTAATACTGGAGGGGAGATTGTTTACATCACAGCTGCAGAAACCTTTCTCTTGAATCACTCTATCATTTGTCGATGGTTGCATTAGAATCTGCTGAATAGTATACCATGTAAAGACTACAGGTTTGTATCAACCCTAGGGAGAGTACAGGTAGAGTAAGGTATGCGCGGCGCCTTCTATTTGTGGTCCGCATTAATCAACAGAATGGACGATTTATTAAGATCTGACGACGTCGTGGAGTATGCCTCGGAAATTTCACTCGCACGACACACAGGAATTTGGCGAGCTAATTTCTATGTCTAGAGGTATTTCTGACGATATTTCTGATACTAATATTGCTCTAGATAATAATTTTCTAATACAATCTAAGAAGGTAACACAGTTACCAAATGTATACAACAAGCTACAGATAATTTTTGTATTTCATTGTACATAATTATAAAAAAATGACAAAAACATCTTTTCACAAAAGGCATATGATACAGAAGATTATTACGTAAGCAACACAAATAGTACAAAGAAAACTGTATATAATAAGGTCGTATATAATAACGATACATCGGTTATAACAACCGAGGAATGGATACACGAGTAGGTAGGTAGGAACTTGTTTCCACATGAAATATACAAAAAAATAAATTAAAAAAGTGTGTGTGTGCACATACGTACACGCGTTAGAAGTTAAATTTCTTTGGCGTAACAAGATAAAAATCTTTTCAAAAACTAAAATGTTGACTTCAGTGTGTCGGTTTTTTGTGACGGTGTACGCGCGTCGTAAAAATTTACCTTACGTCCCAAAAGAAGTATAAATTCAAAAGTTTATTATGAAAAAAATAAAGAACCTACAGTACTGATCGGTGGGGACCTCGTGTTTGAGAGTATCGCCGGTGCGATGGTCTCAAGTGAGAGATGCGGAGCGGAAGTGGCCTTCTTCTGCGAGGCCATAATCTCACTAAAGGAGGCTCACGAGTGAGATAGGGAGAATGCAGAAGATGCTTCCCCTTCACCGCCGAAGGAGGTGGGATACTCGGCGACGCTTATTTGCGCACCTGCTCCCGCCTCCTTGATTCCTCAGTCGAACTCATCTGGGGCGCCAGGGGAGAATGTGCAAGTTAAACATCTGGTGCCTCATTCTTGGATGAAGAGGGTTTCGTTGGATTTTACTGGCTACTACGAGGCCTTCTTCCACGCTCATGACCCATTTAAGTCGGAATAAATGCGTACAACCATTTCTTAAAGGAAAAAAAAACACATCATCGGCTAGATTTTGTTTTAAAAGTTCTTAGTCCTTTCAGTAAGTTTTTTTTGAAACTGTGTCTCAAATAATTCGTAAATAGCAAAAAGAGCGTTCGTATAAGGTCTCTCTCTATCTCTTAGCCGGTCCCTCATATCTGAGGATCGTGGTCAGTAGCAGAGTAGCACCTGGAGCGGATGATTTGTTTCCACCGGTTTCTGTCCAGCGCCTTTCTTACCATCGAGTTAAATTTGAAAGACGATGAGTTTTTTACTTGGTCGGTCCATGTTGATGGTGAACGGCCGCGCGATCGTTTGCCTTCCATGATGCCAACCACAATAAGTTTTTCTAAGCTTTCGTACCTCTACGTATTGTGTGGCCGAGCATAGCCCTCTCCATCGCACGCTGAGTGACTCTGAGCTTTCGAATAAGGCCCATAGTCAGCGACCACGTTTCCGATTCGTAGGTAAGCACTGGCAACACGCACTGTTCGAAGACTTCAGGCACTGAGGGNGCGCGTACCTCAGCGACCGGTTCGTCTCGTTCTCGACGGCTACTGGACCGGTGAGTAGGGAGATGACGTGCGGTGTTCCGCAGGGGTCGGTTTTGGGACCGCTGCTGTGGAACATCGGCTACGACTGGGTGCTTCGCGGTGCCCTCTTGCGGGGCGTCGGCGTGACTTGTTACGCCGACGACACCCTCGTAACGGCCCGCGAACGCACTTTCAGAGAGGCGCGCGTGCTCGCAACAGCGGGCGTCGCGCAGGTAGTTGCGAGAATCCGGCGGCTCGGGCTGGAGGTCTCGCTAGAGAAGTCGGCAGCCATCTGCTTCCATGGACCGCGAAGAGCGCCCCCAGGGGGGGAGAGTCTAGTGGTCGGGGGGATCTCCATCGAGATCCAGCGTACGCTCAAGTACCTGGGTCTCACGCTTGACGGCAGATGGAAATTCGAGGCTCATTTCGAGCGCTTGGCTCCCCGGCTCATGAAGACGGCTGGCGCGTTGAGCAGACTTCTGCCCAACGTCGGCAAGCCGCAGGTAGGGTGCCGTCGCCTGTACGCAGGCGTGGTACGATCGATGGCCCTGTACGGGGCCCCGATCTGGGCGGGAGATTTGACGCCACGTTCGAAGGCTCTGCTGCGAGGTGCGCAGCGAGTCGTGGCAGTCAGGATCGTCCGAGGATACCGCACCATATCCTGGGAGGCGGGATGCGTATTAGCGAGTACCGCCCCCTGGGAGCTGGACGCGCAAGTACACTCGGACGTATATTGGCGGAGGGCGGACGCCCGTCAGAGAGGCGACCCCCCTTCGCCAGGGGACGAAAGGGACTGGCTGCGCCAGGCGCAGGCGGTCCTACAAACCAAGTGGCGGGACCGGTTGAGTGACCCGAGCGCAGGGCGGTCGACGATCGAGGCCGTGTCTCCGCTCCTTGGTCAGTGGGTGTCGCGTGGTCACGGCGTGATCACTTTCCACTTGGCGCAGATCCTCTCGGGGCACGGGTGCTTCGGGAGGTATCTGTGCCGGGTGGCCCGTAGGGAGCCCACTGAGGAATGCCACGAGTGTGGATCCGCCGTGGACACGGCGGAGCACACGCTTGCGGTGTGCCCCAGTTGGGATAGGCAGAGATCTGCCCTAGTGGCCGTATTAGGGTCGACCGACCTGTCTCTGCCCACCGTCGTGCGAGCGATGGTGGAGCGGAGGGAGTGTTGGAGTGCGGTGGCCTCCTTTAGCGACGAGGTGATGTCGCTGAAAGAGGCCGCGGAGCGGCGTCGGGAGGCGGATCCCGCCGCCCACGCCCTCCGTCGTAGGCGTCCGGCGAGAAGGCGTGCGGTCCAGGACCGCCGTCTTCCCCCTTAGCACTAGCCTCTGGGACGGCGGACCGCGGAGTTGCCGTCGTCCCACGTAGCGAGGCTCCGTAGGTTGTCGGGCGGCGCGCCTTCGCGCTGCCCCATAGGTAGCTCGATCCTTAGGATCAATGTAGGAGCCCCTCACGGGGAGTCACGGCGGCGTGCTCAGTTTTACTCTATAGCTAACCTGTGGCGTCGCCATTGTGACAGTGCGTAGGATGGCGGGTCGTTTTTAGCCGGTAAGAGTCCGGCATAACCGGGACGTTCGCAGCGTCCCGGTATCCTATGAGGATTTTATCCCGTCTTATCAAAAAAAAAAAAGGTCTCGGGGACAATTTGCGATGCCTGAATGCCCCTTAAACTAAAGGAGAAAACTTATAAGACGTTCGTAAGACCTGTCACCCTGTATGGATCAGAGTTCTCGGCCACCAAAGGGAAGAATGAAAGGAAATTGCATGCAGCGGAGATGCGAATGTTGAGATGGATGTGTGGAGTGACAAAATTAGATAAGATTAAGAATGAGTATATTAGAGGAAATGTGAAAGTAGCACCAGTGACCGAGAAGTTAAGGAGTGGAAGGTTAGCCTGGTATGGACATGTAGCGGCAGGGCCGTGAGAGGGCGACCAAAAAAAGTGTGGATGAATTGTGTGAAAGGATATGTGTATAAAGGGTGTGATTGTAGAAATGACAGCGGATAGAGTGAAGTGGCGAAAGGAAACATGCTGTGCCGACCCCACCTAGTGGGATAAGGGCAAGAAAAACAAACAACTAAATATAAAGATTAGGGCTTAAGTATTCAAAAAAGTGTACATGTCTCGTCTTATATCATTAAATTCGTATCCGCTCCTCTGGATAGAGTACAAGGAAAAATTCTAGTACAAACATGGCACAAAGAAAATGTGATAGTTTTATTTGAAGGCACCTGCGCGACACGTTTCATAAAAAGTACGACAGCGCGTGGCGCCGTGCCGGGTGCCATAAAATCACTGCAGTACACTCGCGTACACCGTTTCTTACAACTATTTATTGTAGACAAAACTTATTGAACCCTATGCACGTGGACAATTAAGGAAGACACTCGCCGGCGCCTTGAAGTATTCGAGATATGGTGTTATCACCTCTTAGGCTACACATCATCTTTCTTTTTACTCTCGGACATGCACCCCGACTAGTGTCTGGACTACAGGTATCGAGGAGGAGACCAAGCAATACCTACTGAAACTCATCAGAACCTTCTTCATTCATTAGAGGAACAGCGCTCGCACATTCCTCTCTGATGTCCCAGAAGAGTCGAACCGATAGTTCAGGACTGTAGCATAATGTGTGTAAATGATCAAATCAGAAATGAGGAGATCAAATTCACCGACATAGCTCTAAGAATCACGAAGCTGAAGTGGCAATGGGCGGGGCACATAGTCAGAAGAACCGATGGACTTGGGGTTCGAAGAATGGTAACCCCGCACTGGAAGGCACAAGGTGAACCGACGAAATAAGGAGGGTCGTTGGTAAAATTGTTGCTCTATGTGGCAATATTGGGTGAGACCTATGTCCAGCAATAGACGGCCATCGGTTGAAGTGAGTAAATGTGTAAATATTCGCCGCCAAGAACCTCGCCTTCGACGGCGATGTGGGCCTCTTTCAGCGAGATGACTGTCTCACAGAAGAGAACCACTACTGACCAGCAAATCTCACTGGAGAGCGTCGCGCCTACAACGTTCTCCAACACTCATGGCAGTCCGAATGCTACGCATCAGCATGGTCAGCAAATCATTGGGACGGCTAAGCAGCTCCTCCAAACGGTGATCACTCCATGATTGCTACGACATCCTCCAGCTTATAACGATAGGCAAGATCCAAGGTGAGAAGATGGTTGGCAGGAGGAAAAATCATAGCTGCAATACACCAGGGACTGGATAGGCATAGCAAATGCAATGAAGTTGCAGCATTTCGTGCAAGACCGAAACGATATGCCGAGCTGACAGCCAACCTCCGGTAATGGAGAAGCACTGTAAAAAGAAGACGTATGAGTATATGTTAGGTCTCATCTCACTACGAGAGTGAAGGAACAGAGAGTGCATTTGTGTTAACGCATACACTTGTATACTATGCCTCCCAATCCGCAGTGAACCAGCCAGGTGGCTCAAAGGTCTATAGACCCTCTATTAGTTAATAAGCCATCCTATTAGTGAGGAGACCTGGTCCCAGCGGTGGAAGTTTAATGGGCCACTACTTACCTTACCCTTATTGAATGAGACTGAACAGTCATACTCGACTGTTACATACCGCAAACTCTTAGCGACTACCGCACCAATTGACATAGAGATATATGTATATATTTCCCCAGGATTTGGAACAGCGCGGAGATCACATTGTGTAAATAGTCAAGCACTTTTCTATCTGACTGTACAAGTAGTACTCGAAGCATCAACGTCTTTGTGCAGCGGCGCGCCGACTGCATTACTTCTTAATTGTTATCGGGCCCGTTGCACTCCGCGACGCCGACCAGTCGCTGCAACTGGCTGCCATCATCCATGGGCTATATCTCATTTAAAATTATTAACAACAAACGGTATTTTATTGGCAAACTACGGTATATTATTGACCAACTATAGGGAAATATCTTTCAGTGATTTCCAATAGCTTCAAACCTGACTCGTTTATATTTAATGGCTTTTTTTTGGACTCAAGGAGGAGGAGAGCTTGCAATACCCAGTAAAACCCAGCGAAACCCTGTACATACGTTATTGGGACTCTCCGATGTCCAGGGTAAGTCCCACTCAGTTTCCAAAACGGCATGATATGCACCACGTGGTACCTCTCCCGTGGTACCCAGTCTGTCTTCCTAATTGTCAACCTCACCTGCACGTGGTACACCCTGCTTTTACTGACGAGGCTCTAACGACCGGCTAATGGCGGTATAACCATTCCTAATTGCTGACCTAAATCACCGACCGATTACGGGTAGCAGCATTATCGGTGCGATAAGAACAGCACTGCCATCACCAACCAAGCGTGGTGATTATGGCATTATCCTCTTATGAACGACATCGGGCCCATTGGAATTCATTTAGAGAGACCTTTGTCCAGCAGACGTCCATTGGTTGAGACGACGACGACGACGACGGTACCTCTCCTCCTTTGGCTCTCTCCTAATTATGGGTTTCCCTCAGTAAGTGAAAGTCTCACAGAACAGGGCTCCTTGGAGAGTATTGCTAGGTGCAATACTCTCAACTTCAACCTGAAGATTCGCAGGGTTCTTTTTAATAGCTGCATGTGCTGCTGTTCATAGTAAATCATAACTGAGCTGGTTAGGATATGGTCTTTTTAATTTGGCAGTTAACTGCGGCGGCCTTGTAAATGTCAGGTTTGTCGGCATATATTTATAAAAGACTAGGATTTGAATGTCCATCAGAGGCCTATTCTTCACCATAATTACAACTGCTTCCAGAGAAGGTATTTAGGTAGACTATCATCTGATATCTCAGAACAGGATGTCGAGGATTCTCCTATTTTAAAAAGCTTATTCTAACCTAAATTGATAAAGATGTACAGTTGAGATCGCCGTATGGAGGCTAATAAAGGCTTAAAAGCTCACTCTGTATATTTAATGTTACAGTACTGAGTACGACTGCCTCATTGGTCTAGTGGTTAGTATGTTCGACTACAGACGTGAGGTCCTGGGTTTGAGTCCCGGGTCGGGCCAATTCAAAAATCAATATTGAGTTTTCTATTAAGATTTTCTCAATATTTGCCCGAAGTTTGGAAGTTGGGGGTGTGATTCACCCCCGTGCTTCGGAGAGGACGTTAAGCCGTCTGTCCTACGCCTGATCTCTCTCCGGTCATGTCGGATTCTCCCGTCACATCGGACTACGAGAGTGAAGGAATAGAGATGCCTGTCAATCCTCACTGGAGCAGCGTGGTGGGTCTATGCTCTAAAAACCCTCGATCCTCGGAGTGAGGAGGCCTGTGCCCAGCAGTGGGACGTTAATGGGCTGCTACTTACTAACTAACTAACTGAGTACGTCCTAAAATCAAAACGCGTGATTGCCTGATGTAAAGGTCTCTTAATGTGTCTTTATAGATGATCAACATTGAATTTTAGGGCCATTTGCTAAGCGACATTGAAAGATGTCCTCCGTCATGTCTCTACTGAGTAATTAAGTTAAATTTATATTTGTTCCATTGAATTATCTAACACAGATACGCAGACACACAAGTATGTGACTACGTATTAATTTACACAGCCATTACAATGTAAGAGTTCACTACAGAAATATCATTGAATATTACATGAAACTAAGTAATTTGTATAATTGAAGGGAATCGAATAATCGAATCCAGTTAAATCAAATGGAATTGTATCGAGTGGAATCGAAACAAATCGAATGGAACACACCAGAATAGAATCGAATTGAATATACACACATAGCATCACGCCTCATTCCCTTCACTCTTGACCTGGCCCTTATTTAAAATGTCCTGGATTTGGTCCATGAACGTTCGCCTTGGTCTTCCCCTTCCAACTTTCCCATTCACTCTAGACTCATAAATCCTTTTTGTCAGTCTCCTTTCACTCATTCTTTCTACATGCCCAAACCATCTAAGCATANGATCATTCATCACCGAATTGAATATAATTAAATGAAATTGAAACAAATGACATGGAATTAAATTTAATCAAATCTGAATATAAAATATAATCGAATTGAATTTAATTTAATCGAAATAAATCGAATTGATTTGAATTCAATCAAATCCGATTAGTTTGAATAGAATTAAATCAAATTGAATTGTATCGAGTCGAATCGAAACAAATCGAATGGAACACACCAGAATAGAATCGAATTCAATATAATTTAATGAAATTGAAACGAATGACATCGAATTAAATTTAATCAAATCTGAATATCAAATTAAATCGAATTTAATTCAATCAAACCCGGTTAATTTGAATAGAATTAAATTAAATGGAATTGTATCGAGTTGAATCGAAATGACTCGAATGGAACAGAATAGAATAGACGATCGAATTGAATCGAACTAAACCAAATTTAATTTAAATAAATCTTTCTGTGTTAAATTGAATTCAGTGGAATAGAATATAATTAAATAGCATTGAATCGAAACCAATCGAATTTAATTTAATCAAACCCTGTCATGTTGCATCGAATTCAATCGGATGAAATATATTTAACTGTAATCGAAATAAATCGAATTTAATTTGAATAAATGTTATCAAATTGAATTGAATATGAAGAATAACAACTACCGAAGCTACCAGTCCAGACCAATAAGAAAATACTATTTCTAAATTTACCCAGCAGATAATCGAAGCCAAGGCTTCTGCTAACGAAACGAGTACTCAGATCCTTCGAAGTAATGTTTGTAGTTACCTATGTTATTCTACACAAACAAAGTCGTACACCCAAATTAATATATATAATAAAAAATATTAAAGCGAGCACATCTACAAATGTGAAGTAGTTTATCTTTAAATCATCAAAGCCTTATCACGTGAACAAACATTGCACGCCTGGAATTTTTCATTACCAAATCATACTGTTTACGTTATATTACTGATATTAAAATATATTTAACGTCCCACTATTGGGCATAAGCTTCCAAAGTCATAGTTATTGACCTCTAAATGTGAATGGCAAAAGGATAAATATTTTACGTCCCACTGTTGGGCATAAGCGTCCAAAATCATTGTATTTTTGGACACTAATTGGTATATACAATATTTGCATGTCTTTCTAGAGCTGAGTTGGTAATTTTTTTATATACCTATGTTTTTTTTTAATAAATTTATTGAAATCGAATCGAGTTAAACCAAATTTAATCGAATTAAATTGAATAGAATCGAATCTAAACGAGTTGAATCAAATTGAATTAAATAGAATAGAACCGAATTGAATACAGTGGAATATAATTAAATAGAATTGAACCGAATCGAAACGAGTTGAATCAAATTGAATTAAATAGAATAGAATCGAATTGAATACAGTAGAATATAATTAAATAGAATTGAATCAAATCGAAAAGAGTTCAATCAAATTGAATTAAATAGAATAGAATCGAATTGACTACAGTGGAATATAATTAAATAGAATTGAATCAAATCGAAAAGAGTTGAATCAAATTGTATTAAATAGAATAGAATCGAATTGAATACAGTAGAATATAATTAAATAGAATTGAATCAAATCGAAAAGAGTTGAATCAAATTGAATTAAATAGAATAGAATCGAATTGAATACAGTGGAATATAATTAAATAGAATTCAACCGAATCGAAACGAGTTGAATCAAATTGAATTAAATAGAATAGAATCGAATTGAATACACTGGAATATTATTAAATAAAATTGAATCAAATCAAAAAGAGTTGAATCAAATTGAATTAAATGGAATAGAATCGAATTAAATACATTGGAATATAATTAAATAGAATTGAATCGAATCGAGTCAAATCTTATTTATTCGAATTTAATTGAGTAGAATCGAATTGAATCGAATACAATCGAATTAAAACGAATCGAGTTGAATCAAATTTAATTTAATTGTATTGAATGAAATCATCTATATTGATCTCTAAGGACGAAAGCTAAGAGGTTAGAAAAAGACATAATTCATTCTTATCTTTGATAGTAGATAGAAGATAGTATCACGCTAACCTAGAAAAAGATATTACATTTTATGGTTTTTGCATAGAATCAATTATCAATGAATCATTTGAAATATATTGTAAACTAAATTTAAATTATATGAAAAGGTTAAAAAGAAAAACTCTATATCGAAATATTTATTGAAAATTACCCTGATCAATTTTATTCAACAATAATGTCTTTTATAATTATTGCATGTTTAACGAAAATACCATTTACAATACAATAAAGGTTCAACTAGATGCTTGTCTTCTTACATCTCTGTTTCTGGATTTCTATTACGATATATATTTATTTTAATACACTTTACATTACATTTTATTCAATAAAACAAAAAATAATTAACTAATTTTGAAACAATATTGCTAAAAATTTAAACAAAGAGGATACAACTTTATTATTGTTACAATAAAGTCCAAAAACTGTTGTGTTTATTTTTAGTTTTCAAGTTGGATTTTTCTTTATATATCTCTTTTTAAAAGGACATCAATAAAAACAATAATTTGAACCAATACATTATCATCATCTAGAATGATACATATACCTGGACTATATCTTTATATATTTCTATTTTATAAGCTACAGTCCATTCAATTGCTATATTTTCTCTAAATACCTTTTACTTTCAGTATTTGGCGTACTTTTATATCATTGCCCATTAATTTACTTTGCTATCGACGTAACATCAGATATATTGCTCGAAAAGAATATTGGAGATTCGGGATAAAACTGTGCCATATACTGGTTCTGAGGATTCGATTTATCTATTGACTTCAATATTGTCTGCAACGTATTACTCTGTTCCATCAGCATTATATTCAAATGTCTCATTTCTTGGTCTATCTTCTTCAAATTGAACGTCGCTTGGTCTATTTTCTCTTGCATTCCTCGTATTTCTATATTAACATTAGGTTCGTTAGATTCACCGTTTTTAAACTTCGACGAATATGATCTATTTTTATGTAACAGCTCCTTAATAGATTTACCGGATTTCAACTTATTTAACTGTGCCAGTTCATAAGCAGCCATCATTATGTCTGTTGGTAATCTCTTTTCATGTGGATTCAATGGTTTTACACTTAATATAACTTTTCCAACATCTGGTGATACTAAAGCAGTTCTGTATACGTATTTGTGTAAGCATTTGGGGAGTAATGCACTGAACATACCCATTTCAACAAATAAAATCAGCTTCGTCTGTCGGACAAGTTTGGACAGTCCTGCTGTTTTCCTGAGACCTTGGATATCATGAACGGCTATACCAACAAGCAAATTCATTAATATTATCGTAACAAACATGACAAAAAATATAAATATTATTTGCGAAGAAAGTTCCCAAATTAGTGGAGGATCTTCGAGCATAGGATCATTGATTAGAATGTTTAAATTTAATTCACCAACCATCATGGCTAAAGTACTGATGAATCCCATTAATGGATTAGAAAACATTTCTTCATTTGGAAATAAGACGCAAAAACATATCGCAAATCCCAACAAAAGGCAAATATATGCAAGTAATAATTTAAGAAACTCACTCAGAACTTTCTGATACATTGCTACGTAGTCACCAAACATTGGAAGTTGCCCCATCATTAACATCAAGTTAGTCCATGCGCCTAAAACTGCGTAACCACCCACATGATTCTGCCAACCATACTCTTTTTGTATATTATATAATGAAAATACAGAGAGAAGAACGAACCACTCCATTAAGTTTTCAAAAGTTGTAAAATACTGATACATACTTGAATATCCAGTTATACCAGTCAACTTCCGCATTATTTCAAATGCAGTTATAGCAATTAATACCCATCTTTCAAGTTCTATAGGATTTTCCTCTAAAATATCACCGAGCAATGATTGATGTTGACAGAGTTCGTTAAGCACACCATACTTTATAGAATTCTTTCCTTTACACGTTTTAACAACAGCTGTTAGAACATAGATAGAAAGAAATGAAACAAATAGAAAACAAAATATCAATCTTGCCAAGTAAAATTTTCTAATCTTCCGCCACTTCATAAATAAAAACGCTGAGCATAACGGATGCTGTAATATGTCTTTTTGACCTTCATCAATCAAACTATTCAAATATGTTATTTCACGGGGATATGAATATTTAACTAGTTTTCCAAAATCGAATTCTATTTGTACTTCTTCGTTTGCTTCGGTTGCTCTACTAACTGAGATTCCACTATCTAAGTTATGTCTCAAAATCGCCAGTGACTTTGGTGTTTTACGCACTATTACACTCAATGTTGTGTGACCTTTCTTAGATTTAGAAGTTACATCTGCTCCTAAAAATATTAAAGTTTCCACGCATTGTGTGAGTCCATCCATTGCTGCAAGATGCAATGCTGAATATCCATACTCATCTTTTTTATTGACCTGCGCTCCCCAACTTACTAGCATATCAATTATATCACAAGCACGTTCTGAATTACAGATAGCAGCGTGCAAAGGTGACCTTTTATCATGATCTTCCGCATTAGGATCGGCATTTCCATCTCGCAAAAGAACTTCAACACATTCTAAGTTGGCACACCTAGCGGCCAGATGTAGTGCTGTAAATCCTCTATAATTTTTAGTATTAGCTTTAGCGCCTTCTGCTAACAATAGTTCAACACATTCTGTGTAGCCTCTTGATGCAGCTAAATGCAGCGCAGTGCATTCTTTATCTCTTTGCCTTGTTCCACCATTTACACTTAACTTTGTTTCTTTTAATAGAAACGCCAGACACCTTTGTGCTCCAATCTCAGCAGCAAGATGTAGCGCATTGAGGCCGCCTGAAGTAATATATGCAGGGTCTACACCCTTTTCAATAAATAACTCCATACATTCCAAAGCATCGTTTCTAACAGCACAATGGACAAGGTTATCTTCGCATCCTGCTCTTTGGACAACTGCATGCAGTGAAGCACCATTAGCGATTAACAATTCAGCAGCTTCCAAGGAATTACCAAATGCAGCACAATGTAATGGGGCAAAGTATTTAGGCGCATAATCGACATCAGCAGCCATGGATAATAAGTAGGCAACTGATCGGCTTGCATTACTAAAAGCTGCAATATGTAGAGCTGTTAATCCAACTGGTTCTGAATAATGTATATCTGCTCTAGCTTCAAATATAGGGGGCAACAACTCATCGCGTGTGAGAAATGCAGCCCACAGTAGTGTTAAGTTAACAACAACCTCTGGAGCGGATGATATATGTTCTTCTATATTATCCACCGTAATTAAACCACATTCAAGATCGTCAAAGAATCTGCCAGCTCCTAAACTTAATGCTCTCTCACACAAAGATTTTCTTATCATATCTTCTGTTAACCTGGCGTCAGGATCGGGAGCGAGAATGTCGAAACTTTGATACATATTCGGTGCATTTTCGGCTGGTGGTGAAGGTCCGACAAACAAATATTCTTTAGCATTTCCAGGCTCTGGAGCAGATTCGAGTAAATCGATGTTACGAACGTGTTTGTAGATGCCTTTTAGCGGATATTCTTCTGGATCTCTTGACCGTGTGCTGTAGCTTCTGGACAAAAGCGACCGATTGGGCGTCGCAGTGGGAGTTTTGAGAGGCGCTGGCCAACTCATTTCGCGATAACCAAAGTTGTCCATAGTCGGACTGCGACTGACTTCAGGCTCTGTCTTATCTTATCTCAACAGACAAGTGAGATTTTGTTTGACGATGTGATTTATTACACTAATTTTACTGCGCGTCATTAGTAAATTACAAATTTGGTAAAGACAACATACGCTTCCGTTTGTCATAACTCGGGAAATATTTGGTCAAACTTTAGTAAATTTAGGTCTCTACTTTTGTGTTATACATTTTCTTAACACGGTTTAAATGAAACTAAAAGTACATTAATTCATAAGGTATTATATCACACAAAATCTCATAACATGATAAGCGCAATGTTTGCTTAAACGTTAAGCTTGCGCCATTTTTATCAAGCATGTTGTAGAAAATATTTGCAGAGTAAATACGAGTACATGCACTGAAGTAGCTGATATGAACCAAAATTAAAAAAATTGAAAACTATTATCGCATTTAAGATATAGTTCAAATCATTTTAGAAATAAGACGAAAGTTTGTTATTGAATCAATTAATTGTGAGAAGAGAAAAGCTAGAAAATAGAAGCTATAGATAAATGCAGCTTTTAGGAACAACACGAAACAGAAATAAGGGTATCTAAAGGTATAAATGATCCAATAAAATATATACTTGTCAGTTATAAATATTAATTATGACCATATTCCTAAAAAAAATTAAAAGAAAGTATGTATGAGTTAAGAATGAATGAATTACTCGTCAAATGTTTACTCTACGCTGATGATCAAGTAATACTTGCGTCATCCGCTAATGAGCTACAGGAGATGCTAAATATGAAATGGAAAGGAATGGGAGTGAATGTAAGCAAAAGGAAAGATATGCTTTTTGAACGAGATGAATCTATGATGAATGGCAATATTTTGATAGATGGGGAACAAGTTGAAGAAGTGAAAGTAGTTGTATACTTGGGATCTAAATTTACAAAGTAAAATAAATGCGGTAGCGTTGAGAAGTATGAGTGGATTGAGAGTGAGTGATAAAGTAAGAAATAGTGTGATAAGAGAACAAATATAAAAAAGACGTAGTGACTAAAATTGAGAAAGGTATGCTAAGATGGTTTGGGCATGTAGAGAGAATGAATGAAAGAAGACTGACAAAAAGGATTTATGAGTCAAGAGTGAATGCGAAAGTTGGAAGGGGAAGACCAAGGACATTTTAAATAAAGGCCAGGTCAAGAGTGCTCTAAACCGACGACTTTATGAAAGGTTTAATGAGAATGAAAGNAAAATAAATGCGGTAGCGATGAGAGCGTTGAGAAGTATGAGTGGATTGAGACTGAGTGATAAAGTAAGAAATAATGTGATAAGAGAACAAATATAAAAGAAGACGTAGTGACTAAAATTGAGAAAGGTATGCTTAGATGGTTTGGGCATGTAGAGAGAATGAATGAAAGGAGACTGACAAAAATGATTTATGAGTCAAGAGTGAATGCGAAAGTTGGAAGGGGAAGACCAAGGACATTTTAAATAAGGGCTAGGTCAAGAGTATTCTAAACCGATGACTTTATGAAAGGTTTAATGGGAATGAAAGAAGCGAAGGAGATATGCAAGGATCGTGGCAAGTGGAAGGACGTCGTCTCTGCCTACCTCGAAGGGAATGAGGCGTGATGCTATGTATGTATATTCCTAAAAATCTAGTACGAACTGTATTAATAAAAAAAATTGAATAAATAAAGAAGGAAATATATTTATAAGTTTCAGAACCAATTGATTTTATTTACAGAAAGAATCACAAAGTAGAAATAGAATATAAAGACATGCAGAACTTGTATTCTGATACGAAGCTATTTAAATAGGAGTTAAAAGTATTTAGGATTGATCAAGATGAAGCCCCAATCAACAATCTGTAATAAAAGGAAGGCTCAGATGGGAATAGGAGCAGTAACAGTAACACATTGTTTTTAGTGTTCAATTGGATGGTCTTTTCGCTAATTGGTAATCTCTTCCAGGCAGCAAACATTAATGTGCCAAATATATTCTTCATCATTATTCAGATCATCAGAAGTTTGTTTATCAAACTTCTTTCTGTCCATGTTTAATCGTAACAGTTCTCAAGAGTTTTTTGGGCCAGTTTCTTCTCTCTTATATTTTATAGACATGACTTCCTGCTTTTCTTTCTTCTCCTTCTTATCTTAAATACCGTGAATCAAACAGAGCAATGTTTACTTAACAAATATATCGCCACTAGTCGCAACAGATTCCAGAAGTCGCATTTGTAAATTCTTGGGTTTTCAATCACGTATCTCATATAATTTCTCAGAAAATTGCAATATCTAACCTTCAGTTGCGAAGAAGTATTTATTCCTTGTTTTATAATTATACATGCATAAAGACGTTTCACATTGATATTAAAAACGTGGTGTTTTTAACGCTTTAATTGAAGATTTCTTAAAATGAATATCAAAATTGAAGATGGATTTAGAAATTGAAACCTATATCACAGATCTATAATTTGTGGAATATATTTAAAGATTTATAGAAATAGTGACTTCAAGTTAAATTTCATTTCATTATTCTAGCTTTAAATGAAATCGGCGACTGTCTTAGTTTATAGCAATAGCAGATTTTCCTCGGGATGTTATCCGCGTAGATTTTAGTGAGCGATTAGGTCACGAAAGTATATTGAATTATTGCTATTTTAAACTATATCGCCACTTACCACTTGATGAGATTATAGTATAGAAAAAAGAAAGAAAGAAAAAATATCTTTATTTATAAATTATGCCACACATCACAATATATTTTAGTACATTTTATAATACCCTGCGATGTGTGGCATAACCTAGAAAATGGACCCAGCTCAGCATTTATGCTACACAGTCTGAAGACCATGTAGCGCTGATTTTCAGCTGGATCCCTTGTCCAGGTGCCATCACGAACGCAGCCCGATATAACTTAATCTATCCTTATATACTATCTAAAGCTACAGGACCTGATAAAAAATGTTGCAAAATTAATAATAATATATACTAATTAAATATAATAATAATTAAACTAAAGACTATATTATATATACTGCCACATACATAAACATAGATATATTTGATATATACACATTAACACTAGAATATATGGCTTATAGAAAAGAAAGCTCCGACACGTGATGTTGGAATTCTTTTTGTTTTTCAAGAAGAAATCGTTTCAATAGTCTTTTGAAGGTAATTTTTGATTTCGTTTGTTTAATTGGAGGGGGGATATTATTCCAACATTTAGTGGCGGAGTAAGTGAATGAACCTCTGAAGGCGGCAGTGCGGTGAAATGGTATTCGAAATTGACTACGGCAACTTCGACGTTCCATCTCACCGTCACCTGCCCAGTTTAATTTATTGAGAAGGTATAATGGTTTTCCCTGCTTTAAAATCCCAAAGAGCAACCCAGCAAGATGTAATTTTCTTCTCGACCTCATTTTTAATAAATGATAACGGTTCAAAAAAGGAGTAACGTGCGTTCTCGGAGGGATATTAAAACAAAATCGTGCACATGCATTTTGTACACGTTGAATTAGACGTTTGGTTCTGCACAGAAGTCGAGGACCGTAGACGGCATCCGCATAATTGATTTTGGAAAGGACTAATGCTTCTACAAGCTGAATGCGTATTTCTTGCGAGAGGTAATTACGAATTTTATAAATTATAGCTTTAACCTGAGAAGCCATATGGCTTGATAGTGAGATTCTAATACAGACAAGTCGCGAGTTCGAATCCAGAGCAGGCACCTCTAAGTTTCTCATTATAAAGTGAAACTAATTGGGCGGCGTCGTCGTTGTCATCGTCGACCGTCCAAGGACGTCCACTGTTGGACATAGATCGTAATGACGCCCAGAAAAGCCGATTTTGTGCCGCCTGGCTCCAACTCGCTGTTGATGCTGATGCCCAATCCGTTCCACTGCCGCGGTGAAGAGATTTGGGAAGATCACATCACCATGTTGCACTCCACGCTGCAGTTGGATAGACGCTTTGCTTTGCAGTATACGGACTGGCATAGTGTTGTTTTCGTATAAACACTACAACTCAGCATCTCTGTAAAGATCTCAACACGGCCCATGTTTCTATCGAATCCAAGGCTTTCTCATAGTCCACGAACGTCATGCAAAGTACCGAATTTTCTTTGGTCGGTCTTCGGTATAATCTGCCTTAATGTTAAGAATCCGGCTTGTTCGGGGGGCTGGAAGTCGTCAAACCTGCGAGCGAGACGATTCATAATGACTTTTTTGCAACGGATCAGCCTAGTGGGTTTAAGACCTATGAATGAGGAGCTCAGTTCCCAGCTGTAGGATGTTAATAGGCTGCTACTCACCTGACCTTATCTTTAACATGTCAGAAAGAAAAATAGAGATAAATATATATCGGAGTGAAAGAGTCTGTGGATCGCTGGTCCGTGTGTAATAGTCTGTGGAACGCTGGCGCCATCTGTGTATCGGTGTGGGGGCAGAGTCAATAAGTGGCAGTCCGGCGTGTCTCTCGGCAGTTCTCGAGTGGCGGTCGGCCGGAGTGGTCGACTATTGAAACTGTCGCTTTCCTAGCTATTAGTGTCAATGAGTTTGTGTAAGTTGATATCAGGAACATTAAGTGGTTGAACATCACAACTCGAGTTAATTAATAAAGTGTTTGATTGCACCATGTATATTATATTTGTGTATGTCGGAGAATAAGAGAGAACCGAGAAGCATAAAGCACAGGGGCGTAGGGTTCTCCGCCGACATCGTTATTAATTGGATCCATTATTTAATTTCTTATTCTGTGGGCGTTCGTGGGTAATGTTGGTGCAATCAAACACTTTATTAATTAACTCGGATTATAATGTTCAATCACTTAATGTTCCCGATATCAATTTACACAAACTCATTAACACTAATAGCTAGGAACGCGACAGTTTCAATAGTCGACCACTCCGGCCAACCGCCGCTCGAGAACTGCCGAGAGACGGGCCGGACTGCCACTTATTGACTCTGCCCCCACGCCGATACAAAGATGGCGCCAGCGTTCCACAGACTATTACACACGGACTAGCGATGCATAGACTCTTGCACTCCGACATATATATCAGCTACTTTTATTATAAATTACTTTTGGATATAAGTATTAAGTCTTAGTTCTGTAAGTAAAAGACTGTCTAGACCCAACAGACACTTTAACCATACCATGCCATAAGAGGTTTCACTTTGATAAAATAAATAGAAAAATAGCAGCCATATTACAAGCAATATAAACGCTGTCAGTGTGAAACTCCAAATGCAGCGTTGACGGTACATCAACCCACATACATGATAGACAAATAAATATTTGCGAGCACAATCCTTGTGTGTTGCTGTCAACTTGTTTGTTTTACAACTGCAAATATGATAGCTGATGGTCAGGATTTTGACCCCGACATTAGGGAAAAGTACTAGATATCCTCATTGACTGCCTCATTGGTCTAGTGGTTAGCATGTTCGACTACAGACGTGAGGTCCTGGGTTGGAGTCCCGGGTCGGGCCAGTTCGAAATCGATATTGAGTTTTCTAGTTCGGCGGTGTAATCCATCCCCGTGCCTCGGAGTGCACGTTAAGCCGTCGGTCCTGCGCCTGATCTCTCTCTCTGGTCTCTATGTCTGCCAATCCGCAGTGGAGCAGCGTGGTGGGTCTATGCTCTAAAAACCCTCTCTCACATGAGCGAGGAGGCCTGTGCCCAGCAGTGGGACGTTAATGGGCTGCTACTTACCTTACCTTACTAGATATCCTATAACATAGATTTAATTTCATACCATTATATTTGGAATCCCTTGTGTTTTTGCATGTATGTTTGTAACGTTTTAATGCAAAAACTACTGAGTCGATTTCAAAAAATTTTTCACCATTACAAAGCTGCATTTTCATTTTATAATATAGAATATAATTCTTTCTTAATAATAATAGGGATCCCTAAGAAAAATGCAATAATGTAACCCAAGGTGTGAAAAAATTAGTCACAAAAAATCTGTCATCGTATACGCTGCGGAAACTATTGATGATAGAACAAAAAAATGTTCTACAATATTTTAGAACATATTAATATCTACAAAAAAATCTAGGTCAAATTTGTCGAACTACTGTAGTTATGACACTAAAACTACTTTTTTACATTTTAAAAGTTAATAAAATTGCCGATGATAATCAAACCATATTATTCATACCTCTGTATTAATAATTATACTTAATGACTATATTTTATTAAATACCGTTTCAATACCTGTAAAATACTTTTTAAATTATTAAAATCGGACCTTCCATTCAAAAGATATAACTAATTTAAAAATGTCAATCTAAGATAATAGGTCCAAACCCGAAACCATGAGATCGGTATTGAAGGCATCGATAATTGTCAATAACAGGATATATTTTAGAAAATACTATTCAAATGACATTTAATTGTACAAACTCAGCTTTTTTTAGACCCACTATTATTCTTATTTCGAGGGTATTGACTGGTAATAAGCCGTCATGCTCGGAGATGTGACGCTCCTTAGTGTGAAATGATAGACAAGTAGGAAAGCGATAGCAATCCTTACTAATATTATAAATGCGAAAGTCTTTATCTGTCTGTAGCGCTTTTATAGCAAAACTACTGAACCGATTTTAATAAAACTTGATACACAGATAGTCTAGAGTCTGAAGAAGGATATAGGCTTATTTTTAATGCGAAAAATGGGTTATAAAGGACTGAAGTAACGTCATTTTAAAGCTGGAAGGTGTAATTTAACACTTCTTACTAATATTATAAATGCGAAAGTCTTTATCTGTCTGTAGAGCTTTTATAGCAAAACTACTGAACCGATTTTAATAAAACTTGGTACAGTGAAGGTCTAGTACCTGAGAAAGGATATAGGCTACTTTTTAATGCGAAAAATGCGTTATAAAGGACAGAAGTAGCGTCATTTTTAGAGCTGGAAGGTGTAATTTAACCCTCCTTACTAATATTGTAAGTGCGAAAGTCTTTATCTGTCTGTAGCGCTTTTACAGCGAAACTACTGAACCTATTTTAATAAAACTTGCTACAGTGAAGGTCTAGTACCTGAGAAAGGATATAGGCTACTTTTTAATGCGAAAAATGGGTTATAAAGGACTGAAATGACGTCATTTTAAAGCTGGAAGGTGTAATTTAACAGTCTATTTATCTGTAGCGCTTTTACAGCAAAGGTACTGAACAGATTTCAATGAAATTTGGTATACAGACAGTCTAGAGCCTGTGAAATGACAACAATGTATCTTATTTGTAAAATATTTAGCCTAAATGATTAAAAATTGACTATTTTACGCGGACGAAGTCGCAGGCTTTGCTAGTAATTATACATATTGTAAATGTTATTATTTGATGAATATAGAACAAAAAATGAATCTATTTCTTATTATAAACCTCATCTTGATGGAGTTTTCACTTCTGTTAAGTACACACTAACTCTTTCATTTCAATTCTGAGATCCCTTTCAGAGAGTTGAGTCTAACGGCTCGAAAGTCATACGTTTTCACTTCGCAATCATGATTATATTATTGCACCTCATTAATGCAGCCGATATTACGCACCAATGATCAGACAACTTTGAGGACATTTAATTTATACGATTTCAATGAATCATTTATGTGCTTTATTGGATGTGTTTATTGCTAACATAAATATTATCAGAATACCCACTAAAACCCAACATGGCCCTCGTCATGTGGGAATGGAAGGACCAGAGGTTCAGAAAAGTGCACTACAGAGGGAGGAGTTGGGTAAACCATTTCCTGTTTCCTATTCCCCTTCATCGTACTGTGCTTCAGTGCCTTCGCCTCTTCTTTTTTCCGTGCCTTTAGCAAGTTTTAGTTTCACTAAAGGTGATAACAGCATTCCAGGCTCGCTCTTTGACAAGTATTGCACCTACAATACTTGCCAGCGAGATGTCTGCAGCGGACTGCGACGTCAGAAGATGATACTGAGGTCCCCAAACAGGATATTCGGCCACCGTGTGGTGCGCTGTGCCCACAAGAGCACCACACTGGTGGCAAGTGGCCGACGTCTCACAGTCAACGATTTGGTGAAGGTATTTGCCAGCCGTGACCACTCCAAGGTAGGAAAACACTCCTAGTCGTCTACCCAGCCATTGCTTCAAGTGAGGGCGGAGTGCCGCTATTATGACCTTACCGGCTACGGAGGTCTTCTTTCCATGCTTAGATCAAGGCTCTGTCAGCAATAACCTTGACCCTTCTGACCTCGTCCGCATCAGGTGTTTCCCCTCTAACCTTAATGTTGTTACAACCTAAAGTTGTCTTTAAATATAAAAATTCGAATTCAAATGAGATATTGATAATAAAATCAATCAAAATAAAGCAAGTGTAAAGAGAAAATGGTCCTTCGAGCCAGATCGAAGTATTGTTTTCCAGTTTTTTTTTGTAACCTTCTTGTGTTGGTTAATATAACTGACGTATCCACTTTGTACTTAAAGTAAATATTAAGTTTTCTGTTAAGATTTTCTCAATATTTGCCATTCATAAAATAGATTTCACTTTTATAATGCAAACAACATCGTCTGCCTCGCATAAATTTGACTACTATAAAAACGATTATAATGAGTCAACCTAAATAGATAGACATATTGTGTTTTAGACTTTTTTGTAGAACGTTTAAAGAGGAGCAATTCCATCATACATACTTGTTGCGTAACTGTAAACGTTTACGTAGCGCACGCATCGGAAGCTCACAAATATATTTGTCACCATTTTTATATGATTTTTCATACGCTGGTGTAGCGTAAAGTCTCCTGCAAAGGTGTGGATGCCCTAGTTTTCTCCTGTTGTGCATATTTTCTTACATTGGTATGACAATAAGTAAGTAGCTGTCCATTAGCGTCCCACTGCTGGGCACAGGCCTCCTCACTCATATGAAAAAGGGTTTTTAGAGCATAGACCTACCACGCTGCCCTACTGAGGATTGGCAGGCATAGTACACAAGTGTATTATTCTTTCACTCACATTCTCCGATGTGACGGGAGAGATATCAGGCTCAGGACCGACGGCTTAACGTGCTCTCCAAGGGACAGGGGGCGGAGCACACCGCCATTATTGTCATTAAATTTAAGTTAGATTAGGAATAAGTCATGAATCTAACTAACGTAGTTATAAATAATATATTTACTAACAAAACAATTATTATCGTTATTGGTTTAGATAACAATACTTCCAATGTACAACTGCTGATGATGTTAAAAAACGACTGCAAATCTTAAATAGATGATGATTCTTTCACGCCCCGGTCTGAGAAAAGCCCCAAAAACAGTGCCATAAAGGTTTGTAATAACTCAGGTGTCGTATCGTTGCATATAAATGAGCTTCCACTTTCCATGCGATGAACATTAATTAACAAATAAAACAGTTGGTGCCCTGCCAGGCTGGCCGCACCATCAAACGACGCAGTTACAGCAAACGTTGCGGAAAATGAAGCATTACTTGCTTAATTGACGTGCTTAATTATTTCAACTAATCTCCAATTACTTTCATAACATTTAAGCCTTTATTCAGAGAGAAAACAAGAATTTACAGGAATAATCTTAATTCTACACCAACAACTTCGTCATATTGTTGAAGGCCTCCTCCTTTTTTTCCACTCTGTTCTATTCCTTCGAAAATATCTACGTTTTCTTTTCTTGTCACTTCTTCACTTTTGATTTCTTATTATATATTGTGATGTTTTCCATTCTTGTACTTTTCCTCATAGTTTTGTTGGGGAGGGATTCAGGATCAGGTAAATCCTTCTAGATTCAGTGAACTGCATGCAATTTTAAGGGATTAGGGCTTCGATCTAATCACTATTATTTATAAAATGAGAGTCCCACAGGGTTCCATATTAGGACCATTTCTGTTCCTCGTTTATATCAATGACCTTCCTTACTTTGTTAAGGGTGATCATGAGATTGTTCTTGCTGATGATACTTCGCTATTGTTTAAGATTAATAGGCGACAAACAATTTATGACGACGTAAACAACTCTCTCGATAAAGTGGTACAATGGCTTGAAGCTAATAATTTATTGCTCAAAGCAAATAAAACAAAATGTGTTAAGTTTAGTCTGCCTACTGTTAAACAAATGCAAACCATTGTTAAACTTAATAATGAGGAACTAAACCTTATAGACAGTACCGTTTTCTTAGGCATTACGTTAGATAACAAATTACAGTGGGGACCCAATATAAGTGGTCTATCGAAAAGGCTCAGCTCTGCGGCTTACGCGGTTAAAAGAATTCGTCATCTGACAGATGTTGATACTGCCAGACTGGTATATTTCAGCTATTTTCACAGCATTATGTCATACGGTATTCTACTTTGGGGTAATGCTGCTGATATAAAAAAGGGCCGTTCGTGCGATTTACAATATGGGTCCAAGAGAGTCGCTAAGAAACAAATTCAAGGCAGTTAAGATAATGACAGTTCACTGCGTATATATATTAGAAAACTTGTTGTGCGTACATAAAACATTGACTCTTTTAAAAAAAAGAGTGGATGTATATCATATAACTTAAGAAACAAAAACAAGCTTGTTATGAATTCTAGTAGGCTGCATAAGATTAACAACTCACTTAAGGGTAACTGTATACATTTCTATAACAAACTCCCACAAGACGTTCTAGAGATGTCAATTAATAAATTCAAAGTCTTTGTTAAAAGAAAGTTGATAGAAAAATCGTATTATAAGTTGAAGGATTACTTAGATGATGGAAACGCTTGGGAGTGAACGAACTGCTCTAATTTGAATTGAAATATATTAAACTAATATGATATTGTAATGATTATGGTAACAAAAAAAAATGTTCGACTGAGTTTGTAGTGGGTTCTTCTCGGATCAGGGCGCGAAGGAACTCTCCTAACTTTAGATTTTAAGTCGTTCTTGAGTACCATTAGACCTATATTAGGATGCTTACTCGAATAAAGATATTTTGATTTGATTAAACTCTAACTCATTTCATGTATTTAGGTAGAAATTATCAATGTTCTATTGAAGGACTTGATATGTACAAAAAAGTCCGCGATACCATATGTCCAACTACTGTGGTTATGTGGTATAACTAGTTTTTTTGTATTTTAAAAGTTAATAAAAGTGCTGTCAATAATCTAACCATATTATTCATATTTATCCGATTAAATTTGTATTTTACTAGCGGCCCGTCCCGGCTTCGCACGGGTAGACATAAATAGGTACAGACATTTAAGGTATAAGCATGATGATTAAAACGTCCATGAATTGACAAATATTATGAAAAAGTGTGATTCCTAATACTAAAACTAAGAAGCTCTGAAAAGAACTTTTTAAGTGAAGCATAAAAATGTGTTAAAAAACTGGAAATATTCAATGTAGCTTCCGTCCACTGCGTAAGGTGACCTAGTTCATAATGGTGCACCCCCTTCGCCCGCACTGCCCCTCTCTCGTCTAGTTGAAATTTTTATTTTAATTTCATGATATCTTCTGAACGGAACATCCGATTTCAATAATTCAAAAAGTAATCATTAGGTATTGAGACAGTCTTGAATGTTAAACTATTTATTTGGATAGAAATTTATAAATGGTATGGATAACACGGTCTGATTTTGATCAGCATTTCTCATTTTGTTAAATGTAAAAAAGTAGTTATAGTGACGTAACTATAATAGTTCTACATATGGTCTCGAGAAGTTTTTGTAGATATTGATATATTCTATAATATTGTGGAACATTTTTTTGTCCTATCATTAATACTCTTCACAGCGTATGCGATGAAAGACATTTTCTGGCAAATTTTTTTACACCTTCGGTTGGTTTTAACAGGAGTTTCTAAATACTTCTATAATAATCGAGTACTAAATATAGCCTATGTTACTCAGTGATAATGTAGCTTTCTAATGAAAAAAGAACTATTAAAATCGGTCCAGTACTTTTTGAGTTTAATCGTTACATACAAAAATACAAATCTTTCCTCTTTATAATATTAGTGTAGATTAAAGACCATTTCAATAACTGTATAAAAGTTTTATTAAAATTGGACATTGCATTCAATAGATATAACGAAAATAAGTCCGACAACACTTTCCACTGCCACGAGATCGGTATCTACGTGGGTGAAACCAAGGGGCATTGCTAGTATATTATAAAATGTTTTCTTTCTCGTGTTTTAAGTTAACAATGAATAGCTAGACTAGCCAGATACCCGTCGTATCGTGTTGAAACCCATCGTATCTACGTCGTCCGCATTATCCGCAACACCGTCACTGCCAAGTTCACGCACATCTACCTTATCGACGTTGCCATCGGTGACAATCTATCGTGCCTGATCGACCGCGGCATCGAACTGACGACCGTGTTTTAACGTGCAGGTACTTTCACAAACAAAGACACGACACTTACACGACACGATTAGAGACGCCTCTAGGTTACGAAGCTGCCGCAATTATTGCCAAACAGTATCCTAGACCTGAAAATCCACTATCAGGTCCTGCTGTCGTTGAACGCGACAACATTATAGCAACATGGATTACCGAGAAAATTATCTCGAGCAATGAGACACTACCTCAAAACCCGCACCCCAAAACTCTTGGTTGTGAGGAATCTGCGGATCCAGCAAAATAAATGCCTACGTTTGATATACGATATCCAATGTAAGTCAGAAATGATGCTATCCATCATGATACCAAGAGAGAGAGAGGGAGAATGCAGTGGACGCTGTCTCTCATTACCGAAAGAGGCGAAATACAAGGCGGCGCTTATTTCGCGCCTCCGTGAAAGCTAAACACCTGGTGCCTCACTAACGGATGAAGAGGCTTCCGCTGGGTTTAAGTGGGTATTGCGGGACCGAGTCCCATACTTCTAACTGATCATCGGTCGGGGTTAGCGCGTCAATTGCATTTCCCAACGATAAACAAAGAAAAAGAATGCTCATCGTGGAGATGTTCGTCCGGATACCCAACGTGGAGGAGTATGTTCCGCTTGGCAGACAATTCAGATTTGCCATCTAATACCAGAGCGCAGCAAACACTGGGCGTCCCCGTTCGTCATCTAATTTAACCAGGTTGATGAAAAATGCCCGGGCAAAGAGTCTCTCCCTAGGGGCTCGTACCCAGAAAAATACTAAGAAAAACCCCACGACATCCGATGGTCTCAGCATACTCGCTGCAGGTCTAACAGTATAAATACCTACGTCTAATAGAAGGAGTTCCAAGGTATGTCAAAAATTACGTCAAACATCGTGATTCCCGGACGCTCACCGTCCACCAGCTTGCGAGTATTATGCTTCGACGTACGGACAAATCCCCGCACACTACTCTTCAAGGCAATGCCAGCCAGCTCCCAAAAGTGACAATCACTAGGCGTCCCCTTCCTTTGGACAACACTCTGCATTAACTTGGATGGATCTGATAACGTAACCAGCGTATGATTTCAGGTAAAACAGATTACCGTGTATCAAATTGATGCCTGAAGAAGATGCCCGATAAAGGAGGCGTTGCTTCAAGGCTTGCACACGTCAACTCCACGCAAGAAGAACCCAGGATTACTGGCGTCCCCTACCATAGGGAAAGCCACTTCTGTCTCAGTCCATTACTTCACGATTACTTTAGCAAACTGAATGTGCCGCAGCCGGAGCTCCATAATACCGCTGGGCATGTGGACAGCGCACACCTCCAACTCCCTAACCTCTAATGCCAACTTCCAACCGGTAAAGGCCACCTCGAGGCACCATACGTTTACGAAAGCTGTACTCCGAGGTTTTTTATAAATGACGTCATCACCCGCGATACCAGGACGCTCACCGTGGAGGTACTCGTTTGGAAATTGATGACAACAATTTTCCGTATACACAGCTCCACGGCAATACTAGCCCAAGACCGGCAATTACTGGCCCATGCCTCATGAGCTTTTGTTATCATCACGACTTGACCTGGGCGGTGTCAGCGAAAACAGTGGCAATATCTAGACTAGTAGACGCACTGGACTGACCTTGGACCACTTTTTAGATTATCAAGAACCAGTCTGTTTAAATACAGGGCATCACTGAAGCCTGAGCAAAAGTTTGGGCAATGAGGCTGTTCCTTAAGGCTGGAACACCTCAATAAACTTGAGAAGAACTCCGGATTGTCGGTGTTTTTCACCGCAGGTGCTTGCTAGTAGGATGGTAACTAACCATGGCTGAAGTCCAAACTTAGACAGATTAGAAATATGATAGAATTTAGCAAGAAAATATTGCAGATTTATATAATTTCCAGTTGCACATTAATCGTTAATGCAAAGGAGGTATTATTTTACGTATAAAAATAATAAAGTGCATAAATTAAATTATATTATATAATGTTAATAATAAACTGCCTCATTGGTCTAGTGGTTAGCATGTTCGACTACAGATATGAGGTCCTGGGTTCGAGTCCCAGGTCGGGCCAATTCAAAATCGATATTGAGTTTTCAATTAAGATTTTCTCAATATTTGCCCGAAGTTGGGAAGTTGGCGGTGTGATCCACCCCCGTGCCTCGGAGAGCACGTTAAGCCGTCGGTCCTGCGCCTGATCTCTCTCCGGTCGTGTCGGATTCCCGTCACATCGGACTATGAGAGTGAAGGAATAGAGAGTGCACTTGTGTACTA
>JACTOM010000887.1:261936-283703 GCA_015832385.1 Elymnias hypermnestra
AAGGGTTGTTTTGTGATAGTTTGGTAAGGTTCTGATGATGGAATCCATGACAAAGTGACGGAACTCTTCAATTCTTAGGAGCAAATCAACGATACTCAGCAGAATCTTCTATAAGCTATCCAGATATCTGAGTTGCCTATCGTAACTTCGGTATGGTCCAGTGCTAGTCGTAATTAAATAAAGATCAATGGAACTCCTCAACGGCTTACAGTAAGAGTGTGATTTTAGGCAAAATCTATAACTGTCTGTAATCAAATGCCAATGACCTTACGTTTGTTACTGCATTGCAATATTTGAAAGGTGAATTATGTGTGAAGCGGTGGTATAAGGGTTTGCGGTTCGATCCTGGGTGTGGCAATATTAATGTAAATTTAACCTTGTATAGTTGTTTCATTTAAACGGTGTTATCTCATGATAAACGCGTTTTAGGTGTACACAAATTGAGACAAATTTGTTAGTTTACTTCAGATTCACTAAAAATCAAAAAATAAATATAAATTTAAACTAACAAAGAACCGCCTTCAAAACAAACTTAAAAATATATTAATATGCTCTAAAAAGTAAGAAGGCACCTCTACATGTATAGCTACAGGTGGGGGAGACGCGAGAGCTGCCAAGTGGACACCCTGGGAACATCTTCTTTATCTGACACCGACTCCGAATATAACAATACGAAAAACACTGTAAAAGAATACACAATTATTTCTTACTTTTTAGAGCATATTAATGTATTTGTAAGTTTGTTTTGAAGGCGGTTCTTTATTTGTCAAAATTTATATTTTGTTCTATCGTGTTTGTTACGACATAACTTTACAAATCTGTGAATTATTCGGTTTTTCTGTACCATAACATATATGTATTATACATATGAATCTTCCTTTTGAATCACTCTATCTATTGCTGAAATCTGTATTAGAATCAGTTGTATAGTTTATAAGATTTAAACGAGAAAACAGCGGAAGCGACTTCATTTAATACTATGTAAAAACAAGTATATATATTAGATATAGGCATTCGTTAGATAAATTTCCAGTTAACTATTTTGCTTTTAATGCTAAGTAAAGTTCTTGTCCACACTTTCTCCGGAGATCATACCGATCAGTCATTTCATAAAGACAAGGAGCTGACGCATTTGACCCAAATTGTCAAAGAGCAATGTTAAATTAAATTACTAATTGACGCGTGCGACTCTCCGTATTGAAAATCAACGAAAATATGTATTTTTAACTATTCTTCTTCTTGTTTCCGTCGGAATAACGGAGAATCTGTTTGTGGGGGAGGGATTCTGGTTCAGACGAATCCCTCCGGGTTCAGTGGACTGTATTGGATCAGGTGCTTTGATCTTTCGGGTTCGGTGTTCAGTTCTTCGTGGCTTCAAGAACCTAACCAAACTATCACAAAACAACCCTTGAAGTATATCCTTTCCAATAAAAAAAGAATCATTGGAATTGGTCGGTGTGATCTTGAGTTATTCGTCCATTTGTCGCGCACATGCTTATGCAAATTTAAGACTTATCCGGTTTTCTCATGGATGCCATCATCAGAACTGGATTTAAAAAATATGGGACCCTATCAATTAAAAAAAAATCATCAAGATCGGTCCACCTAGTCGGGAGATATGAGGTAACAAACATAAAAAAAATACAGACGAATTGATAACCACCTCCTTTTTTTGAAGTCGGTTAAAAATGATATTAAAATCATCAAAATAGCCCCGTTCTCTATCCCATGGAAATATTGGCAAATCAAGACGTCTCAACAACTACAAAATTTAACAGACAAACAGATTTACGTACTTATTTATTAGATTATTATATTGTAAATGCAGTTTTAGGTCGTGTATTTGGTTATCTTTATTCTAATTGCATTCAGACAGACACTTTGCCGTCTCTAAAACTGCCACTTTCATTCACGACTCAATAATAAATAGTTACACAGACTTAATTTGATATAATTATAACAGCAGTAGAACTTAACAGTACTTTTAATCCCAAATTAGTTGAAATTCGACCGTAAAATCCATATCTAAATGACTTTAAAGTGTGCATTATCACTTTTATTGCAATTCGTCGTCGTCATCGCTTCAACCGATGAACATCCACTGCTGGACATAGGTCTCACGTAATGACGTCCACAAGGCCCGGTCTTGTGCCGCCTGGCTCCAGCGGCTACCGGCGACCCTCTTTATGTCGTCAGTCCACCTTGTGGAGGTTCGCCACTCCAGCACCTTCGGGCCCCAACCCGCCGCCCATTGCCACTTCAGGTTCGCGATTCGTAGGGCTATGTCGGTGACATTAATTCTGCTACGGATCTCCTCATTTCTGATTTGATCGCGTAGAGAAACTCCGAGCATAGTCCTCTCCATCGCACGCTGAGTGACTCTGAGCTTTCGAATGAGGCCCATAGTCAGCGTCCACGTTTCGGAGCCGTAGGTCATCACTGGCAACACGCACTGTTCGAAGAGCTTCGTCTTCAGGCACTGAGGGATATCGGACGAAAATATCTGGCGTAGTTTCCCGAACGCTGCCCAACCGAGCTGGATTCGGCGGTTGACCTCTTTCTCGAAATTGGACCTACCTAGTTGGACTATGTGTCCCAGGTATGTATATTCGTCTACAATTTCGAGTGCGGAGTTCTCAACGATGACTGGGTGGAGCGGAACATGGATATTGGACATAACTTTCGTCTTATCCATGTTCATTTTTAGGCCCACCTGTCGAGAAGCTCTGCTGAGGTCATCGAGCATTGCATTGAGATCTTCCAGAGTCTCTGCCATAATGACCACGTCGTCGGCAAACCGTAGATGAGTGATGTACTCGCCGTTGATGTTGATGCCCAGTCCGTTCCACTCCATAAGCTTAAACAGGTCCTCCAACGCCGCAGTAAAGAGCTTCGGGGAGATAACATCTCCCTGTCGCACTCCACGCTGCAGTTGGATAGACTCTGTGCTTTGGTCCTGTATACGGACTGACATAGTGGCGTTTTCGTACAAACACTTCAACACGTGTATGTACCGGTGGTCAATTCGGCATCTCTGCAAAGATCTCAACACGGCCCATGTTTCCACCGAATCGAAGGCTTTCTCATAGTCCCCGAACGCCAAGCAAAGTGGCCGATTATACTCCTCGGTCTTCTGTAGTATAATCGGCCACTTTGCTTTTATTGCAATTGCTACGAAATAATACCAGGCCTTGATATCTTTAAATCTGTATAACTATTTGTTACAATCTAGAAAACCATTAAAAGTATTTTTACTTAGATACAGTGATTTATAAGGAAGGTTTAGGTATATAATTTGTAAAGGATTTGTATATTTTTTTTTAAATATAAGGATAATTGTTGGAAGTGTCGGAAAACATCAAGCCACCTTTGAGCTATCATCGAAAATACTGCCTGATCTAATAGAGATATAACAAAACAATGTATGGTATAATAATTCGTCTTTTATAGATCTACAAAAAAGTGTAAGGAAGAATATGTCCATCTTTTACGGATTACTCACTAATACAATATTAATCTTCATCGTCGGAAAGATTTGTAACCTAAGATTTTTCACCGAAAATAATGCCCGATCCTTTAGAGATATAACAAAACAATGTAAGGCAAGATAATTTCTCTTTTATAGATCTACAAAATAGTGCTAGGAAGCATACCTCCATCTTTTACGGATAACTCATTAATACTATATAAATCTTCATCATCGGAAAAAATTAGGCCACCTTCTTCTATCGCAAACGCTGCCTAATCCCTTAGAAATATAACAAAACATTGTATTGTAAGATAATTCCTCTTTTACAGCTCTACAAAAAAGTATAAGGAAGCATATGTCTATCTTTTACGGATAACTCACTATATGCATTCTATGTTGTAAGGTCGTGTATTAAACTGTTAGGTATTGCCATTGTCATGTGCCCATTTTCACACATTACTAGAAGCAATTTTTATGTTTTTTATAGAAATAAATTTACATAAAGTCATAAATCTCCCGTTTATTGTACATACAGATACCTTATTTGAATAAAATATAAGTTATAAGCCAGCATCCGACGTACGCAAGATATATAGCCCTTAACTGATGACCCATTCGTCATTGCACAGGACGTTTTATATCTATTAATTTCTATCATTTCCTCTCAACTTAACGAGAAATGTACATTTAATTTACTTATTCAACGCTGACCCGTAAATGATGTTTCCTTTGAATCTATCTTTAGGAGTAAAGCCTATCTAGATCTAGATTTTTAAAGGGAAATAAGTTCGTTTATTATGTTTATACTAATGGAGAGCATTGGCCTCCTTTTGCTTAGCTGTCATCCTGCAAAAGGAGGCACTAATGAAGCAAGGGAGCCAATGGCAGTCGCTACTCCTTCTCGCCAGAGGAGAAGAAGCATCAGGAGGCCTAATTTTGTCGATCTGCTTTCCCTGAAGTGAACGTTTTAGTCTAATTTATCCAGGGCGCTAGCTGGCGGACATTAGGGGCCCCAACACCTGGATAAAGAGGGTTTCACTGACTTTTGGTAGGTATCCTGGTAGCCAGCGAGTCTTTTACAGACAAGATTTTATACTCCTTCCAGATTGCATATTCATTAACTTTTTGGTCAGATTTATCCGGGGGGCCTACTGACAGATATCTGGACCCGAACACCTGGGTAAATAGGGTTCCCATGGGTTTCCTAGAATCCTGGTACAGCCAGCGAATCCCATACTCTCGGATGGAAGTTTATACTTCATCTGGAGAGCATATTCATTAACCTTTCAGTCAGATTTATCCGGGGTGCCATTTGTCGGACATCTGGGCCCCAATACCTGGATAAAGAGGGTTTCACTGGGTTTAGTAGGTATGCTGGTATCCAGCAAGTCTTACACCCTGGCTGGGAGGTTATACTTCATCCGGATTGCATATTCATTAGCTTTTTAGTCAGATTTATCCGGGGCGCCATTTTTCGGACATCTGGACCCCAATATCTGGGTTAACAGGGTGTCACTGGGTTTTAGTTGATATCCTGGTATCCAGAGAGTCTTACACCTCCAGATAGGAGGTTATACTTCATCTGGAGTGCAAATTCATTAACCTGTTAGTCGGATTCCTCCGGGGGGCCAGATGGCGGACATCTGGACCTCAACACTTGGATAAAGAGAGTTTCACTGGGTTTTAGTTGGTATCCTGATATCCAGCGACTCTTAAACTCCCGGATAGGATTTTGTACTTCTTTCAGAGTGCGTATTCATTACCCTTTTAGTCAGATTTATCCTGGGGCTACCTAGACCTCAACACCTGGATAAAGAGGGTTTCACTTGGTTTTAGTAAGTATCCTTCTAGTCTTATGCTCCCGGATGAAAGCCTATACCTCATTTTGTGTGCATAAAGCATTTCTCAGCGTTAAAAAACAATGTTAATACCAGCTGGGATTTCGTCTGCGTGGAATAGTGTTATTAATTATCATTATAAATAATCTAAGCAGATTATTTTACAAATTAGACTTATATAACACACGTATAAATAGTTTAGAGAGCTTAATATCTTTCCAAAAGCTCTAAAAGCTGTGTACAGACAGAGTTATTGCCGCATTTAAAATAGTATTAAGTATATCGAATCAAAAGTAGCTTATATCCTTCCTCAAGCTTTAGACTATCTGTGTACCAAGTTTCATTGAAATCGGTTCAGTAGTTTTGTTGTGAAAACTTGACAGACAGAGTAACGCATTTATAATATTAGTAAGGACTATCTACCTAATAATATACATTAAAATACATCAAAGTATTGTAGACATTAGAAGTAATTAGTAAATAGAAGCATTTAACGTCTTAATTGATGGTTATAGACTTTCTCACTCATAGGAGATAGCATTTTGAAAGCATAAACCCATCACGCTACTTTACTACAGGTTGGCAGGCTACAATTATCACAGGGATACATCTACTGGGATGAAATAAAAATCAGAGTAATTGTACTAACAGTTGTCTGTGTGACATTGATAAAAATGGTTATAGAGAGAGAGAGAGAGAATACACTTTATTGTACACCATAAATAATACTTACAATATATACTATAACTTAATCATAGGGTACAAAAAGGCGGCCTTATCGCTAAGTAGCGATTTCTGCCAGGCAACCTTAGGGTTAGACAAATTTATTACGGAAATGGGTAGGTGGTGTATAAAAGGTGTAGTTTTTAGATACATATAAAACAAACATGAGTACATAAACAGCTACATACAAAAATACATACTAATAAATATATATTCACATACGAACCCAAAAATACATATTATAATAAACTAATATATATAATTATATATAGATATAGTCGTCGTCTAAGTGCACAAGGAGAGGTAGTAAACCTTAACGAGGTTTTTAAAAACATTGAATGAATTGGCCTCTCTGATCGTCAGAGGTAGCTCATTCCATAATTCGATCCCCTGTACCGCAAAGGATTGCCCAAAGAACATAGTTTTATGGGGAATAATATTTAGTTTAAGGCTCCGGGATGGCCTTAAACATCTTCTGTCCGAATCAATAAAACTAAAATGTTCCTTGAGATAAGCTGGAGCACCAGGATTAAATAACACACAGTACAGAAGGGAAACAATATGCAAATTCCGGCGAAAACGTATAGGCAACCACTTGAGCTTCGCACGAAATTCTGATACATGGTCATATTTGCGTAATCCAAATATGAACCGAATAGAGAGATTTTGTAATCGCTCAAGCTTGTTCAATTGGTCCTCGGTCAGATTAGGATAGCTTGCATCAGCGTAATCAAGAACGGAAAGAAGTAGAGACTGTGCAAGCATAATTTTGGTAGGAATGGGAAGCAGTGAGCGCAAACGGCGCAGAGTACCCATAGCGGCAAATGTCTTTTTACTCAACTCTCTTAAGTGTTGCGTCCAAGATAAGGTGTTGTCAATGAATATCCCTAGGTTTTTAACTGATTCACTGTAAGGTATAGTGATTCCATTAAGTGAAATTGGTGGAAGATTGGTCCAGTCTACCCTTGAAATCAAGTTTCTACTGCCAATAATAATAGCCTGCGACTTTTTTGGGTTGACTTTTAAGCCAAACGCCCTACTCCAGTTATAAATTGCGGTCAAATCATTATTGGCTATAGAAATAGCTGAAGGCAGATTTTCAAGTGTAGACTGGTTATAAAGTTGGACATCGTCTGCATACATGTGATAGAGAGAAGTTATATTTTGAGAGATCGTATTGATAAAAATGGCAAAGAGGAGTGGTGACAACACGCCTCCCTGGGGGACTCCTGCACGCACCTCGCACCAAGACGAAGTATTGTCCTCAATCCGGACTCTCTGCAAGCGTCCTCCAAGGTAACTCTGAAACCAACCAATCACCGATGGAGATATGTTAAGAGAACGTAATATAGCTAGCAGGACATCAAAGTCTACCGAGTTAAATGCATTGCTAAAATCTAACAGAGTCAGGACTGTGAGTTGCTTATTGTCCATTCCCCGCCTTATATCATCAGTCACTTTTGTTAACGCCGTAGTCGTACTATGCCCGGGACGGAAGCCAGACTGTAGTGGATTGAGCAGGGTATGAGTGTTAAGGAAGAAGGATAATTGATGACATATAAGTTTTTCAAGGACTTTGGATAGGAACGGTAGTATCGAAATAGGACGAAAGTCAGTATATTGAGAGGAATTCATTTTTTTTGGAATAGGGATAACTTGCGCGTATTTCCAGGTTTTTGGAAATTCGCTCGATATAATGGAATAATTAAGGAGATAGGTTAAAATTGGACATATTAGATCAAGGATAGGAACGACCATATTACGACTAACGTTATCAGCGCCAATGGCGTTAGAGGAGAAGGACATAACGCTCTTCTTAACATCACATTCGGTAAATGTAGAGAAGTTGAACGGAGGATAGCAGGGAGTTGGCAAAAGTGAAAGAAGTTTTAGAGTACGCTCCTTTTCGATGTCATCAATTACATCACATGAGGAGAAATGTTTATTTAGGAGCTCAATATTAATGTTAGAAGGCTTAGAAGAGTTATGGGACGATTTACCAACTCCCAGTGATTCAAGAAATTTCCAAACTTTAGCGGAGTCGCCGTTCTCGACTGATTTGTGGATATGGCGTCGTTGTGCATCCCTACACAATGTATTGCAGCGATTTCGCCACTTATTGTACTTAGCGCGATTCGAATCGGACGAATTTGTTTTGAGTCTGCTTTTAGCTCTGTTTTTCTTGTCAATAAGGGATTTAATATCTTCCGACAACCAAGGTGCAGGGAGATGTTTAACACGTATAGGTTTAATTGGAGCATGTATATCATAGAGATTGGATATGAGTGAGTTAAAGACATCCACCTTGTCGTCTATCGTTTTTGCAGCAATAACTGATGACCAGGCAACTTTATTTGCATCCTCCCGTAGATCACATAGATCCATTCCTCCAAAATTACGAAGCAGAAGAGTTTTAGATTTAGATTTAGGAGGACGAACTTTGAAGGAGAGATAGATTAAATCATGGTAGGAGAAGGAGTCGGCTGAAAATTGTCCGTGATTCAGCACAAGATCAAGAGAGGAAACCATAATCACGTCAAGAAGAGATGGAACACAGCCGGGGAAGTGGTGAGTTGCACTTAGAGGTAAAGTATGCATGTTACATGCGTCTATAATAGAGAGCAGCTTATTGCATCGACTGTCACCTCGCAGTAGACATGTATTGAAATCACCCATAATAATGGTGTGATTATAGATTGGAATAAGATTTTCTAGGGTGTTCTCAAAATGGGAAAAGTAATCAATAGTGTTCAAAGGACTATAAAAAACGCCAAGCAATAATTTTTTATGGGATAAAAGAATTTCAATTAATAAGTGCTCGGCGGCATCAACAGGAGGTGGTTGAGGTGACAAACTTACAATGGAGAATGGAATATAAGATCGTAGATAGATTGCCACTCCTCCTCCCCCTTTGCCGATGCGATCATTACGAACGAGGTGAAAGCCGGGCAATGAGTAGGAAGTGGACGGTAGGCACGGTTTAAGCCAGGACTCTGACACTAAAATAGCGTGAATATTTCTGGATTCAAAAGTTGCAAGCATATCAGAGTAATGAGCCGGAATACTTTGCGCATTAATATGAACGACATTAAAATTTTTCAGAGAGTCTGAGAAACATGAATTAAGGGCTACATTTAATGGAATGAAAGTTGTACTGTGGTAACTGCTATCACTCGACGATTCTCGACTTGAAAGGGAGAAATCATGGTTATCATCACTATTGAAGGACGACATTTAAATATTAAAACATATAAATAAATATAATATGATATTAAAAATTAATACAATAGATAAATATATTAAAATATAAGCAATATTCAATCTATAACAGATGTATAAATAGTCTATACCATAGCTAACCCGCCAGCTACAAGGAGAAATAAAATAACAATAGCAAAAGAATGCACAACTGAAAAGCTTAAAGAAAAAGAAAAATAAATCTATTTATATAACAAGTATAAGCTGAACTAAAAAGCTAATTACATAATAATAGAAAACATATTTGCAACTATAAAATCTACAAGAAAGAGTGAAAAATAAAACTATATAACTAATATAAGCTGACCTAAAAATCTAAAAATGATAACAAAGATATGTACAATTGCTAAAGCTAAAAACACTAGAACTAATTAAAATAAGTTTAATGATATACGGTTTCAGTATATTTTAATGAAAGTATCTCAAAAAAGGATATAAATTAGAAATAATAAACAGAAATTAAATTATATAAATTAAAAAAAAACAAGATTAATGGATAGTCGAGCTTGCAACACCGGTAATATTATGATTTTGTCAGGTGTCAAATTGACAATAGTCACATGAAATAATACGTGCTTATAGTTTTATGCTACTACCTCTAAGTAATAATTATAACTAATGTCAAGCAACAGGACTACAGGAAATAAAAATACTGTGGTGTATGCAATCCTACTTATGAGACACGATATTGAGAAATTACACATATGCAACTTATCTACTATATCTACTAAATGACAACATTATTTCTTCACAAACCTCCTCGTTCTTACATCTTTATTGGCTTTAGCATCCTTGGAGGCCTTGCCATCCTTTGAGGCCGGTTCAGGTGGAGTTTCAGTGGCTGCAGCATGGGAAGGCGAAGGAACCTGAATGGCATTCAATTGCGACAAGGAAACGATACTATGTCGTTTACCATCAGGTCCCAGCACTATGACACAACCACGTCTTGTCCAACACTTTGAGATGCCAAACTGTTGTCGAGCCGCCATGAATGTAGTGTGACGTCCCTTGGTCAAAAATTCTGTGACAGTCACACCAGAACCTTTGAGGGAGGTTTTCCCAAACCAGACATTATCCCTTAATGCCAAATCTTTAAACTTAACTAAAATGGCTCTCGGCTTGTCACCACCAGGACGACCTAAGCGATGAGATCTGCTTATTGAGTGTGGTGTTAAAGAATCCATTTTAAGTTTATTTGACAAAAGTGATGCAATACAAGTACTGGTATCCTCAGATTTGCTTTCTTCCACACCATGGACCAGCAAGATTTTTCTTCGTGTATGCATCTCTAATTCATCCTGCTGCCTAGCTAGTAGCTCAACTTGCAACTGAAGATTTTCCATAGTGTGCAGAATGAATGTACGAAAAGAATTGAATTGGAAGTTAATATTAGATGTAGCACTGGTAGCCGGAATAGCTGTTTTAAGCTCATTTTGAAACTCTGCCATTGTTACCTTGTTATACCTGCCATGGTTATAGTGAGTCAACCTTAAAAGATAGACATATGGTGTCTTGGAATTTTATCTAGAACTTTTAAAGGGCTACAATTCTGTTATACATAATTTTTGCGAAGCTTTAACCATTTAGATAGCGCACGCAGCCAAAGCTCTCAAAAAGAAAAAAAAACCTCGATTTTAATACAGCCTTCATTGGGGCTCTCCTATTGGTTTTAAGATGATGATATATAGCATATAGTCTTCCTAGATAAATAAGCTATCTAGTTAAGTTAGAATTTTTTCAATCGGATTAGTAGTTTCTGAGATTAGCGCGTTCAAGCAAACAATTTTTCCAAAGTAAAATGTCACAGTACAGTAAAGACCCGACAGACTTACTACCGTTAGAAGTTATTGTTCCAAAACAGGTTTTTTTGGCAATTTTACAAGGTCTTAGTATTCCGCTTTCGATAACGAAGACAGACGATATTTCTAAAGACACCTTTGATGATGAGCCGGAAAAAAACAAACCATTACAGCTAAATGATCTGAAAGTTTCATAAGAAATACATTACTTTACAAAAAACAAAACCATCAATGAAACATTAAAATCAGCTAGTGCTCGAACGCACGGGTCAATGAACTGAATTACGAATTATCTTTGTATTGTTTATGAAACTATCATTTCATTGGATGAAGCTTAAATAATTTTAAAATATGATTTTTTTGACTAGGAACGTTTTTTTTTCATTCCATCACCAATGATGTTATTAGTACTATCGTCTGTCTTCGTTTTCAGAAAAGATATCCTTACACCGTTAGACACAAACTTCAGGGTGGTCTCGTAATTAACCAGTAAACGTTTCACCCCATTTTGTATTAATTCCCAAGAATACAAAGCATGAATAAGCTGACACGTTTAACTTGAGACATCAAAGGAAGCCGTCTATTTATAATTGTTTTATAACCGACCTTGCTCGCTTTGTTTGTCTGTCTGCCCTTTGTTGTTCATCTGTTTTATTTTGAAATTTGACAGACGTTTAAAATATACCTTAACTGACAACCGCAGCTTCCCCTGTGTAAAAATATTCGATCCTTACTCATGTTATAAATGCGAAAATAACTATTGCGCATTTGGTACACAGATATACACGAGGTAATTTGGTGATCTGTATATAGAAAAGCAACTCTTTTTTTCTTTGTTATCGATAAACTTGAAAACTACTGGACCGAGCGGCATGAGACCATTCGACGCGGTATTAATTGTAGAAGGTTTAAGGCTATTCATTTTTTTAATTCCATCAACCCTTTACCATTTCTTTTTCAAATTTATGTGGACAGTCCAGACAGTTTCTGGTACGAAAACTCGAGCGCACAAAGACCGGCAAACGCACTCCCACACATCCACCCACGCACTCCAACGCATCCACCCACGCACTGCCACGCATTCATAAACGTACTCCCACACATCCACCCACGCACTCCCACGCATCCACCTTCGCACTCCCACGCATCCACCCAAGCACTCCCACGCATCCTTTCACGCACTCCCACGCATCTACCCACGCACTCCCACGCATCCATTCACGCACTCCCACTCATCCACCCACTCACTCCCACGCATCCAGTCACGCACTCCCACGCATCCACCCACGCACTCCCACGCATCCAGTCACGCACTCCCACGCATCCACCCACGCACTCCCACGCATCCTTTCACGCACTCCCACGCATCTACCCACGCACTCCCACGCATCCACCCACGCACTCCCACGCATCCACTCACGTACTCCCACGCATCTACCCACGCACTCCCACGCATCTTCCCACGCATCCACAAGGTTGTGACAAGAATTATTATATCGTTGTCTATAGCATCGGTTTTGTTAATCCGTTTCTAGGTCATGTAAATATGGCATTCATTTATGCTACTATCTTTTGTTTAAAATTATTCATCTTTCATAGGTTATGTAAAGATGTCATTTATTTACGCTATCACTTGTTGTTATGTCATTTAATCGATTGTGTTTTGTTTAGTATTTGTACAACTGAAAGCTGCCACATTCCCAATTCTTTTTGACAGAACGAAGTCTGTCGGGTCTGCCAGTTTCATATAAAAACGATTTCTTGCAATTGACCTTCACGCAGCAAAATGACCTTCAAAATGGCGGGGCTTTCCCGTCTGCCGCGCGTGATGTGTCACAGTCCTTACTTAGCATTAAAAATTATTTGATCCTTCAGCTATACAGTAGTGTAACTGAATTTTTGATAAAAGTGATAGATATGTAGTTACAACACCAAACTGTATCCCCCGATATTGTTATCATTCGTTCTTTTGAATTTTTAAAGGTAAAACGAAAGGTAAAGTAGTAATAATTCTGTATCCCCTTTGCAGAGTGTCAATCCGAAAGTGGGTAGAAATAAAAATACGTTTACAAAGCACGTGCGTTAAAACATAAACCCTTCGTATGTTTTTAAACGCACATTAAGGGAAAAAGGAACAATTGATTGTAAATCGGCTTCCAATCAAGGGCCGGCATTCCGTTTCTGCTTTGCGGATATAAAATTTAACGCTTGAGATTAAGGTAGGGCCACACCTTGCCTTTTTAACGCTTGCGACAATTCTTTAAAAACGAATTTCAGCGGTTATGTCATTTCAAAAAAGATGGTTTGGGCACGTAGAAAGAATGAATGAAAGGAGACTGACAAAAAGGATTTCTGAGACAAGAGTGAATGGGAAAGTTAGAAGGGAAGACCAGGGCGAATGTTCCTGGGTCAAATCCAGATATTTTAAATAAGGGTCAGGTCAAGAGTACTCTAAACCGAAGAACTTGTATGAAAGGTTTAACGAGAATGGAAGAAGCGAAGGAGATATGCAAAGTTCGTGGCAAGTGGAAGAACGTGGTCTCTGCTTACCCCGAAGGGAATGAAGCGTGATGCTGTAATGTAGTCATTGCTAAAAAAATCAAGAATTTTTTGTCGCTGGAAAAAGCATTTACGGATCCCGGAGTTGTATGAACCTCCGCCTCCTGTTTCCTACTCTCCTTCGTCGGGGCTGAAGTGCTTAAGCGGCATTCACCCTCTCCCCTTGCTCTTATCTCACAAAAGGAGGCAACCGCTCGTCAGGTCTGCTCACTGATGAGTATTGCATTTATAATATATGCCAGTAATAGGTCTGTGTCCGTTAGCTAGAACCCTCTTTACCTGGTCGTCGTCATCGCTTCAACCGATGGACGTCCACTGCTGGACATAGCTCTCACGTAAAGATGTCAACAAGGCCCGATCTTGCGCCGCTTTTTATCATCGGTCCACCTAGTGAGGGGTCTGCCTACATTTCGGGCTCCAAAGTCCATCGGTCCGTTGGACTATTGCCACTTCAGGTTCGCGATTCGTAGGACTATAACGGTGACTTTGGTTCTGCTTAGAATCTCCGCATTTCTGATTTGATCACGTAGAGAAACTCCGAGCATAGACCTCTCCATCGCTGAGTGACTCTGAGCTTTCTTAGTTACGATGGGGCTGACGTGTCCTATGGACAAAAGTCCCTAACACACCTATTTTTTAATTCCACAATTTTTTTTAAATGCCAACAAGATCGGGGGACAAAGTTTGGTGATGTAGCTACATATCTGTCACCTCCATCCGAAATTCCATTACACCATTAGAAAGGTAAAGGATCGAAGAACTTATTGCTTTAAGTGAGGACTGTGACACACCACGAGCTGGAAGGTCATACTGCTGCGTATCCAGATTCCATTTAATATAACTTTCGAATTAGTGAAGTTACGACGTTTATTCATGGAGGACTTCATTTTCTTGTAGACATATTTTATGCCAATAAATCGAAATTGAATTATATAGAAATATTCTCAAAAGATAGATCTGAAAAAGAGGATAATACCATGATTTAGTTGTATCTCTATGAAAATATGCTGCGTTTTATAAAATCTCCCAGAAGCTTTAATTTAAAGACAATTTTTGTTTACAGAAATTGACAGGCTATATACATAAATCTCCACATCAATTATTTAACAATTCTTTTAGTCTTAAAGAAATATAAGATAGGATAATGTGATAATACCTTAAAGTAAAGCAATATTGAATAAATCGCAAGATTGGCTGCAATAAACCGCCATTGTTACAGGCACGTGCTTCTGTATCGGTATTTATTCACTTGACCTTTGCTTAAGGATCAAAATAGATTTATTGTTGAATAAGAAACTGTTAAATTTTTTTTACCCATGTCGGTCAAAACAAAGGTAAAGATCTACGAGGCCTCCGTCTGCTCGAAACTGATATATACGGTCTCTGGCTTGTTGTTCTGCTCAGGGTATCAGAGGAGAAGACTGTAGATCCAGCAGAACAAGAGCTTGCGTATGAAAGTGAGAGTTCTGAAGAAGACCTATGTAATCCTCCGCGATGCCAGGACGCCCTACGTTGAGGGGTTCGTCTTTCATTTGGCAAGGATCATATTTCGCCTAGTGGACATTTTCCCGCAAACACACCCCCACAGGAATGCCAGCAACCACCATAGAATAGCTTACACTAGGCGTCTCCTGCCTGCCTCTTCAGTTCCTGCTATTACAATCATCCAACGCCAATGGCTACACGAAATGGATTGGTACTGGAATGGACTTGGCTAGAACCAGCTCGCTACAATACGAGCAAAAATAAATAACCGATCATCCTCGTGATTCTCATGGCTAAGGATAATAGGGCAAATGCCCTAAAAACCTTAATCCTCAACCAGAGATAAGACGAACCCCAGAGAGAACTTATGGCAGTTATAGACTTCGAAATCATCCAACAGATCTGCCCTAAAATAATGTCATTAGAACGGCACTAATAGTTATTAATGAGATAGTTTTAGACCACTTCACTCAATTAATAAATTTCCAAAGCTATTTGTGTTCTACTAAGAATTGAGCAAATTGTCTTTCGAAGTAATAAAGAAAATTACTGTGGTTTCTACCATATTTCTACGGCATCAAGAACTAAACCAAATTGTACCACCACCATTGGTCAAGCAGATAGCTGATGCTGTAAAAATAATGCAGATCACTTATTACTTCAACTTCTAGCTAAAGAAATAATTCTAGCATCTATAATATTATAGTTTTTATTGTTACATTTGTATTATTTCAACTCGATTACAAAGACACGTTAACATCAAGCTCTGCTTTAGTGTTAATATAAACTGAACCATCTGTAAACAAATATTCATATATATTTTCATTACTTGCATTTCTGTTTAATATAATTTCAGTTAACACTTTAACTTCTTCTCTTGTTTTAAAGTTCCAATGATATTTGAGGTTATCTGCGAAATATCGCACGAAACCTCCTAAAACTTTCATTATGTCATATGCTTTCAAATCTCCCCAATTCCTTATAGCCTTTATTGTATTGTCAAAAAGTATAGAAAGCAATTCATCATCTCCACGATCGAACGCCTTATTTATGATATCTATTAATATGCTAATAGATTTTGCTCTTCTATTCTCTTCTTTATGTTTGCCTCTTATTAGTTTATGTCTTTGGATCAAAATATCCCTTAGAGAAGCTAGAATATTCCTCACTTTAACCATATCACCATTGAAAAGCGTTTCTAATACATCACCTAATTCTGAAGTGAGTTCGACTGTTAAAACTATGTTCAAGAAATGTAATTGCTCTTTAATAAGCATTTTTAAATTAATCAATATATAATTTAGCCTGACATCAGATATATTGAGCATTTCTTTAATCAAATCTGTCAAATGGTCAGAATATGCAGGCCAAGTTCTGCATATTTCGAAATACTGACAAACATATAACATTTCCTCCTTTTTATCTCGCACTATAGCTTTATCGAGTGAAGTTAATAGTGATAGAACTTTAGTTTGGTAAGCTTTATATCTGTCATTCATAGATTTATGACACATATCACTTAAAATTACTTTACACTCACTGTGTGTTAGTTCATTTGCTGTATCTATCAAATCTAGTATGACAAATTGCATATCTATATCGTAAATTGGGTTGACATCTTTAATTAAAGTTTCTGAATAATTCTGCAATATTACTGAATAATTCTTCAGAGCTATGTATACAATTTTGGTGAAAGCCTTCTTATTTTCTAGCTCCGATTTAAAGTGTCTTGATTGAATTTCAATTATCTTACCGGCTTTAGTTATCAAATGTTGTACATAGTTTTTTATATCGTTTTTATTTTCATTTCTCCTTGCTGTTAACTGTTTGTCTGTTAATGGCATCATTTTATTAAGTGTTTGATCGTTGACAGTCTTTCTATCAGACGATCCAAGGTAAATTTCACTTTTAAGTTTTTCGATTGCATCCCTAGGAATGGACAGCCTACCATTTACTTCTACATCGTAGTTTTCTATTGCAGACACATCTGAAAAAGTTATTAACAAATCGTATTATAACAACCCATTACTGACCTAGATATGATATCCATTTGATGACAAAGCGATCCATACGGATGCTTCTACTGTATTTTTCTTAAAAGTACGTGCTGTGGTAATAATTGAAATTGAAGTGTTTGTTTGTAATATTAACTTTTTACAAAAGATAGTCTTTTAAACAGTCTTACCTAATTTCATAAGTATTACGATATAATAAATGCAAAATAACAGCATATTTCTCGCTTTCAAGTACAATTGAGATTACCTGCTTTAATGAAATTTTATAGTTTTGTGCCTGTACAATGGATAACAAGAGTTCTAAACTAATGTTATTTATAAAGCCTTTTTCAATTCGTACACTTAGCTCATATCTTAGTAAAAAAAATTTGCCTTGTGATGCTGGATTTTTTTTTACGCTGGGACTCGCTGGTAAACCAAAATACCACCAAAACCCAGCGATACTCTTCGCATCCTTTTGTGGAGCGCCACAGGATCGGTAGACGCAATCTACCCTGGCACTCCGGAAGATTTCTCTGGGAAACTTAAGAAGAAGGAAGGAGAATCGCAAATCTACGCCTTCTATCTCCCAACCTCCTGCGACGAAGTAGCGTCCACAGCGTTCTCCCAGAGTCTCTCATGTGCCTCCTTCAGCGAAATAACACTTTCACAGAAAGAGGCTACTGCTCCCCATTCCCTATCACCGGTGAGCACTGCGCCAACTATGCCCTCCAGCGAAGGGTTTTTTCTGACCAACGACGTCAATAGATGTCGTTGGGCATTCTGCCACAGAGAGACCCGTGCCCCCTAGATATTCAATTGTCCAGGTGAGGATGGATCGCTCCCACCGTGATCAGACCCGCTGTAGAAGATCTGAGATCCTCATGCCACCTTTGGATCAGTGCGTGGTGGTGAATACTTGATGTTGATAAAGACTTTTCAAATAGCAATACACCGATCCCTAGTTCGAACTACGGTAGGGTGAATTAACGAATTTACATTTTCTAATTGGTCTGAGTCAGGATTGGTGGGAGAGTGCGGACGTGGCTAGTTACCAACATACCAGCAAAAGACGTACCGCTGAGCAAGAGATTCCTATTCCAATACGATGCTGTGTAGAAACCATAAGAGGTAAATTGCCTCTAACCAGATTTACCACCATTTTAGATTGTCGGCCAAAAAAAAAGAAATGGTTCGCGCCATCAATTGTAAGCTCACGTAGGTTTTAGATACTGCTTTGTTTGTACAGCATGTCCAGAAAGGATAGGTAGTACTTTTAAATTCAATTAAAAACAAACCACAACTCAGAAAAAAGTTATATGTGTCGGAGTGCAATAGTCTGTGGAACGCTAGCTCCATCTGTCTATCAGCGTGGGGCAGAGTCAATAGTGACAATCCGGCGCGCGTCTCTCCAGTTCTCGGATGACGGTCCGCTAGAGCGGTCGACTATTGAAACTGTCGCGTTCCTAGCTATTATTATTAATGTTTTTGTGTAAATTGTTGTCGGGAACATTAAGTGATTGTACATTATAATCTGAGTAAATTAATGAAGTGTTTGATTGTACCAACGCCCACAGTATGGAAATTAAATTATGGATGCCATTAATGACGATGTCGGCGGAGAACCCTACACCCCTATACTTTATACCCCTTCTCTCTTAATCTCCGACATATATATACACACCGACATATTTCGGTGTGTATATATTAAATTTTACAGAAGATATTGGAAAATAAATTGACAAGGATTATGTTGTCCAAATGTTGACCTTCGCTTTGCTGGCATTCCTCTAATAATATAATCATGGGGTGTCAAAGGGGCTCTTCGGAGGCCAATTAATGGTTCCTCGTCGAGAGATCACTTTTTCTGGGAAAAATTGATTGACAACCGCAAGCGATTGCTTTGAAGTGTGGCAAGTAGCCTCAACTTGTTGAAACCATGTCTCCCCATTAAAACTCCTGTAATTATGGGGCCAAAAAGTTCCGTGACATGATGCCTTCCCCAAAGATGGCAGCCCACACGATAACCTTTGGACTATGTAGTGGTCGTTCATGTTTCTCTCTCGGATTTTCGTAGGACCAGAAGCAGCAGTTTTATTTGTTTACGTGTCCGTTTAAATGAAAATAGCTTCATCCATTAACAGGATGTTTTTAAAGGTTGGGAAGCTTTGAAGCATTTCATTTGCAAAATTCAGTCGAAGAGTATATATATACTCGTATATATAGTCATCATGAGAGCATTTTTCATTTTAGTTTTGTTTAGATTTATTTTTAGGTCATTCTTACTGAGCCACTGAATTATGTTTTCTAAAGTATAATTTACGTCCTGTTCATATAACTTTATATTCCTACTTTTTATAAGTACTGCGATATCATCTGCAAATAGTACACAAAGGTGAGTGGTTGCTTTTGTAATATCATTTATGTAAATAAGAAAAAGAAATGGTCCTAAAATACTACCTTGTGGCACACCAGTCGGTTAGATTTTAATTGTGATTTATACACTCGTTTTACGTCGTTTCCTATTTTAATGATTTTATCCAATCGTTAGCCTTTCCTCGAACCCCGTACCTTTCAATTTATTTACTAAATACAGGTATAGTGTAAACATATAAAAGTAGTATCTGCTATTTAATAGCATGCAAATGTTATTTTGCCTCATTGGTCTAGTGGTTAGCATGTTCGACTACTGACATGAGGTCCTGGGTTCGAGTCCCGGGTCGGGCTAATCCTAAAACGGATATTGAGTTTTCTATTAAGATTTTCTCAATATTTGCCCGAAGTTTGAAAGTTGGCGGTGTGATCCACCCCCGTGCCTCGGAGAGCATCTCTCTCAGTTAATTGTGTCAGATTACCGTCACATCGGACTATGAGAGTGACGGAATAGAGAGTGCACTTGTGAACCTGCCAATCCGCAGTGGAGCAGCGTGGTGGATCTATGCTCTAAAAACCTGTGAGGAGGCCTGTGCCCAGCAGTGGGACGTTAATGGGCTGCTACTTACTTTTTTTTAAATGTTATCTTGTTTTAATAAATAAAGATTACGCGTTTTAATCATTTAGAAATTATGTTACAAGGTGTACAATAAGTTCATCACATGCTCAATAAAATACATAAATGGCGTTGTATAAAATAATAGCTATTTAATAGTAATAAGATGGTTTATTGCTGAACATAATGTGTATGACATTATACATATGAAAGAGCTTATATATGTTGCTTTGTTATGTTAATAAAGCTGAAAAGTTTCTTTGTTTGAACGCGTTATATCTCAGGAACTACTAGGCTGAATTCAATAATTCTTATATAGTTAGATAGCCCGTTTGTCGAAGACTATATTCTATACAGCATCACAATTATATCAATAGCAGCGATGATGAATGACGAATGTTTCAAAATCAGGGATTTTTTTCCATTTTGTGAGCTACCGCTGCAATTGTTGCGTAAACGAATTAAGTAACAAAAAAATTATGTATATGAGAATTGTTCCTCTTTAAAAGTTCTAAAATAAATTCCATGACAGTATATACCTATCTGTTAAGGTTGACTCACTATAACCTTTTTAACGCGGTCTTATTTTCTGTCGCTCTTAAATATATATATGTCGGAGAATACGAGAGAACGGAGAAGCATAAAGCACAGGGGCGTAGGGTTCTCCGCCGACATCGTTATTAATTGGATCCATTATTTAATTTCTTATTCTGTGGGCGTTCGTGGATAATGTTGGTGCAATCAAACACTTTATTAATTAATTCGAGTTATAATGTTCAATCACTTAATGTTCCCGATATCAATTTACACAAACTTATTAAGAATAATAGCTAGGGACGCGACAGTTTCAATAGTCGACCACTCCAGTCGACCGCCGCTCGAGAACTGCGACGTGCCGGACTGCCACTTATTGACTCTGTCCACGCCGATAGATGGCGCCAGCGTTACACAGACATCTGCCCTCCGACATATATATAAATTTTAACGAAAAAAGAACCGCCTTCAAAACAAACTTACTCTAAAAAGTAAGAAATAATTGCGTATTCTTTTTTAGTGATCTTCTTATTGTTATATTCGGAGTCGATGTCAGACAAGGAAGATGTTCCCCGGGTGTCCACTTAGCAGCTCTCGCGTCTCCCCCACCTATAGCTATATATGTAGGTACTTGGCTGACACCGACTCCAAATATAAGATTACGAAGAACACTATCAAAGAATACACAATTATTTCTTACTTTTTAGAGCACATTAATATATTTGTAAGTCTGCTTCGAAGGGGTCCTTTTTTTGTTAAAATTTCTATTTATTTTTTTATTTTTAGTTAATCTGAAGTAACCTAACACATTTGTCTCAATATGTGTACAAACGTGTTGCTCATATGAGATAACACCGTTTAAATGAAACAACTTTAGAAAGTTAAATTCACCTTAATATCGCCATACCTGGGATCGAACCCGAAACCCTTATACCACCGCTTCACACATAATTCACCTTTCAAATATTGCAATGCAGCAACAAACGTAAGGTCATTGCCATTTGATTACAGACAGTTATGGATTTTGCCAAAAATCACACTCTTACTGTAAGCCGTTGAGGAGTTCCATTGATCTTCATATTTAACTACGACTAGCATCATACCGAAGTTACGGTAAGC
>JACTOM010000887.1:285780-307567 GCA_015832385.1 Elymnias hypermnestra
CAATCAGGGTTGCAGCGGTGCGTCCATTCTTGGAAGATTGGCTTGCCAGGAGGCACGGTACGCTAACCTACAGGCTGGTGCAGGTGTTAACTGGACATGGTTGCTTCGGCAAGTATCTGCACCAGATTGTAGGCTGCGAAGAGACGCCTGCTTGCCGTATTTGTGGGGCGGCCGTAGACACTGCGCACCACACAGTAGCAAATTGTCAGGCTTGGGGACCTCAGCGTCACATCTTGACGTCGCTGATTGGGAGTGACCTCTCACTCCCCAGCATTGTGGGCGCTATGATTGGCGATGAGTCAAGTTGGAGAACAGTGACGTCTTTCTGCGAGGCTGTCATCTTGCAAAAGGAGTCACTAAACAGGCAAAGGGAGGTTATGGAAGACGCTTCTCCCTCTCGCCGGAGGAGGGGGGGCGCTAGAAGGCGCAATTTTGCTCGCCTGCTCTCCCTCAACTAAAAAAAAAAATCCAAATTACTGCTAAATTTGGTACATAAATAGTGTAGAGCTTAAGAAAGGATAATAAACTCTTTGCAATGAAAGTATTGATACTTATGTCTCTTATTTGTAAAATAGTTAGCCTTAATTAATTAAAATGATACCCAAAAACACTGTTACCTTCTTAGAACTTGACGACAATATATATATGTATGTACACATTTTGTAAGTCTATGTATCTATGTTATAATATTACACGTATTAGAATGTAGATATTATTATGTTGGGTTATTTTATTGCCTACCTCCTATATTACTTTTAGCTTTTTTAACCCAAGGTTGTCTGGAAGAACTCGCTATTTAGCGATAAGACCGCCTGTTGTACTTTTAGTTCTCTTATATTTAAGTTTATTTCATTTTATATTATTATTGTAGACGTGCAATAAAGTGTATAAATAAATAAATAAATAAACCACTGTTACCTTCTTAAACCACCGTAAACTTATTAAACAATCAGCTAATTACCTTAACCTTCTCTATTATTAATATCGTTATATATTACGCAATATTGCATCATATTCTTGTAACGTGACTCAATATAGAGTTTGGTTGATATTTTGAGACCTCAGTCAACAGGGGATATAGCTCAGTGGCAGAGCAATCGACTGCAGATCGATAGGCCCCCGGTTCAAATCCGGGTGTCCCCTAAATGGTTCCTCATAGTTTTTGCATAAAAAAAATGTATTTTTTCTTTTATAATCCACCTCTTTTGAATCATTATTAGTCTCTTTTCTTTAACTTTTGTTTGGTTGTCTTAAAGAGATCGATATAGCGGTAAGACCGCCCAATTGCACACTAAATTAATAAGTAAGTAAGTCTGTTAATAACAAATTTATATAATGTAGTAACAAGTTGATTCCACTGAGAAGAAACCGTCAAGAAACTCAGTAGACTAAAGAACGAAAGGTTCCCTTATCAATAAAAAATATTCTTTACTCAAAAACTTGTCAAGTTTAGTTATACTTACAACATTTCAATGTATAATAAAGTTTATGTTAAAATCAGACTCAAAAATATAAAGTTACGGGAGTTTTTCCGCCGATTGTGCTGAGAAGAACCCGCAATAAGGTCGGAAATCCTTTTTTTATCGTAATTATATATATCCCATTTTCTCCCACGATGAATTTTATCGATTTGTGTGTATGCCCCTTTTTACTGTCGCACTGTGTTTGCACTTTAAACTATTTCAAGATAGCCAAAGCTATTCGCATTTTCATTTATCAATGTAGAAGGTCACTAAGAGCGGGCCTATATCTGTTCCTGGCGGTGTCAACAGCGTAGTTTATGACTCCGTGGGGATATCGTGTTTTACCGAATCGAATTGTCAATTTAAACCATTCCCGAATGCACCTGAAGACACAAAAATTTATAACAAAATCTTATTAAAATTACGTCTGGGTTCCACTTCATTCCTTGGCATTCCGTTCCGATCTGTGCCATTCTTTTCCGTTCCGTTTCATTCCGTACGATTCCGTTCCACTGTGTGCCATTCCGTTCCAGTCTGTTCCACCTTAAATCATTCCGTTCCGTTGCATTCCGTAACATTCCGTTCCACTGTGTGCCATTCCGTTCCACTTTTAGCCATTCGGTTCCTTTCAGATCCGTACCATTCCGTTCCACTGCGAGACATTTCGTTCCTTTCCGTTCCACTTGTTGTCATTCCGATCCGTTCCATTCCGTTCCACTTCTTGTCACTCTGTTCCTTTCTTCCATTTCCATTCCATTCCGTTCAATTGCGTGCCATTCCGATCCGTTCCATTACGTAACATTCCGTGCTATTTCCTTCCAGACCGTACCATTACTTTCCATTCCGTTCCTTCGATTTCATTTCAGCCGTTTAGAAGGAGTTCAGTAACATTCACACGCGCATAACACTTATTATATATATGTAAAGATTAGTACTAAAATGTTTTAAGAGGTAACAAAATCTATAGAGACACCATTCGAAGTGACTCAACCGAGCGTCGAACCGAAGATCTCATATTACTAGATACATTTAAGAGATTGCTGAATGCACTAAAAAGCCTTGCATATCGCACGTTTAAATATATTAAACCGTTGTCATATAAAACGCATACTGTATGATCTTTTAGCTATTTCTATTTTAAATTGACTTTGATTACATTGGCACGTATTACATACATAGCATCACGCCTCATTCCCATATGAGTAGGCAGAGACAACATCCTTCCACTTGCCACGATCCTTGCATATCTCCTTCGCTTCTTTCATTCTCATTAAACCTTTCATACAAGTTCGTCGGGTTAGAGTACTCTTGACCTGGCCGTTATTTAAAATGTCCTGGATTTGGTCCAGGAACGTTCGCCTTGGTCTTCCCCTTCCAACTTTCGCATTCACTCTTGACTCATAAATCCTTTTTGTCAGTCTCCTTTCATTCATTCTCTCTACATGCCCAAACCATCTAAGCATACCTTTCTCAATTTTAGTCACTACGTCTTCTTTTATACCACAACGTTCTCTTATCATACTATTTCTTACACGCTCTGATCTCTACCGCATTTATTTTACTTTTGTGCTTCTTCTGCTATACCCCTTTCTTCACCAACATACATAAGTGTTGGCACCAACATTCCTGCATGCACAGCCAGTGTGGCTCTTTGAGATACCATTTACCATATTCCCTGCATTCACTCTCCTTTCAATATCACTTTCACATGTTCCATCTTTTGTAAATTTAGATCCCAAGTATACAAATACTTTCACATCTTCCAATTGTTCCCCATATATCAAAATATTGCCATTCATCATAGATTCATCTCTTTAAAAAAGCATAACTTTCGTTTTATTCACATTCGCTTTCATTCCTTTCCTTTTCAAAGCTTCATTCATAATATTTACCATCTCCTGTAGCTCATTAGCAGATTGTCATCGAAAGTCATCGTCAAAGCCCTAAGAATCACGATGCTGAAATGGTAAAGGGCGGGGCACATAGTCCGATGAACCGATGGATGTTGTAGCCCCAAGGTGCTGCAATGGATAACCTACAAGATGGACCGACGATATGACGAGGGTTGTGATAGCTCCTGGAGCCAGGGGGCATCATTGGGTGAGACCTTTGTCCAGCAGTGTACGTCCATCTGTTAGAGTGAGTGAGTTTAACAAAAAAACTATGATCTTTAAGCAATTAATAAGCTCCAATGAACGGTTTATGTTTAATTACTTTTTCATTGTTACTACCCTGTTGTCTTAAGTTTAACCGAGCAGTTTTCAAAAGTAAGTAAGATATTACTTAATTAATATGCTTGTATTTTCTGCTGCACGTGTGAAGTCTGGATGAGTCGCTAGTGCTAAGATAGATAGATCATTTCCATATATAGATCTCAGTCTCACGTCGGTCTAAGCGAACGATTTATTCGAGGCGGTCTTTTATTTTTGGGTCTCGCGTAATTTGCATATTTATGAGCGAGCTACCGTTTGATTCGTCCCGCACCGGGATAATGGTTGTTTACGACTTTTTAATTTACAAACTGCCTCGAGAGAGGTTTTTAAAGAAGTGCACTAGTTTTTGCATTCCGTTTTGTGTGGTAAATATGAAAGTTTAGGGCCTTCTTTAGCGTGAATGCTTCGTTTCTAATTCAATTTCAGTGGGACTTTTATTAACTACCCTCGCGATTGCATTCTACCTAATCAATTTTCATAGAATTTTGTTTAACATGCAGATATCAGTGCATTACTTAGTTAATAAAATACTTTTCAATAGGTTTTTAAATTTTGAATCCTAGATATGGTTAAACTACTAATAGACGGTGGTTTTAAGGACTACCCTCGCGTGACTGCATCCAATCTACTGAAACCGTTTTAATAGAATTTTCTTTAACAAATTTATGTATTGGATGCATTATTGGATCAATGGACTGTCCATTTTTAAGATGTACCGTCGTTTGAACGCTTGCTTTCTATTAAATCCATTCGAGTAGAATTTCCTTTAACAAGTAGATGTTTAGTTGATGCATCATCAACTGTACTACTTCTTGCATCCAGTTTTGGTTGGTTAAACTTCCAATGTATGGAGATTTTACGTTATTATTTTATATAGCTTTTAAGAGCTTTGAGAAGGATAACGTCATCACGCCCAACATACTTAAGCTTTTAAATGCATACATACATAGCATCACCCCTCATTCCCATAGGGGTAGGCAGAGACATCCTTCCACTTGCCACGATCCTAAAATTCACTTGCATTCCTTTCCCTTTCAAAGCTTCATTCATAATATTTAGCATCTCCTGTAGCTCATTAGCGGATGACGCAAGTATTACTTGATCATCAGCGTAGAGTAAACATTTGATGAGTAATTCATTCATTCTTAACCCATACATACTTTCTTTTAAATCTGTCAAACATTTATCCATGAATAGGTTGAACAGCCATGGTGACGCAACACATCCCTGTCGAACACCTCTTTCGACAGGAAACCACTCCGTGTACGCTCCGTTTATTCTGACACAGGCACTAGAACCCTCATAGAGAGACTTCAATGCTTGGATCAGACAACCGCTCACCCCATACGTAGATAACGTTGACCACAGCTCATTCCTCACCACTCGATCAAAGGCCTTTTCTAAATCTACGAAAGCGCAATAAACTTTTTTGTGTTTAGCCAAACATTTTTCAGTTATGCAGCGTAAAGAAAAGACCTGATCCGTACATCCCATTCCTATTCTAAATCCCAAATAAACAACAATATAATTACGTTGTATATATGCAATATACAGACATAAATCTACATTTTTCTCATATATACATGATAAAATGTACATCCATTAGGAATACAGCGATCGCCTACAGATTACGTTCATTACGAGACCGTAATATGAAGTTTTTAAAATATTGTAATTTGAAACAAACTTGTAAGGAATGCAAAAAGGACTTTTACAGTGTAATTTGATTATTTCGCCTCATGTGCTACATCAGGCCCACCCACTGAGCTATTTATTTACTAGTTCAGACCCACGGATTTGTCTATGTTTAATTAGTACATTCACTATCTCTTACTTTGTAAGACGGTTAGATATTCTCTACAAATCGCACCCTAACTGATAGCCTATGACAGATACTGCCGAGTATCGTTAATTTACTTCTAAGAATTGAAGAGTTCCGACACCTTGTCAGACATCCCATGATCATCTTGAAGTATATCCTTTCTAATAAAAAACTTCGAAATAGGTTGGCGTGATCTTGAGTTATTTGAAAATTACCGAGTACATGCTTAATGCAAATTTAAGACTTATACGGTTTTCTCATGGATGCCATCATCAGCACTGGACTAGCCACAAGCCACCACCTTTCGTATAAAAAAAGAATCATCGAGATCAGTTCACCCAGCCGGAAGATACGAGGTAACAAACATAAAAAAACACTGCACATCCTTCGTGACGCTAATTACACGTTTACTCCGGACAAGTAAGTAACAGCCTATTAACGTCCCACTGCTGGGCACATGCCTCCTCGCTCAAATGGGAGAGGGTTTTTAGAGTATAGACCTATCACGCTGCTCCACTACGGATTGGCAGGCATAATACACAAGTGCACTCTCTATTCCTTCACTCTCATAGTCCGATGTGACGAGAATTCGACACGACCGCAGAGAGATCAGGCGCAGGACCGACGTCTTAACGTGCTTTCCGAGGCACGGGAGTGGAGCACACCGCCAGCTTCCCAACTTCGGGCAAATATTGAGAAAATCTTAATAGAAAACTCAATATTGATTTTTGAATTGGCCCGACCCAGCACTTGAACCCAGGACCTCGTGACTGTAGTCTAATATGCTAACCACTATACCAATGAGGCAGTTCTTTTCACTTCACCCTTATGCGCCTAAAGAAGTTTCACTTCAAAAAGGCAAATCACAATACTGCCATAAAAAGCATATTCTTTTAAGGATTCGTTATAGAGCTCCATAAGCAAGTTGTGTCCAAAACTATGAGGGGGTTGAAACTGAGTTTCCAAGTAAGAAATAGTGTGATAAGAGAACGTTGTGGTATAAAAGAAGATGTAGTGCCTAAAATTGAGAAAGTGAAAGGAGACTGACAAAAAGGAGATATGAATCAATAGTGAATGGAAAAATTGGAAATCCAGGACATTTTAAATAAGGACTAGGTCAAGAGTACTCTAAACCGAAGAACTTGTATGAAAGGTTAAATGAGATTGAAAGAAACGAAGGAGTAAAGCAAGGATAGTGGCAAGTGGAAGAACGTGGTCTCTGCTTACCCCGAAGGGAATGAGGCGTGATGCTTTATATGCATATTTAAATATAATTCAGTGACAAGGTTCATGATGTCACACCGGTCTCTTTGAAAACTCCACGGTTAACAATATTCGTAGCTATGCTTAGCTAATATAATTTATTTACTTGTGTCCATGTGGTAACTATCGTGTGGTATTGGGTATGGCAGAAGAATCACAAAAGTAGAATAAATGTGGTAGAGATGAGAGCGTTGAGAAGCATGAGTGGATTAAAACTGATTGACAGAGTGAGAAATAGTGTGATAAGAGAACGTTGTGGTATAAAAGAAGACGTAGTGACTAAAATTGAAAAAGGTATGCTTAGATGGTTTGGGCATGTAGAGAGAATGAATGAAAGGAGACTGACAAAAAGGATTTATGAGTCAAGAGTGAATGCGAAAGTTGGAAGGGGAAGACCGAGGCGAACGTTCCTGGACCAAATCCAGGACATTTTAAATAACGGCCAGGTCAAGAGTACTCTAAACCGACGAACTTGTATGAAAGGTTTAATGAGAATGAAAGAAGCGAAGGAGATATGCAAGGATCGTGGCAAGTGGAAGGATGTTGTCTCTGCCTACCCCTATGGGAATGAGGCGTGATGCTATGTATGTATGTATGTATGTGGTAACTGCAGTAATGCACATGGATGATACAGTGCGATAAAAAAAGAAGTGTGGGACTCGCTGCAAAGCATATACCCACTCAAACCCTGCCGTATTCTGATCTAGAGAACCATAGGTTTAATGTGGATAATACTCTCAGGAATCCTTAGCATCAGCAATGACTTCCGTTTAAGAGGACAGAAGACGCGCAAAATCATATCTGCTTCCTGCTCTCAACCTTCGGGCAGATGTGACCTCTGGTATAGTATCCTTCTCGAAGCCTTCTTCTGCGACAAACAAAGGCAGTTGTCATCTTCAATCCTCCAAGGAATTTCACTATCGACGATGTTCAATATCGAGGCTTCACAGCCAACCTGCGATATCAGAGCCTCTGTAGGCTCCTAAATTTACCCAAGATCTCTACTACCTGCTTGTCAAACTCTCTGAGACCATTAGGCCTGTTATTATATACGCATTAAATGTTTTAATACCTATTATATTAAATAACGCCTATTATATTAATCACAGCCTTCATTGCAATGGACGGCTCAACGTTAATTTGCACAAGATGCACTTCCTTATACAATAACAGTCATAATTATGATAACATAATGTTACAATAACTACTGATAATTAGCATAACTAGTAATAATGTGGACGTGATTAAAATACTGATGACATTTTAAAGCCTACTTCAATATGGATTGTTGGATTGGATTGACGTAGAAGATAGATACGTGTAGGTTTGATAAGAAGAGGTAATTTTGTCGGGAGTTGAATCCGGAACCTCTGTTAGCCAAGCGAGTATTTTCATCATCATTAGATTTTTGGTGACTGTACCTACGCCCACGCCCAGTCAAGAGTGTGGGAGCCTAGCAAAACCCTCTTAATCGATAAGTAATACATCAGGTTATAAGCTCTTGCATTCTTTCCTGATGTCCTGGAATAATCCGACTGAGGATTTACTGAAAGAGCGAAGAACTGTGCTAACATACGCCGGCTACAACCCGGCCTCCATCGGTGGTGCATCTGCCGCATTCTGTCTCTCTCTTCCGACTACCGTCACGCAGAAGAAATCCACTGCCACACACAATCATCTATGGAGAGCATCAATGACCCTTAAACTTGGCAATATTTAAGAATACATGAATATAAGGCATTTAGTAAATAAAAATATGATAAATGGTGCTATGCCCGCCTTTGTGAATAGCGAGATGATATCTCAAAGGGCCAGAATGGCTCTGCATGAAGGAGTGCTGGTGCCACCTTTCCCTATGTATGGTAAGAAAAAGTGGGTATAGCAGAAGAAGCACAAAAATAAAATAATTTTTAGTTACTAAAATTGAGAAAGGTATGCTTAGTTGGTTTGGGCACGTAGAGAGAATGAATGATAAGAGAATGACAAAAAGGATTTATGAGTCAAGAGCGAATGGGAAAGTAGCAAGGGAAGACCAAGGTGAAAGTTCCTGGATCAAATCCAGGACATTTGAAATAAGGGCCAGTCACGGGTACTCTAAACTGTCGAACTTGTTTGAAAGGTTTAATGAGAATGAAAGAAGCGAAAGAGATATGCAATGATCGTGGCAAGTGGAAGGACGAGGTCTCTGCCTACCCCTATGGGAATGAGGCGTGATATGTATATGTATGTAGGCTTTTAGTCCAAGCGTTTGTTTGTGTCCAGGCATTGGTGGCTAATTACCTCCCTACCAGCAAAGTATCGCCAATCAATTGTCTAGAAATCTCCGCTATAAACCCGCTCGGATCTTCCTCTTGAAGTTATACGAACCGCAAGAACTATCGAAGAAGTAAACCGCTGGCCGTGTAGTGCAGTGATAGTGCTTTTCACCACCGCAACCACGCCCGTGCACAGCCCTATTTCGGGAAGGAGTAGAAGACCCCGACACTCCAGGTACGTGCACGCGATTCCTTTTTTCCCCCTTCATCAGTATGACCCCTTACGCGGCCACCTCGCTAAATTCTCCTTCTTTCTTCTTCTTCTTTACTTCTAAAACCGCTATACAGTCCATTCATCTCCATTTCAAATCCCCGCCCCGCTACATGGACGGTGGCACCCTCTGCGCTGCCGCTCCAGGTACATTGCCTCTTACCAGATTAGCGCGCTTCCATCTTAGACTGTATCATCGGTCATAATCAGATGAAATCTCAGTCAAGCGTCAGCCATCAAAAAACCCTTGAGGATTTTACTAAATCTTAAAAGATACGGGTAAATAAGTTATTATGTCGACATTTACTTGAGTCAGAGTCATGAGAGAAAAATTTACTTTTAATGACGTCCGCATGCCCAGCGGCTCTTGAGAAACAATCTCAGCAGAAAAGTTCAAGAATACCATGTTTTATGCATGGGATAAGTCATTAATAATCCTTATAAATGCCGCGTTTTCACACCAAATCTACTAAACCAATTTGGTAGACAGTTTTAGAAAGGAGATTAGGAAGAAAGTGCTTTTAGGGGATGGAAGTATCGTCATTTTTAGAGGTAGAAGCTTGAAACTAATTTCTTATGCTGTTGATTCCATATACGTAAATATGACATTCAAAGTTTTTAAAACTTTTACCCTCAAGGGTGTAAAATAACAACCGTTACTAATATTATAAAATAGGAAAGTCTGTTTGTCTTTCACGATAAAACTATTGAGCCGATTTAAATGAAAGCAATGTCATCTTAGTAGTAGTGTCTACTTAATAAAGAAACTACGCCTTTCTGGAAACGAACGAACTTTCTGGAAACTACCCAGAAGGGTGTTGAAAGGTGTAGGCGTAGTATATTAAAAAAAAAAGCATGATGAGACCTTTCTTCTATATAAAAACCATCCGTTACATAGTTATGGCTGTTGGGGAGGGACTCAGGTTCAAACAAATCCTTCCGGGTACAGTGGGCTTTGATCTTCGTTTCTTGTGGATTCAAGTCTTTAGTCTTCAGGGTTTGATCATTCGGTTGTCCAGGTTCAGTCCTTCACTCTTCAGTCCTTGCAGGTTCGGGTCTTCAGTTGCTCGATGTTCGGTTCTTCAGAGTTCGTCACAGTACGTGCATAGTTGGGATCTACTCCGATCGAGAGTCTAAGGCGAAATGAGTAGATACAAACTCTGGGGTAGCCCTTTTATACAATACTCCCAACTGTCATGCACACGTGGTATGTCGAGTGGGAGGGAGGGCGATCGTAGTTACTGACGTGCCCTGCAGGAGATGGTACGCCGGTATCGTGGCCAGTATGACGTTATACGGTGCACCCGTATCAATACCCGCAATAGCTATCAGGGCGATACGAGGATACAGTACAGTATCCTGGACGGCAACGACCCTCCTTGCATGTGATCCCCCGTTGAAGCTACTGTTGAACGCTCTAGCGGTCGTGTATCCGCACTAAGCGGCTGAAAGGACGGATGCCGACGAGGTCCAGAGAGGGTCAGAGCCCTGGCCGACCAAGCTATGGTCCAAAAATGGAGTGAAAACCTCAGGTCCCCAGTATCGGGCGTGGCCACTGTGGTGGGGATTCGTTCGTAACTGGAATGGGATAATGGCTTTCCAGGGGGCACGGGATGCTTACCTACAGACTGGTGCAGGTTTTAACATGGGTGCTTCGGAAAGTTCCTGCACCAAATTGACCGGAGTCACCCGCTTGTCATGAGTGTGGGGCATCTATGGACTTAGCGCATCACACTGTAGTAGATTGTGCGGCCTGGGGACCTCAGTGTCACCTCCTGGTGGTGTTTATCAGTGGCGACCTCTCTTTGGAGAACATTGTAGGTGCGATGCTCTCCAGTGAGAGATGGTGGTGAAGTGGCCTTCTTTTGAGAGGCGATAGTCTCGCTGAAGGAAGCCTACGAGAGAGAGAGGGAGAATGCAGTGGATGCTCCCTGTCGCCGCCGAAGGAGCTGTCATACAAAGCAGCGCATATTTGCGCACCTACTTGAATCCACCGTCGGACTCATCCAGGACACCAGGGCAGCCAGCAAAAGTTGAACTCCTGGTAAGCTGCCCCACTAATGGATGAAGAGGGTTCCGCTGGATTTTAGAGGTATTGCGAGAATCGTTGAGTCCCACACCCCTGGCTGGTCATCGGTCGGGGTTAGTGCTTAAATTGCATTTACCAGCGACAAAAAAAAGGTTGCGGGAGGGGGTCCCCGGCGGTTGACCAATCAAAACTAGTCGCCGCCGGTAAAGGTAATAAGTTTTAAATAGAAACTAAAATGCCTGCCTAAAAATAATAGCACACATAATATTACATTGTAATATGTATTACTCTGATATTTTTACACGTAATCTGGTAAAATCATTAACTTTTACTTCTTTTTTATTGATCACAGGTTAGGATTTGATTGCAGCCTCACTGGAATTATTTACTCTTAATGGTAAATCTGTTGCTAGACTAATGCGTAGTATTAAGCTTCTAGCTCTGAAAAGAACGACACGTCCATCTTTTATAATCGTTTTTAACCGACTTCAAAAAAAGGGGGAGGTTATCAAATCGTCTGTATTTTTTTTATGTTGGTTACCTCTTAACTTTCGATTGGGTGAACCGATCTCGATGATTTGTCAGCCAAGGTACCTCCATGTACAAGCTATAGGAAGTAGTGGACCCAAGTGGACACGGGGAACACCCCTTTATTTTTTTCTTGTCGGGAAATCCTCATGGATACCGGGGGCTAAAACCCAACAGTGTTCCTCCCTACGTTTTTTGGCGAAAGTACGGGCGCAGTATCAGAATACATTCGCACTCACGTCGACGATATGCCAACAGCTTCTCTCTTTTAATTCCTCTTATTCTGGTAGCATGCTAACTGTCCTCCCTCGGAATCCGTGGAAAGGCGCAATAGGTCCCAAACCTATTGCCCAGAGGGCCCTAAGAGGGCAAACGACGTCGTGCAATAACCGTCTGCGCCCTACCTTCCGTCGTCGTATAGCTGGAGCATCTCCGTCCTTCCGACACGCTCCGCCGTCTCCTTCTGCGACATCACGTCCTCACAAAAGGAGACCACGGCATTCCAGCTGGCTTCTCTGCCCACCATGGTTCTAATCACAGCAGACAGAGAGAGGCCGTCTCATTACGGACACACAGCGAGTGTGTGTGCCTCGGTGTCCTCCACCACGCCGCACTCGTGACATTCCTCCGTCATTTCACACAGGTACCTCCCGAAACACCCCACGCGGGACACACCTACCTTGGCTGACGCCGACTCCGAATAAACGAATACTAAGAATTAATAATACGCAATTACTTTTTGCTTTTTAGAGCATATTAATTAATTTGTAAGAGTTTGCCTTAAAAGCGGTTCTTTTTATGTTAAAATTTTTATTTATATCGTATTAAAAAGTAGCCTACGTCGTTTTCAGAAAAAAATCTTCTAAATCTGTTCAGTAGTTTTGTCGTGAAAGTGACAAACAGAGTTACTTTCGCATTTATAATATTACTAGCAACCTATAACTAACTAGCAAGTAATACTTGTCTCAGAACTTCCCGATACACATTTGGCACTTTAGAGTCCGATTCGTTAAATTCGTTATAACTTTTGAATGAAATGTCCGATCTTAATAATTTAAAAAGCAATTTACAATCATTGAAACGGTCTTTAATAAAATATTCAATAAATTAAACAGGTTTGAATGATACGGCTTGAATATTGTCGGCACTTTTATTAATTATTAAAATGTAAAAAAGTAGTTATAGTGGCGTTACTACAGTAGTTGGACATATGATATTACAGACATTTTTGTAGATATTTATACGCTCTATAATATTGTAGAACATTCTTTTGTTCTATCATCAATAGTTTCCTCAGCGCACGCGATGACAGATTTTTTTAGAGTAATTTTTTCACACATTGTGTTACATTAATGCATTTTTATACATATTTACAAACAAAAATACAAATGCTTCCTCTTTATAATATTATATAATATATACTTTAGACAGACGATAAACCCATGATTAAAATAGATGCTAAATTTTCAAATTTTAAGGGAAGATATAACTGTGTGGATACTGTAATGAGATAACGGAGCTGAGTTGTCTTTGAGTGAATCACGAGGATTGCAATGTAGTCCATTATGATAATTAGATTATAATTCTAGTGTAATTAGTATAATGTTGAAATAAATGCTAATATAAGGAATTACATAAAGCCTGTAATACTAGATGTAAGTAGGTAACACCATAAAGGCTAATACTTTTATAGCTAAGAATAGATAGTATCATTGTTGAAGATATTCTTATTATTTGTCTAGATTTAATTAATTTAATTTAATTTAATTTTGAAAGGGAAAGAAGTGAAAGTGAATGTAAACAAAACTTAAGTTATTGTTTTTGAACGAGATGAATCTATGATGAATGGCAATATTTTGATAGATGGGGAACAAGTGGAAGAGGTGAAAGAATTTGTATACTTGGGATCTAAATTTACAAAAGATGGAACATGTGAAAGTGATATCGAAAGGAGAGTGAATGCAGGGAATATGGTAAATGGTGCTCTGCATGCTTTTATGAATAGCCAGATGGTGTCTCAAAGGGCTAGACTGGCAGTGCATGCTGGAGTGTTGGTGCCAACACTTATGTATGGTAGTGAAAGTTGGGTATGGCAGAAGAATCACAAAAGTAAAATAAATGCGGTAGAGATGAGAGCGTTGAGAAGCATGAGTGGATTAAAACTGAGTGACAGAGTGAGAAATAGTGTGATAAGAGAACGTTGTGGTATAAAAGAAGACGTAGTGACTAAAATTGAGAAAGGTATGCTTAGATGGTTTGGGCATGTAGAGAGAATGAATGAAAGGAGACTGACAAAAAGGATTTATGAGTCAAGAGTGAATGCGAAAGTTGGAAGGGGAAGACCAAGGCGAACGTTCCTGGACCAAATCCAGGACATTTTAAATAACGGCCAGGTCAAGAGTACTCTAAACCGACGAACTTGTATGAAAGGTTTAATGAGAATGAAAGAAGCGAAGGAGATATGCAAGGATCGTGGCAAGTGGAAGGACGTGGTCTCTGCCTACCCCTATGGGAATGAGGCGTGATGCTATGTATGTATGTATATATTTAATAACAAATTTTTAAACGTTGTACAGTCTCAGAACCAAGAAATAAAAAGACTTAATGATAATTGCAGTATTTTTATTTCAATTTTAGTAACAAATGTAGTGAATTTCGTAAAAAAAGAAACGCGGATCTAATATATTGATATTGATTTCTGATCGACGAGACATAGATTAATAAGTCGAAATGGTTTCTAAGAGAAAGAGAAATTGTTGTTTTTACTAAATATATGTTTTATATGCATATGGCGGACAATAAGAGAGAAGGAAAGAAGCATAAAGCATGGACATAGGGTTCTCCGCCGACATTATCGTTAGTGACATCCATAATTCAATTTCCATACTGTGGGCGTTGATGGGTAATGTTGGTACAATCAAACACTTTAAAAATAATAGCTAAGAACGTGTTATAAATAAAACAATAATCAGGAATAATTCGTAAAATAGTAATATTTTCATAATTTTACCTATTTTTTATTAATTAATAAATATTAAATAGGATTTCATAATAAAAACTTATAACCAAACTAAAATATTCTTTAATTCCAGTAAACTTAAACTTTGTCAAGGGCTCTACCACAGGTTCGGAAATTAACCGACTACAGAGAAGAATCCAACAAGAAACTCTATAGTCTTCTACTGTTTTTTTATCCATGTTATATTTAATATAAATTACAATAAAATACATCATCAACACCCCTTATCATTAAATATAAAAACAAATAGCACACACTTATCATTATGACGTAATAAAAAGACATCAGTTTTAATTTACAGAAATACACTTAGCTTTGTATCGCAGAGCAGCCCTTTTTACCGACACAACTAACTTAAAACACAATAACTCGTACCTAACGTTGATTACAAACTGAGAACTCAACTAACTTCTACGATGTTTTATACATTCCTTGCTAATGAGGCTATTACGGCAAAACACCAATGAGAGTGTTTGTCATCAAATACATTTTCTTAATTATCTCATTTATTAAGAATCTACCATTCCCTGTTAGTTTTTAATAGTTACAATTAATATAATTTGAGTAATTGCGATAGTTTCTGAAATATTACAACAATTATATCGCAAATTGGAACGACATTGTGAAGGCCAATGTTTCTAAGAATACGATTTAGTCAAACTACGAACCGTATCCTTTATTTAAAATATTATTTTATTTAAAAGTCGACCGCACCGGCGGGTCTTCACCCGAGAACTGCCGAGAGACGCGCGCCGGACTACCCCTTATTGACTCTACCCCACGCCGATAGACAGATGGCACCAGCGTTCCACAGATTATTGCACTCTGACATATAGTATAGGGTATACTCGCTAAATATTGCGATTGCTAAATCGACTTAAATAGCAAATTGCTTATAAGAGACTGGTCCCCGCGATGTTACCAGTCTACTTCTTAATTCCGAATTGCGTGGTAATATGGGGAAACACATTCTTAGTAAGAGACTACATCGCGAGAGGATGATACATGTCGAATTTCAAGTCAATTTGGTGAATATTTTTGGAGATCTCCGAGTCAATTGTCGTTTATTACTTGGGAATATGGGGAAATTCACTGTACGTTGTCTAAGTAAAAAATATGCCTAAGTCCTTTCTCAGGCTTTAGACTATCTGTGTATTAAATTTCATTTAAATCGATTCAGTAGTTTTGTTGTGAAAGCGTGACAGACCGACAAAGTAACTTTCACGTTTATAATATTAGTAAGGATTGTTATTTTACATCCTTAGGGCTAAGTTTAAGACTTAAGGTTGTAAGTCCCAACCGTTTAGCTCTAAATATGACGATACTTCATAACCCTTTTTATCGCATTAAAAAGTAGCCTATGACCTTCCTCGGGCTCTATACTATCTGTGTGTATATATATGCAAATAAATGTGCAGGCCGTGATGATATGACGCAAGAATCACCATAAAACTTGCCACTGGCATATCAGATAATTGAACCAGATCATCATTCAAAGTGTGAAAAACGACATTCAGCGATAACTCCAAATTAATGCGTTGTAGGACGCCATTCGTCATGCGATAACGCTGCGCTTGCTTCCTCCTGATGGCTAATCTCCATCCGTAAGATGGAGCATGTTTCTCCATATTGATGCCTATCATTTATTGTAACTGAACATTGAATTAATCAAAAATAAATTCATTTCTAATCATAAAATAAGGCTAATTGATTTATAATTGATATTGCAGTGTCACATTAGGTTCCATTTATTATATATATGTCCGAGGGCAGATATCTGTGGAACGCTGGCGCCATCTATCGGCGTGGACAGAGTCAATGGTGGTAGTCCGGTAGGAGTCTATCGGCAGTTGCCGAGTGGCGCTCGACCGGAGTGCTCTACTGTTGGAACTGTCGCGTTCCTAGCTATTAGTGTTAATGAGTTTGTGTACATTGGCATTAAGTGTACACAACATTAAGTGATTGAACATTATAATCCGAGTTAATTAATAAAGTGTTTGATTGCACCAACAATATCCACAAACGCCCACAGAATAAGAAATTAAATAATGGATCCAATTAATAACGATGCCGGCGGAGAACTCAACGCCCCTGTGCTTTATGCTTATCCGTTCTCTCTTATTCTCCGACATATATTTTAAACAGAGAAGTGTAGGATACGGGCTTCGAGGCAGTGCCTCATTACCCATCGATGGGCATCGACGATATCCATAACTTATTTCTGCCCGTCATTCCAACAGGCTGATGCCAGCTAATCAACCTGGCACTCGTACCGTCATCTTCCACTACATCTGGTGGTGATGACAGCAGGACGATGTAGTGGACGCCCAGTGCTTTCAGATCTATATTTACTACTATTAACTAAATTACATAAGCATGAAATAGTGTGTTAAGAGAACTTTGTGGTGTAAAAGATGTAGTGACTAAAAATGAGAAAGGTAAGCTCAGAGGGTTTGGTCACGTAGAGAGAATGAAGGAAAGGAGACTGACAAAACGGATTTATGGGCCAAGAGTGAATGGAACCTTGGAGAGGGAAGACCAATGCGAGCTTTGGACCTGGAGCTGAACTAAATCCAGGACATTTTATATAAGAGCCAGGTCAAGAGTGCTCCAAACCGACGAACTTGTATGAAAGGTTTAATGACAATGATAGCAGGGAAGGTGATATGCAAGGATCGTGGCAAGTGGAAAGACGTGGTATCTGCCTACGCCTATGGGAATGAGACGCGATGCTATGTATGTATGAATGTAACCAATAGATGGAACTTTACTTTAAGTTCTACATTCAAGTGAGCTCAGTGGAAGTATCGCGGATTAGCTAGTTAAAACAATGATCTACTCAATTTGCTTCATGGAAGGATCCAATACTGACTGCCAAGGACTCTACACAGCCTTTCATGGAACACCCAATGTGGGTAGATGCTCTGACCTTACGATCTTAGGTTATATTACACCGAGAGCAAAGAATACACAGCAGAGCAGCCTTTTTAGGTAGATCTTCATCGTCAATAGATGTAGTAGTGTTACCTGGAACCTACCGAAGGAAGAAGGTGTCTCAGGTCTCCTACCGGCGATTGAGAGAAGTTTGTTATCCATTAAGCTAACCTGTCTTATACTTAAACAGAGGAATACTTTGAGGGAGACCGTTGCTGGACAACGTGCGATTGTTTGCCATATCCCCGGGCAGTGGATGTGTATCACATGAGGTATTGTTGTCTCACCTCGCATAGATTCTTTTGGGGCACGATAGTTTTAGGAGGTAGCTGTGTCGAGTGGCTAGAAGGAACACAACGGAGGTGTGTAACAATGGATTGGTGGGGGATATAGTTGGAGATACACTCTTTAAGAGTCTGGAGTGATTTGTCAATAACGTAATGCAATGTTCAAAAGCGACCCTGCCTAAAGCCTGTTGGGTGGCAATGGTCTCTGATAGACGCCCTTAGCATAAGTAGACGGGAGCCAAGGCACAGTCTGACGATCGACTTCTGCGCCTTTAAGGTTAGTCTCTGGACATAAGGTAGAGCTTGTTGTCCAAAAGACGGAGCCTGAGAATGGACAGGTGGTGCCTAGTGCTGCGGTTATGCTTCCTGACCGGAAGAGTTTTATCCGGAGGAGCCGTGTAAGACGTATGGTTGACGGGATAGAGGATTTATTCCAACCCCATGCTTTCGCCATCGGATGTTCAGCATCGTCGAGTTTTAACCGGCAAAAGTCCAGCATAATTCGCTATGAATCCCAGCGATGTTGCAAATTTGATCGGAATTGAACCCGCGAATATTCTTAAGCAATATGAACTTAAGCAATTTATTATGTGACATCACACTAAAGAAATAGAGGCTTCAAAACAAGTTTGAGATTGAAAATATTCATATTTTATTCAAGCGCCATTTAACGACTTCCTCTGGTGCTCCAACTTCCTTTTAAGTTTTGTTTACTGTTAAATTTTTGGTATTATATCATAATTTCTATCATATGTTTAGCAATAATTTTGAAGTAAAGTTCAACATGAGTTTTTTTCATAAAAAGTAAGAAATAATTGCGTATTCTTTTATAGTGATCTTCGTATTCTTATATTCGGAGTCGGTGTCAGCTAAGGTAGATGTCCCCCGGGTGTCCGCTTGGCAGCTCCCGCCTATGTTTGGGTACCTTGGCTGACACCGACTCTTTTTTTTGTTAAAATTTATATTTATTTTTTAATGAATCTGAAGTAAACTAACAAATTTGTCTCCATATGTGTACACATATGAGATAACATCGTTTAAATGAAACAACTTTAGAAAGTTAAATTTACATTAATATCGCCACACCCGGGATCGAACCCGAAACCCTTATACCACCGCTTCACACATAATTCACCTTTCAAATATTGCAATGCAGCAACAAACGTAAGGTCACTGGCATTTGACTACAGACAGTTATAGATTTTGCCAAAAATCACACTCTTACTGTAAGCCGTTGAGGAGTTCCATTGATCTTCATATTTAACTACGACTAGCACTGGACCATACCGCAGTTACGATAGGCAACTCAAATATCTGGATAGCTTATAGAAGATTCTGCCGAGTATCGTTAATTTGCTCCTAAGAATTGAAGAGTTCCGTCACTTTGTCATGGATTCCATCATCGGAACCTTACCAAACTATCACAAAACAACCCTTGAAGTATATCCTTTCTAATAAAAAAAACAATCTTCGAAATTGGTTGGCATGATCTTGAGTTATGCGACCATTTGTCGCGCAAACGCTTACGCAAATTGAAGACTTATCCGGTTTTCTCATGGATGCCATCATCAGAACTGGTTTTAAAAAAAATGCGACCCTATGACGAGCGCCACCTTTCATTTAAAAAAATCATCAAGATCGGCCCACCCAGTCGGGAGATATGAAGTAACAAACATAAAAAAAAGAAATACAGACGAATTGATAACCTCCTCCTTTTTTTGAAGTCGGTTAATAAGTAATGCATACAGTTGAGGAGTATTTCAACTATAAAAATGTTTGGTTTTGAATGCATTTTCATGTATAGGTAATATAAATTTTTGTTTTTATTGCCAATCAGATGTGTTGAGGACGGATTCAGGTTCAGACGAATCCCTCCGGTTTCGTCGGGTTCGGTGTTCAGTTCTTGAGCGCTTCGGTCTTCAGTTCTTGCAGTTTCGTATCTTCAGTTCGATGGTCACAAATCGCGCTTAGTACTGGGATCTACTCCGCTCGGGAGTCTAAGGCGAAATGTGTCCGATCGATTTTTTTTTTTCGAACTGTGTTTAGCTGTTAGCCCTACTGGCTTTTACAGCGTAACCGGGAGGAGGTCGGGCTCTTATGGAGGCCGCCACATTTCGAGTGCGAGCACTGAAAAGGGCTCGCTCTCCGGGGAAACGCCGCTCCAAGGGCGTCTCCTGCGAGACCGAGCCTCGGCTTGGAGCGACGTTATCGCTGAAACATCACCTGAAAAGGAAGAATCAGAAGCGCCCCCGGGAACGTGGGTGAAGTCCACGTCCGGGTGACGTCAGAAATCGGGGACCTCGACTCCGCCGGCGGAATCGCTGTGTATCGCTTGTGTATGTGTCTGTCCCTACCTGGTAAGGTAGATTGTCGATAGTTATCGTATCGTCGGGGTCGTTAAGGACATATTTAGGCCGTCTCTTCCTAGGCGGAACGTTAAGACGGATCCTATAAGAGGACGCGTTAACCACTAGTGGGTTCCTATGATTTATGGCTCTCTCGAAATAATTTTCGGAGAGCTCTTTAAAATGACTCTTTATCGTGGGGAGTTCTAAGTCCCTATGTAGATCGACATTTCGGACGTACCAGGGGCATCCCGTGGCCATCCTCATGAATCTATTTTGCAGCGTCTGCAGACGGGCCAGTCTATAGGCTGGCACGTGTGCGAAGACGATGCTGGCGTACGATATGATGGGGCGGATGCAAGTTTTGTAGAGTGTCACCTTGTGGCGAAGTGACATTTTACTTTTCTTGCAGATGAGAGGGGATAATCTACCAAGCACAAACGCGGCTCTGCCACGAACATTGCGAATGTGCTTACTAAAGTTCATGGCTTTATCTAGGGTAACTCCAAGATATTTGGCTTCTTTACTCCATGGGATGTCCATGTCGTAAAGCTTAATGTTAGGCAGTTTGCGATCCCAAATCCTCTTCACTCCTGTGAAAAGCACTGCTACACTTTTCTCAGGGTTCACCTCGATTCTCCATTTGCGAAACCATTCGGCGATGCGATTGGCCGCTTTCTGAAGTCTCGAGGTGATCAGATTGGTGTCACGTGAGGTGGTGAATAGAGCGGTGTCATCCGCGAATTGAGCAAAGTGTACACGCTCTGTGCTTGGAAAGTCACATGTGTACAGCGTGTATAGGATTGGAGAGAGCACCGAGCCCTGGGGGACTCCTGCTCTGAGAGGGCGCGATGAGGACAGGGTGCCCTCGACGCGGTACCTGAAGGAACGGTTTGATAGATAGTCTCGTAATAAAAATACGAATCTATCTGGCACTTGGAGGTGGTCCAGCTTGTAAATCAAGCCGGCATGCCACACTTTATCGAAGGCTTTCGCCACATCGAGAAAGATTGCACCGGTAGGACCTCTACCGGTGTGGTAGATATTTTCGAGGATGTGCTCCGTGAGGCGGTGCACCTGTTGGACGCACGAGTGTTGGGGTCTGAACCCGAACTGCTCGTCGGGGATGAGTCTCATGGCCTCTACCGTAGCCTTGAGTCTTTTTAGGATTATTATCTCATACACTTTACCCAGAGTGTTGAGTAAACTAATGGGTCTATAACTAGTAGCCAGGTTACTGGGTTTTCCTGGCTTATGTATCCCTATGACGATGGCTTCTTTCCATTCGTCAGGGAATGTACAGGCTGCTAGAAGAGCATTAAAAATGAGTACCAGGAGGCACAAAAATCTGTTGGGGA
>JACTOM010000887.1:311707-406144 GCA_015832385.1 Elymnias hypermnestra
TTTAGAGATTACCAAAACACTGATTCAAGCATCGTTTTTTAACTGTAGGTCATAATTTCACACAATGACCCGAACCCCGTGAATTAGAAACGTATGATATGACGGCAGGAACTCGTATTACCCACTGAAACCCCGCCAAACCCCCTTCAAATTCAAAATATTTTAGAGATTACCAAAACACTGATTCTAGCATCGTTTTTTAACTGTAGGTCATAATTTCACACAATGACCCGAAACCCGTGAATTAGAAACGTATGATATGACGGCAGGAACTCGTATTACCCACTGGAACCCCGCCAAACCCCCTTCAAATTCAAAATATTTTAGAATCTATCAAAACATTGATTCAGATGTTTTTTTTTAATTCTAGGTAATAAATGTGCGCAATCGCCACAACCCCATGAATTGGGAACGTGTGTCGACGGGAGGACCCCGCATTACCTATCGGAATGCAGCCAAACCTCCTTCAAATTCGGAATATTGTAGAATTGAGCAAGACACTGATTCAAGCATAGGTTTTTAGCTCTAGGTAATAAATTGACGCAATGACCCTGACCCCGTGGTTTGAGAATATGTTACTTGACGGGAGGATCGCGCATTACCCAGTGCAACACGGCCAAACCCCCTTCAAATTAGAAATAATGCACAGACCGATTCCATGGTTCCACTAGAAACAACTCGAACCCCCTCAAATTCAAAATATTTTGGAATTCACCAAAACACTGATTAAAGCATCGTTTTTAACTCTAGGTAATTATTTGACGCAATGACCCTGACCCCGTGATTTAGGATATATGTCTACAGGAGGACCCCTTACTACCCACTAGAACCCATAAAATAATATCTAAGATACAAAAGCGCTGTAAAAGCTTACTTGCATGTGATTAGTTTGATAATTCGATGTGAATTTCTCCATATTTCCACGGGATTGGAAACTACTGGTGACATAGTTATACACAGCTAGTTTCCACATAAAAATGTTATCTTCTAAGCATTCAAATTCAAAGTAGTAAGGATGAAATGCGGGCAAAACCGCAGGCAGAAAATAGCTCGCAATATAAATGTATTAGTAGAAATGCGGTTTCTAACAAATAGACTATACGGGTCACATCGCAGTAAACAGAGCCGTTAATCATATTAGCAAGTTAATAATAACTGCTAATGTGCACTCGAATAGATTGACAGACAGACAGACTGATGCATTCCTACATTAGACTGCAATGTTAAAAAGTATTCGTAAAACTAACGCCAATACAGAGGGTCTGAAGAGTTTGTTTGCTTGAACGACCTAATCTCAGAAACTACTGGTCCGATTTGAAAAATTCTTTCAGTGTTAGATAGTCCATTTATCGAGAACGGCTATAGACTATATATAATCACGCTAAAACTAATAGATAAGTAAGTAAAGTAAGTAGCAGCCCATTAACGTCCCACTGCTGGGCACAGGCCTCCTCACTCATATGAGAGAGGGTTTTAGAGCATAGACCCACCACACTGCTTTGCTGCGGATTGGCAGGCATAGTACAGTAGTGCACTCTCTATTCCTTCACTCTCATAGTCCGATGAGACGGGAATCCGACACGACCGGAGAGAGATCAGGCGCAGGATCGACGGCTTAACGTGCTCTCCGAGGCACGGGGGTGGATCACACCGCCAACTTCCCAACTTCGGGCAAATATTGAGAAAATCTTAATAGAAAACTCAATATTGATTTTTGAATTGGCCCGACCCGGGACTCGAACCCAGGACCTCATGTCTGTAGTCGAACATGCTAACCACTAGACCAATGAGGCAGTTAGGCAATAGATAGGGTGGAGTAATTAAAAATGTCTCAAAATCAGGGTTTCTTTCTCATTGACAGCTCTCACTGCGTTTGCTTTGTAAGCGATTAAAGTTTCACAAAAATTATGTATGACAGAGTTATTCCCCTTAAAAATTACTAAAAAAAAGTCAAAGACAACATATGTCTATCTTTTAAGGTTGGCTCATTATAACGTTTTATATCTGAACCAATTTTTGCATTACGAAGGTCTTTCTTTACGATTACTGTAAATAAATTGATGTCATATATTAAAAGAATACTGATTAATGGTAACAAGGATATCTGTTTGAGTTTATTGAGGGTTTTTCTGAGTGCAAGGGCAGAAATAATCCTTGTAACTTTAAATAGAATATATAATCAGTCGTATATTGGAAATGACAGACTTAGTGCCGCCCAGTTGATGCTATGGCCGCTCTTTACCTCAAGTCTCCCAACAAAAGCGAAGCTGAAGGTGTGTCCAGAGTGATATATGCAGCCCCTGCCTGGTACTCCTTCTGCTCAGGGTACCAAAGGCGAAGGCAGCAGATCCAGCAGAACAAGAGCCTACGTATGATAGTAGGAGCTCGTTATACACCGCGACACCAGGACGCCCACCGTGGAGGTGTTTGTCCACCAACTGGCAAGGAGGATGTTCCGCCTAGCCACCATCCTAGAGTGGCAAACACTGGGCGCCCCTTACCTCGTGAGCTTCTGATGTCATTATTATCCGACGTGGGTGATGACGGCTCAGACGACGCGCTGGCAGTGTCTACACCCGGATTGACCTCAATAGACTAGACCTGGATGGGCCCGCTGGAGTCGCCGGCGGGAACCAGCCCATTTGACACTACGAGCAAAAATAAATGCTCGAGGCTTAGCCCGGGTAATGGGACAAAAGTCCCGAGGTAATCCTCAATGAAAGTTGAGACCTACCCGAGAGACAGACTTAGGAAAACTTTGTTTATTATCCACCTACAGCAATATAACTAAGAAACATAATTGTTTCTACAATAAATCAATCATAATCTAAGTTTAACTCCTCCAATACGCATAGCTGAATTAAATGAATAATAAAGGTAGATCCATTAACTCAAGCCGCTCCCTTCGCAAGGTGATCGACATGTCTGCATGTTTAGTCCCACTCTAGTTACACGTAACTTGAATGGATATTAAATTATATCTTATTTATTTAAGGCCACATGTAAAAAGGAATGGAACGAGTGAAAAGCTAAAGAAAGGAATGGAACGAGTGAAAAGCTAAAGAGTGGAACGCCCTACCGGCTTCCGTCTTCCCAGACTCCTACGATCCAGGTACTTTCAAAGCAAGAGTGAATAGGCACCTCTTACCATCACATACTACGTTTCTGCCTCATTGGTCTAGGGGTTAGCATGTTCGACTACAGACATGAGGTCCTGGGTTCGGGTCCCGGGTCGGACCAATTCAAAAATCAATTTTGACTTTTCTATTAAGATTTTCTCAATATTTGGCCAAAGTTGGGAAGTTGGCGGTGTGATCCACCCCCGTGCCTCAGAGAGCACGTTAAGCCGTCGATCCTGCGCCTGATCTCTCTCCGGTCGTGTCGGATTCCCATCACAGACTATGAGAGTGAAGGAATAGAGAGTACACTTGTGTACTTTGCCTGCGAATCCGCAGTGGAGCAGCGTGGTGGGTCTATGCTCTAAAAACCCTCTCTCATATGAGTGAGGAGGCCTGTGCTCAGCAGTGGGGCGTTAATGGGCTTACTTACTCGTACTTACTTTTTACTAGATTTCTATATAATAAGAGATAACTCGAACAACTCCAACAATTATCGTCATATTTGAACCATTTTATTTAAAAAATCATAACAATTATATATCAAAATATTCTTAATGAATCATTCTATGTATTCGCAAAAACATTATATAAATCCGTTTAGTAGTTTTAGAGTTTATAGTGTACAAACAGATAGATAAGCGCTGTGTTAGACTTTGTTTATAATGTTTTTTTTGTCAGCTTTCTATGAGGTCTTGGCATCAATATCTAACAATATAGGATGTTTTCTAATTTGACAGAACCTGGACTGATAGAAGGCTTGCCGTGGCTAAATCACCAGTAAAGATGTCCAGCCAAGCAAAAGCTGGGTAAAAACCATAAGCGATAAGTTACCTTTTACTAGGTTAGTGATAACGTAGACTGTTTTGAAGGTCTAGAAGAATAGGACTCAACGAAAGAGGAAGCCTCGCAATACCCATTAAAACCCAGCGAAACCCTCTTCATTTGTTATTAGAACATCTGCAAAAGGAACTAAGTTCCTTTTGTTTGATGGATACAAAACTGGGTAAAAAAACATTATAGGTAAGTATTTACCAGATAAGTGCTAAGTTAGACTGTATTGAAGGTCTAGAGGAATGGAACTCAACGAATGAGAAGGCCTTGCAATATCTACTAAAAGGGTGATGTGGAAGTGGAACCCTTTTCATCTGTTATTAAGATATACATCCAAATGTAGTGCGCTGATTCAACAGCAGCATTGTCATGACAAGCAGATATTTCCTTCAGGGCAGTGAAGGAACTCTGTCAAAAATACGGGTCCAGTTAAAAGCTACACCAATCTATAGGACAGCAGCCCATGATCCTTGGTAAACCATTGTTCTAGGTGACGGCGGGTTCTCCCTGATGTTCTGAATGAGTCCTACTTAGATATTGAACTCTCAGACGTCTCCTCCAGGTCAAATTCTGTACAGGAGCTTTGTATGACATACGTGTCTGTTCTAAACCTTCACCGATCTCTAGGAGCAACCTGTGCCCATTAGACATTGCCCAAACATTGTTTCGAGTGGAATGGATCACCTCGTCAGTGACCACGTTATTGGAACATCAGACGATTGTTTGTTCATTCCTTCCTGATGTCACCTTTTTGTGTTTCTCAAAAGTGTAATTTACGCACTAACCCCGAACAGGAGTTTAACACGGTGTTGGAGGAAACTCCGTAAGTTCCATTAAAACCCAGCAGAACCCTCTTTATCCAATAATGTGGCACCAGGGGTTCACTTTTGTTGTGTAGGGAGGCAGTATGGAGGTTGTAGTTGAGGAGGTTGGAGTGTTGTAAGACGTAAATAGGCTGCTACTTACCAGTGGCGTAACTATAGCGTGACAAGGCTGGCAAAATACCACTGGCCCCTGGCCCTCGGACCATGAGGTACTCGAAACATATGGGTTATGTGACTTGGCTATTGAAAATTCTATAGCCCGATCTTTAAACTTTGATTACGTAATAGACCCTTTTTGGATAGCAGAAAGCTCGAAAAAAGAGTTTTCTTAATAAATACTCTTCGAACAGTGCGTGTTGCCTGTGATGACCTACGGTTCTGAGACGTGGTCGCTGACTATGGACCTCATGCGGAATCTCAGAGTGACTCAGCGTGCGATGGAGAGAGCTATGCTCGGAGTTTCTCTACGTGATCAAATCAGAAATGAGGAGATCCGTAGTAGAACCAGAGTCACCAGCATAGTCCTACGAACCGCGAAGCTGAAGTGGCAATGGATGGGGCACATAATCCGAAGGACCGATGGACGTTGGGGGCAGAAGGTGCTGGAGTGGCGACCCTGCACCGGACGGCGCAGTGTAGGCAGACCCCCCATAAGGTGGACCGATGATATAAGGAGGGTAGCCGCTGCAGCCAGGCAGCGCAAGATCTGGCCTTGTGGACATCATTACGTGAGACCTATGTCCAGCAGTAATTGAAATTAAATTGTTATTATTATTTCATTGTTATTGAATACAGGGTTCCTCAACATATTGTTCCTTCATGGGGACTATAGCTCATTCCCTCTCGCCTAAGAAAGGAGTATGCCAAGCAGTAGGGCGTATATAGGCGGATGAATGTGAATGTAACAACCCATGCACTTGAAAATAAAATCGTTATTAGTGTTGGATTACTCAGTTGCTACTATTAAAATTAAAATAAGTACGTGGCGATTTTGGCTGTAGGGCCCCATTAAAAAAATTTGCCACGGTCCCCAGTGTTTTTCTCGCTGGGAAGTGCTTTTACGCACCCCGCATAGTCAGAATGTAGAAAACCCAGGCACAACCCAGTGGACCCTTGTCATCCTAATGTGGGATACCAACGGCTACCATGCGCAATCTAATATGGTGTCACGGATGAAGCCGAATCGAGGTTCAAGTCATTTGCAGGAGCCAGCTTCTACCATCTACCCTTCTGCGACTGATGACAAGGGCGTCAGGAGCCAACTCTCACTCTCTCTCACGAGCATACTTTACCGAGATAACAGTCTCGCAAACCATCGCAATTACTATGCAATCCAACTTTAGTGGAAAGAGAGGTGACATGGAGACTCTTCGCCACGGTTTCACATAAAAAATATTGATTAATGTAGATTATGAAGTTTGTTTTATCTAAATTTGATAGATAATTTAGAAGTTTCTGAACGCAGCGAATGGGAACTCTCAAGATCGCGCGGTGTCACGTCTCCCTCCCTCCGCGCGTCAGTCCGCCGCGAACCGTCGCGTACGTCGCACGTGGGTATATTGCCCTTCATCAAAGAAAAAAAAACCGCATTACATTTGAACTAAGTGAAAACAAAACCGTGATACTTGTGCCACATTACAGTGAACTGAAACTGTGTTTAAACATTGTGTACATGTAATCTCTAAGACGCATCTACGGGAATAGTAACGTAAGTATTCTATAGTTTAACTGTACTTTCGAACGATGGTTTGTGTATAGCTACGCTGGTTCTTAGGTGCGTATTCGCGGAAAAAAAACCTGTCGTCTCAAATGATTGGCCACGGCACTATTTTGTTAGAAATATTAGAACTAGGTCGCTACCTGGTTGTATCTAGAAGGATTTGTCGGGCTTAGCATACGTATACGTCTATAGACCACACCACAATCAATTTACTAAAGAGCCCACGTACAGGTAAATTGTATTATTACAAAAGTCGAGATTTAAATTGAGTAACTGCTGAATTTCTTTCTGGTATCTTTAAAGAGTCAACATTATGTTATTTTGATTATAATATATATCGAATATCAAATCAACACTTGTGCAAAGTGTTAATAAATCACATTTTTTTTCACATAACCTATAACATTACTGATCAATTAGACATCGCAATTATTAATTTCGTTATATGGATATATTTACATTAGTTTTAAATAAGGTTTTACTGTCGTGGCTTTATCTAAATCTTAAAAAAAATAATTTAAATGAGGGTTTTTTATAATAATAAAATAAAATAACTTCCAAATTTCTTATATGTGTATATCGTTAATAAAGCTGTATAAGTTTTGGCTTTTGCCTTTCGTATTATAATTTTAAAAAATATGTTTTAAGGTTTCACAAAAAAACAGTCTTTATTATTATTTCTTGTTATTTTCTTTATCAGATTAAGATTTCAAAGTTGATACCTAATACGAGGCGGTATGGTCTAAAACCTCTGTCTTGTACGTAAAAGGTATGATTTAAAAACAATTCGTAGGTTTTAAATTATCAATTAAGTTATTTTAATGGCTTAAAATATGCAGAAAACATTGTGGTCTGTTATCACAGAATATTTTATTAATCATAATACATTTGTAAAGTACAACTGTAAAAATAAAGAATTTTAATTTGATTCGGATTCCGTTAAGTTTTCGTAACACAGTTGTAAGGTTATCAAATTGTTATTAAAAATGAAAAGGTTCGTAGTAATGGATTTTGACGGTTGTTAAATTCCAATTTTGAAAAATACCATAAACAATCGTTTCTAGAAACTTCTCTTACCTTTCCTATTGTTTGTAACTGACTTTTTATTATTATTTCTCGTGGAGTTACTTGCGTCGTTCTTAATCCCGTGGGAATTTGGACAAAGCTGTTTTTATTGAAGAATTTGCATGCTGTATTTTAAATCAATCTGGCAAATAGTATATTTCAATATTATGTAGGCACAAATACCATAAACAATCACGTTTCTAGAAATTTCTCTCTTACCTTTATTGTGGTTTATGGCTGACGTTTTGTTAATATAATAGCTGTTACCTGGGTGTACGCTGTATTTTATTAAAAATATTAAGAAAGTAAATATGATGGTACAAAGTTACTGTAGTTATTATAGCAAGTTGATTGTATCAGTAATTTTTACAGGAATCGAACCATGACCTCGATACGGAATCTGTACGTTCCCGTTACGCCACTGGTGCCATTAAAATTGTTGACTATTTTTGTTAGTTGTTTCGCGATCCTTTTATAAAACTAGTGGACGACATTCGACCATAAATAATATTAATTATAAGTTTGCAGGTAACTTTTATTAAATTAAATATTACGATAATCTGAGTAATGATACAAAACTTCTCTGTAAACAATGTTTTTTTTTTGTAAAAACTCTTTCATCTTTTGTTAAATGTCTGACAAACATTAATCTATTCTCAATTTGACCACAGACTAATACAAATAAAAGAGTGCGCGTGCATGTGAAATACAGAGTAGGGTGTGTAATGTTCTATTGGGTTTTTCATGCCTATTTTTTTTTAAATATATGATGAAAGAAAAAAATAACGTTACGTAGAACATTAGAAATTATAAGTAAAATTAACTACAATAGTGACTTTAGTAATGTAACCTCCTTAATGCTTTTGAATATAGAAACTTTTTTAATGTATCCTTATTGCGTTTGACAGAATTGTCAGCAATTGACAGAAGATTTATTGTTTCAGATTGTGTTTTTATTGATAATTTTATAAAAAAAATATTATCGTTGTGCACTCCTTCTTTGTATGAAGTATAAGTTTAGGAATTTCATATTATCAGAAGAGCAAAAAAGTAACCCCTTTTTAAACGTAGCTTTTGTTTAATGTATTAATATATAGATAAAACATTTCGTAATTCTAAAACGATAGTCTCCGTTTGGAATAGAATTACTATTCAAATATTAATTACAAGGTAATAATTTTTTTTAAGGTATTTCTGAATTTTGACGGCCTCTCTGGCGCAGTGGTGCTAGTATTCACTTTGTTAAGTAACATTCGACTTTTGGATCGGTGAGAGACTTCGGCCCGCGGTAGGGGGAGGGGTGGAGGGATTAAAATGAAAGTCCTTTGCGTGTCATTTATGCTCCCACTGATTCGTTTAAAAAAATACTTGGATACTGGTTTCATAGTAAGTAGCAGCCCATTAACGTCCCACTGCTGGGCACAAGCCTGCTCATTCATATGAGAGAGAGTTTTTAGAGCATACTCTCATACTCCGATGTGACGGGAAACCGACACATCGGAGAGAGATCAGGCGCAGGACCGACGGCTTAAAGTGCTCTCCGAGGCACGGGGATGGGTCACACTGCCAAATTTTTCCCACTGGCAAATATTGAGAAAACCTTAATAGAAAACTGAATATCGATTTCGAATTGGCCCGACCCGGGTGTCGAACCCAGGACCTTATGTCTGTAGTTGATCATTCCAACCACTAGACCAATGAGGCAGTCACTGGTTCCATAAGACCAAATAACTTTTGATGTGATGGCAAAAAGTCGCCACGTCGCCTGTCACCCACTGATAATGTATTTACAGTACAATAACCTATGTCTTACTTAAAACCTATGTTTATGTTTCACATCATCATCGTTTTTGTAGTGGTGGGATACTCGCTTCACTAGAAGAGATCCCTGGTAGGGAGTTTTGGCCGTGGCTAGTTTCCTCTACCAGCAAAGAGTGTTGAAACCACATGAGGTATATTGCCTTTTAACAGATTAGCGCGCTTCCATCTTAGACTGTATCGTCATTTACCATCTGGTGTTCACAGTCAAGCGTTAACCTTTCAGCAATAATAAAAAATGAAAAGTGCGTGCGTACAAAGTACACATGTCAGGGAAAAATGGTTTTAAAGGATAGAAGTATTTTCTTTTTTAGAGCTAGAAATTTTTTTTTTCCTTTAAGGATGTAAATTAATAATCCTAATATTATGATTTCATTACAAAATTATTGACCCCATTTAAATGAAATTTGGTACACAGATAGTCTAGAGCCTGAGAAAGGACTTAGGCTACTGCGAAAAAAGGTTGTAAGGGGCCGTCGATTTGTTTGTTTGTTTATCATTGCAATGTGATCTACCTGTCCAAATAGATGCAACACAATACGAGTTGGTTGTTTTTAAAATGCATTGTTACAATGTTTATTTAAAGAGAAAGAGAGGACACCTTATTGTGCACAAGATAAAGAGACTGTTAACTATATAAACAAGCAAAGAGGGTTTTATTGGTGCTCATTTATATTAAGGTAAGTAACAGCCCATTAATGTCCCACTGTTATCATTTGTCTGTTATCTCATGCTACAAGGCAGGGCAGCGCCTGTTAGCGTAAGTCCTTCCGTCTTCGAGAATCCTTATTACGATTCATCCGCGACACCAGGGATGAATGCGAAAGTTGAACCACTGGTACTTCATTCATGGATGAAGAGTTCCGCTGGGTTTTTGTGGGTATTGCGAGGTGTTCTTGGTCGCCGAGTCTCCCACTCCTGATACACGGTAGGGGCCAGTGCATAAAAGATGATACTCTCTAAGATGGACGCTCGTTAACCTCAAGAGTTAATTTATCTTTTATGATTTCTATATATAGTATAAAAGATGTAGTGACTAAAATTGAGAAAGGTATGCTTAGTTTGGGCATGTAGAGAGAATGAATGAAAGGAGACTGACAAAAAGGATTTATGAAGGGGAAGACCAAGGCGAACGTTCCTGGACCAGGTCAAAAGTACGCTATACCGACGAACTTGTATGAAATGAAAGAAGCAAAGGTGTGATTGACGACCTTGGTGGCGCAGTGGTGATTGCTCGCCTTTAATTTGTCTGAGTCTGGTCTGGTGGGAGGCTTCGGCCGTGGCTAGTCACCACCCTACCAGCAAAGACGTACCGTAAGAAAGGGTATATCGCCTCTTACCCAGATTAGCGCGCATGTCTGTATCCTCTCTTACCATCCGATGAGGTCAAGCTCTCAGAAATAAAAAAAATGTGCAAGGCTCGTGGCAAGTGGAAGGACGTGGTCTCTGCCTACCCCGAAGGTAATTAGTATTGATGCTATGTGTGTATGTTGTAACTTTTCATTTTATAAAAATTCGACACCGACTCAAATATAATAATAATTGTAAGTATATTATATTATGGTACTAGCAGACCCGACAGACTGCGTTCTGTCAAAAAGATTTGGAATGTGACAGATTTCAGTTTTACGAATGATTTTCGAAATGAAATTACAGCAGTACTAAGTATCTTTAGCTCTTACATTTTTGTGACTAATCAATTTGGTCCGGTTGTGACTATTCAATTGATTTTGAACTTTGCGCAGCGGTAATAAAGTGTAAATTTACTAAATGACTTTAGGACCACACCTACATTGCTTAGACAACAGTGAGTACTTGTAATTTATTGTGAACTTTATTGAATAGCAATAAAGGTCAAATTGACTCTACATTTTAGTTAGAAAACGTTTGTATGGGAAACAAAAAAGGACTGTTTTAGGGGTTTAGGCTTTTACGTACCCCGGAAGACTAAGAATTCTTCCAACTGGGAGTGTGGGACTCTCTAAACCTAAAATACCCACTAAAACCCAGCGCATCCCTCGTCCATTTCGCATTCCACTCTAGTGACCTGTATGATGCTGAATATAACAGTCTACAGTTTACTGAGGACAATAATGGAGCGCATACCTGCGCCTATTGCTACCCAGCCTCCTTCGACGGAGAAGAAGGGCATCAGCAGTATCTTCCCTTTGCCTCTCATTCTCGCAAAAGAAGGCAACCATCCTCCATCCAAACTCGCTGGTGAGCATCACATCAATTATGCTCTCCAAAGAGAACAGACACTGCCAAAGTATGGTGCACCGATCACACACATGACAGACGGGCGTTTCCTCATGACCTATCTGCTGCAGATACTTGCCGAAGCATCCATGCCCGGTCAGCACCTACACCAGAAGGTAGGAGAGATCCATGCTTCCTAGTGATCCAATTCTCCAGGTGTGGACAGATCGCCATCGTGTTCACACCCGCAGTTGGCAATTATTCGAACTTTACTCGCCGTAAAAACCATCCTTGGACTTCAACGAACATTAAAAAAAAATTGGTACAGGCGATGTTGAGTTATGCCCTTGCCAACACATTTTGCGATTCATTCTCATATTATGGATTATTTTTAAATTAGTAGTCCGTAGTCCTAAATTTTTCATCTCATTTTAGTCTGTTTTGAAGGAAGTGAAACTTCTTTAGGCGCATGAGGGTATAGAGGGATTGGCTTTACGAAGTACTTCAGCGTTTTTAACGCTAATTCGTTTGAAGGTAGTTTTAATATTTACAATTAACATGTGGCATTTTTATTTACAATTTGTCATTTGTTGATTTCAATAAATTATTTGTTTTCAACAGTTTTTTTCCCTTTAAGTCTGGGTGATCTAAAGTTTTACATTTAAACAAGACTTAAAAATTACTTTGCCAAAGCAGTTTCGCTTCTGACATGTGTTCTATGTAAAAGATGGACTTTTATAAATCAAATCAAATCAAAAATATCTTTATTCAAGTGGGCATATTACAGCACTTTTGAATCGTCAAATTATATATTTTTTCCACACTGATTCTAATATACATCTGATGATGGTGCTCAAGAACGGCTTAAAATCTAGAGAGGGTTCCTTCGCGCCCTGATCCGAGAAGAACCCACAATAAACTCAGTCGGGTATTTTTTTTTGTTACCATCATCATTACAATATCATATTAGTTTACTATATTTTAATTAAAATTAGAGCAATTCGTTCACTCCCAGGCGTTTCTATCGTCTAGGTAATCTTGCAACTTATAATACGATTTTTCTATCAACTTTCTTTTAACAAAGACTTTGAATTTATTAATTGACATCTTTAGAACGTCTTGTGGGAGTTTATTATAGAAACGTATACAGTTACCCTTAAATGAGTTGTTAATCTTATGCAGCCTACTAGAATTTATAACAAGTTTGTTTTGGTTTCGTAAGTTATATGATGTACATTCACTCTTTTTATTAAAAGAGTCAATGTTTTTATGTACATACAACAAGTTTTCTAATATATATACGCAGTGAACTGTCAGATGAGGTTACGTAGGTTAGCTTGTATAAATTATTAATATAACTATACATTACGATGATAATATACCCAAATCTCGTTTATGGCTTAAAACAACTACCTGAGTTCAACCTTTTGCAATGCCCACGCTTTATGCGATTGCGTTAATTATTTGATCTATGTCTGCGTATACTTTATAAATCTTTAATATCTTCTAAGATATCAATTTTAATGAAATGATATTAACACCAGTTTTGATCTACATGAAATATACAACGTATATAATGTATTTAATTGTATAACAAATAATACTGTATTGTATTAAATGGCTTGGTAAATAACACATTGTTTTTGTGATATGTAAAAGATAAAAATGGTTACTGTGGCTTATCCTTTAGTGATAAATACATACTAATGTAGACTTTTTTATAGATCTTTGTAAGATGTATAATTCTGTTATACAATAATTCGATCTATCTCGTAAGGTTTAGCCAGCGTTTGCGATTTAAACTCAACAAAAATATTTGGTTCATCACCTTACAAATCTTTGTATATCTCATCTTTTTTGTACTATAGTATGTATGTTGTATACATATAAATCATCCTCTTGAATCACTCTATATATTGCTAAAAACTGCATTAAAATCCGTTGGATAATTTAGAAGATATAAGCTAACAAACAGCGGAAGCAATACCTGATGTACCTCGTAAAATAAGGAATAATTTTATATGTATATCTTATCTACATAACACCGGAAACAGAAATCGGTTATACACATCTGTTGCTGTATTAAAAGCGCTTTGAGATGAATATTTTCATGTTTAATTTATTCGTAGTCATTAAGACATGTTGTTAAGATGTACCTGGCCTCTTTCTGTAATGACGTTTTTGCTGTCACCGGAAAGGCATAATAAGACATATCTACGAGGACTTTGCTCCGATAGCGTCTACTAGATATTCTATAATATCTTTTAAAGTGCTGAACGGATTTCAATGCAGTTTTCATCAATAGATAGAGTGATTCAAGAGGAATGTTTATATGTATAATACATACATATTATTGTACAGAAAAGACGAAAAATTTTATGATTTCTAATGCAGTGTCGTAAAATTTAAACTGGCTAAACCTTACAAGATACATCAGGTATTGCATCCGCTGTTTGTTAGCTTATATCTTTCTAAATTTAATGCAGTTTTTAGCAATATATAGAGTGATTCAAGAGGATGATTTATATGTATAAAACATAGATACTATAGTACAAAAAAGATGAGATGTACAAAGATTTGTAAGGTGATGAACCAAATATATTTTTGTTGAGTTTAAATCGCAAATGCTGGCTAAACCTTACGAGATAGATCAAATTAATGTGTAACAGAATTATACATCTTGAAATGATCTATAAAAAAGTCTACATTAGTCTATATTTATCACTAAAGGATAACCCACAGTAACCATTTTTATCTTTTACATATTACAAAAACAATGTGTTATTTACCAAGCCATTTTATACAATACAGTATTATTTGTTATACAATTAAATACATTACATACGTTGTATATTTCATGTAGATCAAAACTGCTATTAATAGTATTTTATTCATATGGATAGTTTAGACGATATCAAAGATTTGATAAGCGAGGGGACAACGTGTGGCGGCCCGTATGACGTAACGCATCGATCGCTAAAAGAATCGTTTATTACTACTATTTTAAGAAAATGTGTTCGTTTTTAGCTTAAATATTACTTCACAATGCTGCTTACGTAGTTTTCGATCTCATTCGAATATAGGGAATACTTCAATTGGGCGAATTTGAAAGACCTTTTTAAGCTTTTGGAGAGAAACTGACTGGGCATCAACATCAACGGCGAGTATCTTACTCATCTACGGTTTGCCGATGACATTATGGCAGAGACTCTCGAAGATCTCAATACAATGCTCGATGACCTTAGCAGTTTCTCAACAGGTGGGCCTGAAAATGAACATGGATAAGACGAAAATTATGTACCGCCACACCCAGTCATCGTTGAGAACTCAGCTCTCGAAATTGTTGACGAGTACACCTACTTGGAACATATACTCCAGCTAGGTAGGTCCAATTTCAAGAAGGAGGTCAACCGCTGAATCCAACTCGGTTGGGCAGCGTTCGGGAAACTACGCCAGACAATTTCGTCCGATATCCCTCAGTGCCTGAAGAATAAAGTCTTCGAACAGTGCGTGTTGCCAGTGATGACCTACGGTTCTGAGACGTGGTCGCTGACTATGGGCCTCATGCCGAAGCTCAGAGTCACTTAGCGTTTCTCTACGTGATCGAATCGAACTCCGCTGACACCGACTCCGAATATAACGATTCGAAGAACACTATAAAAGAATACGCAATTATTTCTTACTTTTTAGAGCATATTCATATATTTGTAAGTTTGTTTTGAAGGCGGTTCTTTGTTTGTTAAAATTTATATTTATACATATAATGGTTACTATAACTTCTGATGACGCATTTACATGACATAAATACCTAAAACTATTAATAAAACATGCATTAATGTTATTTAAAATACATATTATTTTATCACGTTGTAAAACTACGACACGCCTTATAAAAAACGTCTCCGCAACAACGTACAGAGGTTTGGGACACTATTTGCAAACAATGGCACTGAAAGCACGCTCACTGAGTACTAATTATATAATAAATTACCTTTTGTGCATGAATAACCGACGACAAAAACGATATGCAAAAGAATTATGCATGTTTTTATGTTTACAATGCAACTCGTGATCATTTTCCGCGGTCATTATATTTCAATTTTAGATTCAAATACCTATTTACAAGGACTTAATTGCCGATATCATTATATAGAATAAAAAAACAATATTTCCTATTTATCTACATATTTCAACGTATATGTATATTAATGAAACTGATGAGAAAATATGGGACGTACAAGCGGAATTCAGATATATAGGGATATTAAACAGATTATAATGCAGTTTCCAGCAATAGATAGAGTGATTCAAGAGGAATATTTATATGTATAACACATATATGCTATACTAGAAAAAAACCGAGAAATTCAAAGTGCTGTAATGTGATGTCGTTACTAACACTTGTCCGCTTAAATAGCCAAACACTTAAACCTTACGAGATAGATCAAATTAATATATTACAGAATTGTTTATCTTAAAAAGATCTTTGAAAAAGTCTTTAATCTAATGTTATAAAGAGGAAGGATTTGTATTTTTGTATGTAACGAATAAACTCAAAAAGTGCTGGACCGATTTTAATAATTCTTTTTTCATTAGAAAGCCACATTATCACTGTGTAACATAGGCTATATTTAGTACTAGATTACTATAGAAATCTTTAGAAATTCCTATTAAAACCAACCGAAGGTGTAAAAAAATTAGCCATAAAATGTCTTTCATCGCATACGCTGTCAAGAGTATTAATGATAGGCCAAAAAATTTTGAGAGACCATATTTCTAACTATTGTAGTTACTTCACAATAACTACTTTTCTACATTTAACAAATTGATAGAAGTGCCGATCAAAATCAGACCGTGTTATCCATACCATTTATAAATTTCTATCCAAATAAATAATTTAAAATTCAAGACTGTCTCATTACCTGATGATTACTTTTTGAATTATTGGAATGTGATATTCCATTCAAAAGATATTATGAAATTAGAATAAAAATACATGCCGGCGGCGGCCGCCACGCAGCGCAGCGAATCAATCGCATGAATATTTCGAGTTTTTTTAACACATCTACAGGGAGGCTTAAAGATAAGCATACAATTTTTTTGCTAATTTAGTGATTCATGGTCCTTTTAATTATCATGCTTATAATATAGTATATAGTGTATAGTGTTATATAGTTTTGCATTTAGGTTTAAATGTTTTTAATTTTGTAGTTGTTTATTTTCCCTTGTTTAATTGTGACCTTCAGTTTGGCTTTTACTGGGAGACTTGAGGTAGAAAGATAAATGAAATTTGGTACACAGATAGTCCTGAGAAAGGACAATATTTGCATACTCATTACAGCATTTATACGTACGTGTCTTATTTGTATAATAATTAGCCTGAATTATTAATAATGACACACAAAAACTCAGTGAACATATCGAATGTTTATATAAATTACACAAATGTATTGATTTAACCCAGTTCTCATACGTGTAAGTGAATGCAACGTTTGATGACTAATGTTATATAACTAATTATATTAAATGACATCAAAAAAAAACCTTTTTATGAAGGCTTTTAAGGCATTGTATCGATGGATTTAGAAAGTATTTTTTGTTATGAGAATGTATTTCAAAAAAGCAAAATCAAAGTAGTAATTTTTATAACAGATTTTAAAATGTAAGAAAGTAGTAATAGTGGCATAACTACAGTAGTTGGACATTTGATACCTTTTTGTAGATATTAATACGTTCTGTAATATTGTTGAACATTTTTTTGTTCTATCTTCAATAGTTTTCGCAGAGCACGCGATAAGAGATTTTTTGATTCACACCTTGGGTTACATTAATGCATTTTTCTTAGGGATCCCTATTTTTTTTTTGAGAAAGCAATATAGCCTGTGCTACAGTGAAAATGCAGCTGTTTAATGGTGAAAATATTTTAAAATCGGTCCAGTAGTTTTTGTGTGAAAACATTACAAACATACAAACAAAAACACAAATATTTTCTCTTTATTAGTTTAGATAGTTGAGTAATATAGTGGTAACAGATAAAAGTACCAAAAAAATTGTGCAGTATTAAGAAATGTTATGCGATTACGAGGTAACCTTAACGAACGGAGCAATTTTGTTAATATAATCTTTAGAGCGTGCTAAATTGTATAAAGTTGTTGGTTAATGTTAGACTGTATCATCACTTACTATAAAGTGCTACCAGACCTGTCGGCAATGTAAAAAGAATATACGTATTAGCCCAGTTCCCATCGATGAAGGTTACTAAATGCTTCAGTCAATAACAAACCCAACGGTACTACTGTTTGTATTAATAATAAATTTATACAGCCTGTTTGTATTTGTATATACTATTTCCAAATGCGTAAATCTGTGCTGTTTTCTAAGGATGTGAAAATATAATCGATTTAAAAAAAAATCAAGCATAGTTTATTTGTCATCCACATAGTTGATTTTTCGTCTGCCCCTCCCACCCCACCTGCAATATTGTCTGGTCTTTTATAACCCGAAGCTCCAACTATTAGGGGTATTCGATTTATGTCGATGCATCGAAAACATCGATGTACAAAATGCGATACATCTAATAAATCAGATGTATGGATGTGAAAAAATAATCGATTATGGAAACAGCCGATTGATAATCGATTTTATTATGTTGATATTTCATCTGCCATCCTACGACATTTGATGCATCGAAAACATCGATGTTTACATTGCGATACATCGAATATAATGTGACGGTCTCGTTGACGCAGTAGTAGTAGTAGGAAAATTGTGTTTTCTAATTTGTCTGAGTCTGGACTGATAAGAGGCTTCGTCCGTGGCTATTTACCACCCTACCAGCAAAGAAGTACACCCTAACAAAGAGATTTGTGCTCCGGTACCATGCTTTTTAGAAACCATATGAGGGTATGTCGCCTCTTACCCAGATTAGCGCACTTCCATCTTAGACTGTATTATCACTTGCCATCAGTTGAAATAAGAGTCAAGCGCTAGCCTGTCAGCAATAAAAAAGAAGGTAATTAATGATCCACAAAACAACCTTACTGTTGAAACAGTTTTTACGTAGTTAGCGTAATCGATTTTAACTGTCGGTTTTTTTGCATGATTCGTCAATCAATTCTGATATAACCTTGGCACCTTATTATAAGTAACAAAATCATTCGTATTTCTTTGCCAATTGGCTTTATAGCCGTTCTGATCATAGAATATCGTATATCCGGGAATTAAAATCGTGTCAGGAGTGTGGGACTCGCTGGTAAGCCAGAATACCCACTGAAACCCAGCGATACCCTCCACATCCTTCAGTGGAGCACCAGAGGATCGATAGACGTAATCTATCCTGGTACTCCAAAAGATTCCTTTGGAAAAATTAAGAGGGAGGCAGGAGAAGCGTAAATCTACTCCTCCTACCTACCAACCTCCTGTGACGTAGTAAAATAGCTGAGAGGTCTCCTAATTTAAGAGAATGTTGGTGAAATCGGACATGAGTCTTACTTTGCGATAATTAAGTGTCATAAAGAACTTATCAAAAAAATATTCATTAAATCATTTTTTGAAATAAAGCTAGCCTAATTTAGTAAGTCTACTTATAAAATCAGCTATCTGCCAGTGAAAGTCCAAACAAAATCAAAGCAAACTGGATCGATCTGGATCGGTCTATCTAACTAATGTTAAAGGATACTCTCAGTTGAAGTCATACGGGATATTAGGACATCAGAGAAGAATCAGCGATCCTCGGATGTCCCAAAAACGGATGAAGAGGCTTCCGCTACTTAGTGGGTATTGTGAGGTCTACTCCCACGCAAAACGAGTGTGCTTTAGACCAAACGATTTAAGCAAAACAGGAGAAAAAGAAAATATCTCCTTGCACCTCTGTCTCTGGCTCCATTTTCGCCTGGAAAATAGATTTAGGCATCTCGTCTGAAAGTCACACCTCCAATCAAGCGTGTGGGACTCGCTGAAGAACTAAATACCCACTAAAACTCAGCGAGAACAGGTGCATCAAAGGTTCTATGGGGACCTTACTTTCTGGGACCCTGGACATCCCCTTTTACGACCATTTAGAATAGCAGAAGACGCGCACAGCCGCGTTTAACCCTCGTTTTCTATCTTCACAACCTAACATCTCCCTCTTTGACTGCCTCATTGGTCTAATTGTTATCTTGTTCGGCTACAGTAATAAAAAATCCTAGGTCGACATACTCTCTGGGATCCCGGACATCGCCTGTTACGACTATTCAGACTGACAGGAGATTCGCACAGGCACGTTTCCTGGATCCCGGTACACCAATGAGGCAGTGAGAGAGGTTAGGTTCTCTTTTACCCCTATTATAACATACGAAACTAAGTCTCTCTATCTTCACTTACTTGTATCTCCCTGTCTGACTGCCTCATTGGTCTAGTTGTCAGCTTGTTCGGCTACAGTCATGAGAATTGGAGGAATATACTATAAATTGGAAAATGAGAGTTTGTTGTGCAGTTGGTGGTGTGCTTCACCTTTGTGCTTCGCAGAGCACATTAAGCCGTCGGTCCTACGCCTGAACTCACTCCGCGAATGTCGGATTGTCGTCATATCTCCTTCTCGACTTCCGTTCGCTCTTTTGTTCTTTTTTTACACTTCGTACGCTGTCGTCGCGCATTCACCAGCATTTTTTTCACGGGGGGGGGGGGATGAATCTTCTAAATATACCCGGTCTTTTGGGGAAAGACCAGTTTATGTAGGATTATACCCACTAAAACCCCTTCAGTGGCCCTGTAAGACGACACCAGGCTCTCCTTAGGAACTTTCGTCTGGTGCCGCCCTTGTGTGACCTCTTACTCACCCCGTGGTCTTTTTTTACTACAATATAACCTAAGGCTACCTAAAGCTACATTCTTCTCAGGGTTGTCTACTAAAGAACGGTGCGAACCCCCACTCTCACCGCTCGCAACCCCATTCAAAAAGAATTCGGAATTATGCTGGTAATAATCTCGTGCAGATAATGTCGCAGCCATGGTCTAGTGTAAAGATATTTAAGGAATGGTAAACACAGTTAAATGCTGGACGTTTAAGTGTACCGAGTGCACGATCAAGGTGGTTATTGTACGCTAAGGTCGTCATAAACTGCGGCCAGGTAAAGAGAACGGATACACATTATGTACGGTCGGCAGATAAATATTTCCACATGTAAAAAAGATATTCTTTTCTTTACATTTTATTGCGAACTATAGGTGATTTACCTGCAAGCGCGTTTACCTAATAGACTGTATAAATTAGTTACCATCTTGCTAGATTTCAATGAAACGATAATTCGTCAACAAAAATTGGTGAACAGAATATTTACCAGTGTATTTCTAGAAAATTGTGGGTGTATTTCCATATAAAGGTTTCTTTCTTTATAGTTTTACTTTTTTTTTTATTTTTTTTTTGTCGCTTTTTTTGCCGCCGTATCTCTTTTTGGTTTTCGATAGATTTCTATAGAATTACCTGTGTATTTCCATATATTGTAGTTGCCAGTGTATTTTTTATAATTACAAGTTTATTTCTATAAAATTGTCGGTGTATTAGCATATACTGTAATTGTCTGAGTATTTCTATAAATTTGCCGGTGTATTTCCTTATTTTGTAAGTACCGATGTGTTTTCCGATACTTTCCGGTTTCTTTCTATAAAATTGTCGGTATATTTCAATAAAATTGCCGATGTATTGGCATATAATGTAATTGTCTGAGTATTTCTACAAAATTGTTATTATTTATTATTCAAATTATCGGTATATTTTAATATAAATACAAGTTTATTTCTAAGGGCTAGACTGGCAGTGCATGCGGGAGTGTTGGTGCCAACACTTATGTATTGTAGTGAAAGTTGGGTATGGCAGAAGAATCACAAAAGTAAAATAAATGCGGTAGAGATGAGAGCGTTGAGAAGCATGAGTGGATTAAAACTGAGTGACAGAGTAAGAAATAGTGTGATAAGAGAACGTTGTGGTATAAAAGAAGACGTAGTGACTAAAATTGAAAAAGGTATGCTTAGATGGTTTGGGCATGTAGAGAGAATGAATGAAAGGAGACTGACAAAAAGGATTTATGAGTCAAGAGTGAATGCGAAAGTTGGAAGGGGAAGACCAAGGCGAACGTTCCTGGACCAAATCCAGGACATTTTAAATAACGGCCAGGTCAAGAGTACTCTAAACCGACGAACTTGTATGAAAGGTTTAATGAGAATGAAAGAAGCGAAGGAGATATGCAAGGATCGTGGCAAGTGGAAGGACGTGGTCTCTGCCTACCCCTATGGGAATGAGGCGTGATGCTATGTATGTTATTTCTATAAAATTGTTGGTATATTTCAATTAAATTGCCGATGCATTTCCGTATTTTCTAAATACCAATGTGTTTACATATACTTTCCAGCGTATTTAGATTTTAAAAATCGATGTACAATTACTCAGTATTAGGTACTTTTAGTGTGTAACTGGGCGGTCTTATCGCTCATTAGCGATCTCTTCCAGGCAACCCTGGCGTTAAGGAAACCGTCAGCGCATTTCTATAAAATTGGCGATGTATTTCCATATACTTGCCGGCCAATTTGTATGAAATTGCTTGAGTATTTCTATAAAGTTGCCGATAACTTTCTATAAAATTGGCGGTGTATTTCTATTTAGTTGCTGGTGCTTTTCTTGGTCTTTCCAGTCATATTAGGTCACAAAAGTAAACAACCGGGTTCGCCGTTGATGAAACCATCATTGATGATCTCATCATCATAGTCAAACACATAATTGCTTGTATATTTCTATACAATTGCTAATATACTAATTGCTATTGTATTTCTGTTTAAAGAGTACCATCATTTACCATCAGACAATGTAATAATGACTGCCTCATTGGTCTAGTGGTTAGTATGTTCGACTACAGACATGAGGTCCTGGGTTCGAGTCAAAAATCAATATTGAGTTTTCTATTAAAATTTTCTCAATATTTGCCCGAAGTTGGGAAGTTGGCGGTGTGATCCACCCCCGTGCCTCGGAGAGCACGTTAAGCCGTCGGTCCTGCGCCTGATCTCTCTCCGGTCGTGTCGGATTCCCGTCACATCGGACTATGAGAGTGAAGGAATAGAGAGTGCACTTGTGTACTATGCCTGCCAATCCGCAGTGGAGCAGCGTGGTGGGTCTATGCTCTAAAAACCCTCGCTCCTCGGAGTGAGGAGGCCTGTGCCCAGCAGTGGGACGTTAATGGGCTGCTACTTACTTACTTTAATGTAATAATCTAGAGTAAAACTGTAAGAAATATATGTTTATATCCTAGACACGCCTTTGCTTTTAATATTACAATATGCCCTTGCAGTTCTCCATTGTTTCCAAGTATCTAAGTTACTAAATATGTAATAGGTACTTCAATAACAATAGTTTTACAAGTATTGATTATTCTCACCAATTAAATAGTAAAAGTCATTAATGGCTTTACTGGTACAGCTTTTGTTTCTTTGTATTACTTTACAATAGAGATTTAAAGGCTTTCATTTGTTACACACAAATTTAATCAGTAAGTATGCAAATTTTGATGGCATCTGTTAATGCAACAAATATTTTGATTTCATTTTTGTAATTTCGATGATTATATCACCGCATTTATTAAACTAGGTCTTCGTTTTATCATTAATCGTATAGCTATTATAATATGATGCTTACAAAAGGTAGTACAGTCATAAATGATTTATCTTTGAAACTCTTTAACAGTATTAGGAGTTTGAACTTGACTCTTTATACGTAGGGGCCGTGAAAAGTATGCTATCAAATCGTTTTTATTCTTGTGGCTTTGATATAAATTATAAGGCATTTTATATAAGAAAAAGGTCCTAAAATCCTCCCTGTGAAATCACCATCGAAATTAGGACAACAAAACAACTTTTATTCGGTCCACTATTTAATTATACGTAACTTGCACTATACTATTTGAATCATATACAATTTAGCACTGTTCACGCCGGTCCAGGTCTAATCGGTCTCTGAAACAGCGGTAGGAGAAATATAGAGGAGAGATTCCACGTAGGGATCGAATAGATGTGAATCGGCACCTACCTGGAGTCCCGGGCGCCAATCTTCTCGGGCGGCGACGGCCCTGGCAGGTGTCTTAGACGTGGGTGTATTTTTGTATTTGTGTGTAAGTTGTGGGTGTGTAGTAACCTGCTAAGGCGTCGCAGAGAACTGCTGTCGGCGACGCCGGTCTCGGTATCCACTCCAAGGCGGCCCTGTGCACACCAGGCACAGAATTGTTCAAAACTAAGGCACACCGCGTGGACAGGCACGAACTGTGAACACGTGAACCTGTCGCGCTTCGTCTGATTGAGGAAGGGGATCAAACTATTCGGTCCGCAATCACAACGCCAAAACCACGAGGCGGGCTTCTTTTTCGCCTATCTCAAACGCCTCGATGGCGACCGTTAGGTCATAGACTATAGATAAAGCATATTAGCTCCATGCTTATGGAACGGCGTAGAAGGCGCCCTCTAGTGGTAAACGCGCCGCTTCTCGATACTAAGCGCATTAGTACCTCGGAAAGCTTGCAGATGGCGCGAATATGCCGCTACCGAGGTACCAATGCTTAGTACCAGATGGCGCGAACCAGCACTATTTTCCTTTAAACATCTACTTCACGAAGTAGCTCGTGAAAGTTACCTCGTATTGCATAAAATTTCATAATACTGCATTCTTTTTTGGTATTTTTAAAGTTGCTACTATATTACTCAATAACTGCCAAAATTTCAGATCTATCAGTCACCAAATTATGTATGGTTTAACAATATAAATAAGTGAATTTGTATTGTCTGTTTGCTGACAAAGTTTGACAGATTATTTTGAATTCATTTTCTTTTAAGGACCCCTTTGGACCCGACTGAAATATGTCTTTTTCAAGCCATTTCATCAGCCCAATTCTCGAGCTCCCCTCGACTTCTTGACTTTATACGTAAGGGCTGTCGATTTAATTTTTTTTGTTGTCCGTACAAACGACCTTGCCACGACGTTGGCGATCAAAAGACATTTCAAATCATTTGTTATCTCTGTCCGCCTGTTTTAATTACTTAAATTAATTATGTTTTATTTCAATTGAATTGTTCCACGACGTTGCAGTCCTCGGTTGTCTTGGCAGTAATTAATACCTATTCAGACAATAAAAGTCACTCATAAATCTACTGCTATTTTAATTTTCTAGCAGAGATACCTTTTGGGCAAATTAATTTGGGAAATAAAAGAAAAGAGAGGAATATAATTATATCTTCTCAAGATAGTTTTTATCAGGTGAGATCACTTACTCCTTAAGTCAAGCGTGCTTAAAGGAGGAGCTGCTTTAGACCACACGACTGAAGTGAAACACCGCTCTTTTGCCCCTAAAGTTCTACGAAACTTAACTCTAACTTCTGGGCTCACTAACGTATATCTCCCTCTCCACACACTTTCCATAACGCTTTTTTCACTTATTCACTAGCTCAAGCGTTTTTACGCTGAGAAATGAATTTATATACTGGCGTTGGGAGTGTGGGACTTGGCCAGGGGAAGACATCGCAATACCCACTAAAACCCTGCGGAACCCTCTTCTTCTATTAGTGGAACATCCGAAGAGCGCTCGCACATTCCTCTTTGATGTCCCAGATAAGTTCAGGAAGATGGGTGCAAATATACGCGGCCTGGAAACCCGCTTTCGTTGGATGTGAGAGAGAGGCATTGGCTACGTTTTCCCTCTCTCGCTCATGGACCTCTTTCAGAAAGATGACCTCACAGAAGAGGCCATTTCCGCCCAGCATATCGCACTGGAGAGCATCGTGCCTACAACGCTGTCCAGCCCTTACCCGGGCCTTAATTTGATGCCTGGTAATCTATTTTGCCCGCAATAATACAGACTGGTTCCAGGTCAATTCCGTGAGTTGTCAGAAAGTGACGCTGAGGTGTACAAGCTACAAATTCTGCTAAGGTGGAGTGCGTTTGTCAACAGCGGTACCACGCTCATGGCATGCGGGCAATTCTTCATCAATACGGTGCAGGAACTTTCGGAAACAGCCGTGTCTGATTAGAACCCTGCACCAGTCTGAAATAGAGCGACCCATACCCCTTGGTAAGCTATAGTTCCAGGTGAGGGTTGATCGCCTACACAGTGGCCACGCTCGCTACTCCTCGCTAAACCTTTCAATCAGAGTCCGGTCGGTATTCCACGCTGCAGGCTGTATATCCTCGCAGGCACCCTGAACTTATGTACAGTTTCAAAAAGACATCGTCAGCAATTACTCTTTTCTGGGAGTTACGGAAATTTCAAAGGCATCTTTATTGCTGCAACATAAAAGGGCCTTGTACCTTTTAAAAGTGACGCAGGCGAGCGTTTCGATCACGATTACATGCAATTTGTTTTCGCATGTAACTACAACATCGGACAGCCACAATTTTCTGGATGATATAAATCAACGAGAGAAAAATCGACATTTAATTGTATGTAAAACTCGACATTTGCGAGAGAAAGCCACAATGTGCGGGCATTTTATGGGAAACGAGGGGTATATATTCAAATATGTTAATAAGTAACAATAAAGTAGGATGCGTTTGCAGTGTTTTCACGTAATATGCAAATATTATATAAATGTGCGTGCGCTGGCTTAAATGTGAGCACTTCTTGAGATATAGGTGATGGAAGCAGGTTAAAACTCAGGACAGCTGTCATCAACTCTATGTATCATTGAAAATGAGCTAAAAAACTTGTATCTTCATAACAGTAGTGGCACGAAATCTCTGTAAAAGCTAGTTGAATTTTAAATGGACTGTCACTGGCAAAAAGCTGATGATATAAAGAATAACTCTCTTATATTTAAGATAAAAAGCTTCGAGAATTATTCAGAAAACTTGTAACATCGGTTTTGAAAGTTGTTTCTACCGAAATAAAACCATCACTACAGTTTGTTCGCGTTAAGAATACAGTGAGTCATCATTCTAGCCCCGACCTCAAACCAATCAAATCTTTTCAAATTACATGGTAAAGTTAACAGTGACCAGATGACTACAGTGATGACTCACTGCATTGTTAACGCGAACAAACTGTAGTTACTGTTTACATAGTGTGGTATTGTACTTTGCAAATGTGACCAAAAACGCTTTTGTAATGAAAATAATGAGATTGCGAATGCAAAACTGTCTTTTACAACGTAACAGTTTTGTAAGCGACTGTCCAATCTAAGATTATTGAGCCAGTGAGGTTATTTAGTTCAGTATCTATTGGATATATTGCTTTACATACTAAAGCCTTAACTCAGGCCCTAAGGATGAAGTTATGACAAATAGGGGATCGAGAAAGTTATTATATTGTATGCAAATCTGACCTGCACTTATTTACGATGGAGTTACGACTCGACTATAAAACCTGGTGATATTTCAGCTTAAGCAACGTTATTTAGAATGTCGGAGATGTCTTTTATCACAGCTTGTATCGTTACAGCAGATTTAGTTATTCCTGTTAAAGCTTGATAAATATATCCGTCAGAATTTAGTCTGAAAGTTATTTGATCCTTCTTTTGAACTGTTGAAATACGAAAGGTTTTGGCTTCCTCTATAGCATCGAAGGTGCCTTTTAATTATGTAAAGATTACATTTATCTAATAGTTGAATATAGTACTACTGCAAGGGACAGGGGAGAATGGCCAGATGCTAGCGAAGTCCAGAGAATCAGGACTCTATCCGACAGGGCCCTGATTGAAAGATGAAAAGAGGACCTAAGGTCTTCTGAGGCGGGCGTGGACACTGTACATAAATACATGCACCGGGTTGTGGGCTGTGTGGAGTCTCCTGTCTGCCGAATGTGCGCAGCGGCTGTTGACTCGGCACACCACACTCTAGCAGAGTGCTCGGCTTGGGAACCACAGCGCCATCTCTTGGTATCCCTGGTTGGAAGTGATCTCTCTTTGTCGAGCGTAGTTGGTGTTATGCTCGGTGGGGAGTCGCGTTGGAGAGCTGTGTCCTCCATTTGTGAGTCTCATCTCGCAGAAGGAGGCATTAGAGAGGGAAAGGGAGATTGCGGTCGGTGGTCCTTACGGCCGCCGGAGGAGAGGGGGTGCCAGAAAGTGTTCTAGATAATAAATAAAAATTTTCAAAACAGACTTACAAATATATTAATATGCTCTAAAAAGTTAGAAATAATTGCGTATTCTTTTATAGTGTTCTTCGTATTCTTATATTCGGAGTCGGCGTGAGCCAAGGTAGGAGTTCCCCGCGTGTCCACTTGGCAGCTCCCACCTATATGTAGCTACCTCGGCTGACACAGACACCAAATATAAGAATACGAAGAACACTATAAAAGAATACGAAATTATTTCTTACTTTTTAGAGCATATCAATATATTTGTAAGTCTGTTTTGAAGGCGGTTATTTATATGTTAAAATTTTTATTAATTTTTTGATTTTAGTAATCTGAAGTAAACGTGTTGCAATGCAGCAACAAACGTAAGCTCATTGCTATTTGATTACAAACACTTATATTTTCTTCATAAACCGCACCCTTACTGTAAGCCGTTGAGGAGTTCCATTGATCTTCATATTTAATTACGACTAGCACTTGACCATACCGAAGTTACGGTAGGCAACTCAAATATCTGGCTAGCTTATGGAAGATTCTGCCGAGTATCGTTTATTTGCTCCTAAGAATTGAAGAGTTCCGTCACTATCACAAAACAACCCTTGAAGTAAATCCTTTCCAATAAAAAAAAAGAATCATCGAAATCGGTTGGCGTGATCTTGAGTTATTCGTCCATTCGTCGCGCACATGCAAATTTAACACTTATCCAGTTTTCTCATGGATGACATCATCAGAACTGGTTTTGAAAAAAATGGGACCCTATGACGAGCACCACCTTTCATTTAAAAAAAATCATCAAGATCGGTCCACCCAGTCGGGAGATATAAGGTAACAAACGTGAAAACAAAATACAGACGAATTGATAACCTCCTCCTTTTTTGAAGTCGGTTAAAAAGAAGTACTTTTGATATATCACCAGGTGTTTTTAAACTTTCTGGTCTTTCACTTATGCAAGTTATTATTTTATGTGTTTTGAATACAGTTATGTTCGTTTAGAAATAGCATACTGCCTCATTGGTCTAGTGGTTAGTATGTTCGACTACAGACGTGAGGTCCTGGGTTCGAGTCCCGGGTCGGGCCAATTCAAATATCAATATTGAGATTTCTATTAAGCCTCGGAGAGCACGTTAAGCCGTCGGTCCTGCGCCTGATTTCTCTCCGGTCGTGTCGGATTCCCAAGTGCACTCTCTATTCCGGAAGGAATAGAGAGTGCACTTGTGTACCATGCCTGCCAATCCGCACTGGAGCAGCGTGGTGGGTCTATGCTCTAAAAACCCTCGCTTATCGGAGTGAGGAGGCCTCTGCCCAGCTGTGGGACTTTAATGGGCTGCTACTTACTTTTACTCACAGAAATAGCATTACTATATTTTGGGCTATAACTCCTAAGATATCCATTTTAATGAAATGCTGTTAAAGGCAGTTTTAATCTACGTGAAATATACATCGTATGTAATGTATTTAATTGGTTAAAGAATAATACTGTATTGTATAAAATCGCTTGGTAATATGTGAAAGATATAAATGGTTGTCGTGGATTATCCTTTGGAGATAACTATATAGTATTATGGACTTTTTTATAGATCTTTTAATGATATACAATATTGTAGTACATTAAATTGATATATCTCGTAAGGTGGCTGCGTTTGTGATTTAAAGGCTCAATGTGTTTGTTACGATGTCACATTACAAATCATTGATTTTCTTGGTTTTTTTCTACTATAGCATATATGTTTAATACATATAAATATTACTTAATTATCTATATTTATAGGAAATTAAAGCAATTTTCTGTTCAATAAACGAAATGAGTTATGAAAGATATAACTAGATTTGCTCGTAAACTCGTCTGTAGAGAAATACTTGTTGATCTCTGATATCTTCTAAGATATCCGTTTTAATTACATTATATTAACACCAGTTTCGTTCTACACGAAATATACAACGTATATAAGGTATGGGTTAATTATTTGGGGAAACTCAACAGATGTACATAAGGCATTTAAAGCTCAAAAACGCTGCATCAGATCTGTGTGCAATGCTCACTTTTTGGACAGCTGCAAGCCTCTTTTCAAGAGATTAAATATACTGCCACTTCAATGCTTATACATCTACGAGATTTGCCTGTTTGTAAGAAAGAATCCTCAATACTTCAAACTTAAATATCACCCAGATTTCCAAACCAGGCATGGCAACAGAATTGTAATGCCACAACAACGTCTGGCCTTATATAGTAAAAATGTATATTGTATGGCGATACGCATTTACAATCATTTATTATAATTTAGATTTCCTGGCTTTTAGAAAATATTTATTTAAATTTTTGATGGAAAAATGTTATTATAATATTAATGAATTTTTAAATGACAAAATGTAAAAATTAGGGTATTGACTGAAGTCTTTTCTTCTTATTTGTAATTTTTGGTAAACTAAATAATAATAATATTACTCTTTTAAAATGACATTCTTAAGGATTCTTTTAAGATGATTTAATTTTATATCTATTGCAATGACTAAGAATACTCTGAAAAAAAAATTACATGATAATGGTGCGTTGAGATGTGTTATTTTAATTATGAAACATTTGCATGCTAGAAATAGCAGTATATTGGAATAAATATTAATATTTAAGACGAACTTATGTACCCATGTTCAAGCAAATAAAAATTCATTTCATTTCATATTTAATTCGATATCAAATAATACTATATTGTATAAAATAGCTTGGTAATTGACACATATTTTTTTGAAATATATAAAAGATAAAAATGGTTACTGTGGGTTATCCTTTAGAGATAAATATACAGTATTATGGACTTTTTCATAGATCCTTTTAAGATGAACAATTCTGTAGTACATTAAATTGATATATCTCGTTAAGTTTCGTCAGAGTTTGCGATTTAAGGGCACGATATGTTTATTACGGTATCACATTACAAAACATTGAATTTCTCGGAGTTTTTCTACAAAAGCATATATGTGTTATACATATAAATATTCCTTGTGAATCACTCTATCTATTTGTAAAATCCATTGAATAGTTTAAAAGATATAAGCAAACAAATAGCGAAAGCAATTTCGTTTTATACTGGGTTATATCGCTATTATATATAACTTATTAGTTTTTTTATTGTATAAATAGTTATATGAAAAATCCGTTGAATTTTCTGAAATCGATAAATCGTAAAGAAAGTCAATTAGTCTTTTGCGGGACTTGAAAGCATAAAACAAACATCCTGCCTCCATTTAGGTATGTGGAGCTCATCTCCGAAAAGCAATTTCGCTTTACCTGATACATACGTACATGTACCTATTAATACTTAACTGGCACAAAGTAAACTGGACCTTGATGGACGAGAATAGATTACACTCTCACTTAATAGTCGAATGAATCAATGATAAGAGAAATTATTATTGGCCTGGATTCATAAATGATTTACAGCCACTACTGGATATTGAATGGAGAGCATTATTCTATTATACGAATGGCATTCGCTTTGTGAGTTTACATTCTAGCGAAATAAGGACGTGAAGCTCAAAGGATGACTAGTTAAATATTAACTTTGTTAGTACCTGCTACTTTGCTTGTTGTATTTATACTTAATTTAACCCAGCTGTCCGGAAAAGGGGGCTTTGAAATCCCCCACTTATAAGTTTTAACTTAATTTCTGTATCAGAGCTACTTTCTTCTTATTTTTTGTAATCATAAAAGCATTATAAACAACCCTTGAGTTGTCTCACTTAATTTTACGTTAAAACAATGGATTTGGACTCAATTTAACGTCCCACTGCTGGGCACAGGCCTCCTCACTCATATGAGAGAGGGTTTTTAGAACATAGACCCACCACGCTGCTCCACTGAGGATTGGCAGACATAGTACACAAGTGCACTCTCTATTCCTTTACTCTCATAGTCCAGGCGCAGGACCGACGGCTTAACGTGCTCTCCGAGGCACGTTGGTGGATCACACCGCCAAGTTCCCAACTTCGGACAAATATTGAGAAAATCTTGCTAGAAAACTTAATATTATTTTTTGAATAAGACCGACCCGGGACTCAACCCAGGACCTCATGTCTGTAGTCGAACATGCTTCCACTAAACTGGAATTCCTCATGTAATAGTTTTAACTTAATTTCTGCATCAGACCTACTATCATTTTATTTTTTGTAATCATAAAAGCATTGTAAAGAACCCTTGAGCTGTTTCTCTTCATTTAACGTAAAGATATTCAATTTGTACTAAATTTTATTTAGTTTTCCCGAAGCGGGGTATTTGAAATCCCCCATGTGTTAGGTTTACTAAGGGAGGTCTACGCCCAAAAGGCAACGAAATGAAATAGTATTATTGGTAATAATTTTAAATGAAATGATTTAGAATTATTGTAATACCATGAATTATTTGTAACGTTATCATTTAAGGTAATAGAATAAATGCATATTGTAATGTACGATTGATGATGATGTAAAATGATTTAAAATCATAAGTTCCGAGGTTTTCTCTTCACTCTGATCTGAGTAAAAACCGCAAAATACACTATTAGGTGTGCTTCTTTATCGGCATCACCTTTCGCAATATATCCTTTTAATCGTCTAAGTAATACTCCAGGAAAAAACGCAGTCAACGTATTTTTAAAAAAAGGGGTTATCTTATACATTTTACGGCATTTAGGCTTTACGACCTTTTCCTCTTAATCAAATTAAGGGAATCTCTGAGAACCATTTATTAAAATTCTGGGCGTTTCTAAAAGTATGCCAAAGTTAGGTCAAAGTTAAAAGATTAATGGCGGAGATAATTTTTTTTAACTCTTCGTTAACGCCCACCAGCGATTATCTTGTATCGCATAAATTCGGCTTTCTGATCATATGGCGGGTCTTATGAGAGTTCGACATTCGAGAAACTTCCTTTTACAGTATACCTTTTTATATAACAAACTAGCTGATAACTCGCAACCCTGTTGGAACCTCATAAAGGAGACAAAGAAGGGACAAATTTAATCACTATCAAAAAGGTTATAGTGAGCCAATCTTAATAGATACAGATATGCTGTCCTGGACTCTTTTTTAGAGCTTTTCATCGTCAAAGAGGAATAATCCTATCATCGTCTATCCATCTGCAGCGTGGAGTGCGACAGGGAGATGTTATCTCCCCGAAGCTCTTCACTGCGGCGCTGGAAGACCTTTTTAAGTGGAACGGACTGGACATCAATATCAACGACGAGTACATCACTCATCTACGGTTTGCCGATGAAGTAGTCATTATGGCAGAGACTCTCGAAGATCTCAATACAATGCTCGGTGACCTCAGCAGTTTCTCAACAGGTGGGCCTGAAAATGAACATGGATAAGACGAAAATTATGTCTAATATCCATGTACCGCCTCACCCAGTCATCGTTGAGAACTCAGCTCTCGAAATTGTTGACGAGTACACATACCTGGGACATATAGTCCAGCTAGGTAGATCCAATTTCGAGAAGGAGGTCAACCGCCGAATCCAACTCGGTTGGGCTGCGTTCGGAAAGCTACGCCAGATATTGTCGTCCCATACCCCTCAGTGCCAGAAGACTAAGCCCTTGCGTGTTGCCAGTGATGACCTATGGCTCCGAAACGCGGTCGCTGACTATGGACCTCATACGAAAGCTCAAGAGTCGCTCAGCGTGTGATAGAGAGGGCTATGGTCGGAGTTTCTCTACGTGATAGAATCAGAAATGAAGAGATCCGTAGTTGAACCAGAGTCACCGACATAGTCCTACGAATCGCGAACCTGAAGTGACAATGAGCGGGGTACATAGTCCGAAGGACCGATGGTCGTTGGGGACCGAAGGGGCTTGAGTGGCGACCCCGCACCGGACGGCGCAGTGTAGGCAGACCCTCTACAAGGTGGACCGACGATATAAAGAGGGTCGCCGGTAGCCGCTGGAGCCAGGCGGCGCAAGATCGGACCTTGTGGACGTCATTACGTGAGACCTATGTCCAGCAGTGGACGTCCATCGGTTGAAGCGACGACGACGACTACGAATCCTGTCATACATGATTTTTGCGAAACTTTAACCGTTTACGCAGCGCACGCAATGGAAGCTCCCAAAAGTATAAAAACGCATTCTTCATAAGGAGCGCCTTAGCGTGATTATATAATCAATTAAAATTAGATTATATATTACAGTCAAGCATTAACCTGTTAGCTATAAATAGCAGGCTAGTCCAGACATCCCTGGAACCTAGAACTCTAGATGGAGACCACGTCTAAGTGACGTCGAAAATTGTGCAACACTCTTCAAAATATAGGTTACATTAGACTAAGACACGTCTAGTCAACCACTATGCCTCGGTTTTTGAGTGAGTCTTATTGCAGAAGGAAGTAATCTTGGAGACGAGGCTGTAGCTGATACACCTTTCCACCAGAAGAAGTTAACAGAGGTGCACGTTTGCCCGCTCTCCACTAGAAAGAAGTTAGCTTATTTGAACCTTCTGTTGGAAGTATTTGTTGTGCCATCAAAGTGAAATGCTGACTCCCTACTGATTAGATGAAGAAGATTTCGCTAGGTTTTACTGGGTATTTTGGCTGTCCAGCTAGCCCCACATTTCCAGGTGGGTTTTTCTTAACTTTAACTTCATTCGGCTTATGTCAAAGCGAAAAAAATGAGATATATTATTCGGGAAGGATTTAGGATATTACAAATCCATCCAGGATTCAGTGGATTGTTTTGGGTTCTTGATATCTAGGGCTTCTAGGTTCGGTTCTTCAGAGTTTGCGCTTTGGTTCTTGGGTTGTTCAGGGTCACAATTCGCGCTTATTTGCAGTTTCTACTCCGATTGGGAGTTGACAAAGACGAATGGTAACACTACAACTTTTTTTGGTCGGAGTGTCTTTAGCTGTTTAGCCCTACTGGCTTTTACTGCATAACCGGAGAGAAGGATGAGGTCTTAGGGAGCCTCGCTACATTTCGAGTAAGGTAAGGCAAGTAGTAGTAACCTCCCAGGCTTCCTCACTCACACGGGAGAGGGTTTGTTATAGCATTAACTCACCACGCTGTACCACTGCGGATTGCCAGGCATAGTACAGAAGTGCACTCTCTAGTCCTTCATTCTAATAGTCCGATGTGGCTGGAATCTAAGACGACCGGAGAGAGATCAGATGCAGGACCGACGGCTTAACGTGTTCTCCGAGGCACGGGGGTGAAGCACACCGCCGACTTCCCAATTTCGAGCAAATATTTAGAAAATCGTAATAGAAAACTCAATATTGATTTTTGAATTGGCTCGATCCGGGACTTGAACTCAGGATCTCATGTCTGTAGTCGGACATGCTAACCACTAGACCAATGAGGCAGTTTTCGAGTGCTAACCCATATAACGGCAAGCTCTCAAGAAAACGCTGCCCCAAGGGCATCGGCTGTAAAACAACGTTGACATTAAATCATATATCAGACAATGTGGAGGAGATTTGAACTGATAAAGAGCGTCTTCGGAAGCGTCGGTTGAGTCCAGGTGACGCTGTATAACGTTTGTGTCAGTGTTTGTCTCTACCTGATGATTGAGATTGTTAATTCTTGAGTAGTAACACACTGTGTGTGGGGGAAGGGGGTTACTAATTTCCCACCCGGCACTTACATGGGTTCGTGGCGAGCGGGATTTAAGGATAGCGGGGTTATAGAGGTGGGTGTCTATTCCAATAAGGTAATTTAGAATGGATTATAGTTTATTCGGCGTGCTTCAAGGCATTTCCCAGCAGTAAATCGAGACGCGTGCAGAACTATTGGAAAAACTTATATCAACGTAATCCCATTATATGTAATAACACTATTTTCTCACACGATGAGGTACACAGGTGGTTAAAATTTTAAATTCCTATTGTAGTTGCGTTCTCACAGTGTTACTTGTGAATTTGCGATGAGTTTGCCGTAACAATGGATTTACGTAACCCCAATGCTAATATTACACATGCGACTCTTCTCAACCCTTTACTATTTGTTTTTATACAAATATACCGAGAAAAGTAATTGGGTTTATTAAAGGAAAGCTAATTGAAAAAGCTTACTTTAATTTGTAGACTATTAAACACTGAGAACTGAATGAATTGCTCTAATCTTAATAAAAATAATTAATGTTATATTGCAATGAAAATGGTTATAAAGAGGACATCCTACTGAGTTTATTATGGGTTCTTCTCAGGATAATACGCAAGGGAGCATAAGTTAACTTTAGATTGTAAGGCGTTCTCTAAAATCATCACCTATCTACATTGGAATTCGTATTTGACGATTCAAATGTGCTATGAAAAGCCTATTTCAATAAAAATCATGTTAATTTTATTTGTATGTATTGTTATATGATTCATCTTTTAAAAAATCCACATTAAAATACATGTTTATTATAGTTTTTGAAGCTAGCCATTAAAATTTTGTCGACTGTGATAATTAGTACATGATAATAATTTGGATACTTTCACTTCGATGTTGATATAAAATTAACTAATAAGAGTCTTGTTTTTTATTGCGAATTGCTTGATTGTGATCTTATCTGATGGTATGTGATGATACAGTGCATAGAGGTAACCCGCTGATCCAATAATAGCTAATTTACCTTATAATGGAGCTTAACGAGAAGTCGTATCTGTTGAGGCTTTAGATAGCAAATTGAATAACAAATATTACAATTAATATGAGCCCCTTCGTCAGCTCACATTTGCGAAGATTGCCGGTTCAGGATCGAAATAAAATGCCACCCAGGTTCTTCACCCAACGCTCCGCCGTCCACTTGTCACCAGACGAAGATATGATGTATTGCGATCGAACTGTTGTTCAGCAGGAACGTTTACATCGAATTGGCTTTCTATTGTGTAATGTTTGCGACTGGCAAACGTGCACTACTGTGACAAGTAAACGACGTTGGTTGTTTCTTTATTCGTAAATAAAGGCGTCCTATGATTGGCGTTCTATTATTTGCCAATCACAGGGTTTACATTAATTGCTCAAACAACTTTATTCTTGGAAATGACAATCATACAAATATAATAATAATAAAGCCTTTATTTTCCAATTAAATTTTCGTATACAATTTAATATAATATTCAAATTAAGATTTATTATTAATGTCTGTTTAATAAAATTATTATATGTCAATGTCAATAGTTTGCTTCTTCATTTAAGACGAGTCAATATTGGAACGCCCATTTTTGGGCAAAGGCCTCTTCCATCCTTTTCTACCCTTGTCTGTCCCACGCTAGCCTCGTCCACGCCAGGCCCGCCATATCCACGATGTCATCCCGCCAACGGCGTCGGGCCCGCTCTCTCGGGCGTCGTCCGTCACGGGAATACCAGTGTAATTTTTTTTCCGCCCAGCGACCATCGTTTGTTCTGGCTTTATGTTCTGCCCAACGCCATTTAAGGCAGCATGCCAGTTTTGCCGCGTCAATAATTTGGTCATATTTCTTATATCTTTATCTTTATTTTTAATTTTGTCTGTAATTTTTAGGCCTAGCATGCTCCTCCATTGCTCTCTGACAGACCTGTATTTTATTTACGATTTCTTTGGTAATTGGCCAAGTCTGACAGCCGTAAAGTAGAGTCGGTGTCACTACGGAATCCATGGCTTTTTTCTTTAGTCTGATATTTATTCGTGTCTTAAATATATGATTTATAGACCAGTATGAAGCCCAGGCTTCCTTTATTCTTCTTTCTACTTCATCGGCATATGTATACAAATATACACATGCTATAATCAACAAACATTTTCATGTACGATTCTACTATATTTATAGACTCTAAGTTAAGAAAATAATAATATTATACGAAAACAAAAGTATATAAACAATATTGACTTTAAATTAAACAAAAATATACTATTTTCCTAAATGATGGGTAAAAGTCGCGAACAATTAAATACTCTTTCTATTAGTTAATAAAGAGTGTTATAAATAGCTTATATATACCTATCTGGGCTTTCCTGATTATATATCCTTTTAAACACTATGGTAGCCTTTATATCTCAGCGGGAAATGCTTTCAGGCATCCCAGTAATACCCTCCTCATTCTTTAGTTGAGCACCAGAGGATTTTTGTTGGGAAACTAAGGAAAGAGGCAGGGGAAGCCCAAATCTATGCTTCCTACATCCCAACCTCTTGCAGCAGAGAAGAGAAGCATATATCCTCCTCCCTTTACCTTTCATGTGTCTCCTTCCTGTTTCGAAGAAGGAAGTCACAGCTCTCCATTTCTTTTATTAGGATAAGAATTAAAACAGAGATAATAATAAATAATATGGTTTGATTATTGTCGGCGCTTTTAATAACTTTTGAAATGTAATAAAGTAGTTAGTGGCATAACTACAGTAGTTGGACAAATGGTATTTAACACATTTTTATAGATATTAATACCTTCTATAATAAATACCCACTAAAACCCAGCGGAACCCTCTTCATCCGTATGCTGGGGGCCAGATGTTCGCTGACGCATTCAGCTCTGGCACTCTGAATGAATCCGACTCAAGGATTCAAGGAATAGGAAGCAAACGGGCAAAACTGCGCCTTCTGGTACCCCCTTTCCTCCGGCGGCCGGGAGGAGCACCGACTGCTATTTCCCTTTCCCTCTCTAATGCTCCATCGTGACTCTCCACCGAGCATAGCACCAACTACGCTCGACAAAGAGAGGTCAATTCCAACCTGGGATACCATGAGATGGCGTTGTGGTCCCCTAGCCGGGCATTCTGCTAGAGTGTCGTGCGCCGAGTCAACAGCCGCTCCGCACACTCGGCAGGCAGGAGACTCCACACAGCCCCCAACCTGGTGCAGTTGCAGTGTCCGGTTAATACCTGCACCAACCTGCAGGACAAAGAACCGTGACGTCTAGCAAGCCAACCCTCCAAGTGGGAACGGATCGCCGCAAAAGTGACCACGCCGGCCTCAAAAGACCTTAGGTCCTCTTTCCATCTTTCAATCAGGGCCCTGTCGGATAGAGTCCTGAGAATGTTGCACACTGATAATGCAGCATTTTAAGGATGAAATATATTTTGAAATCGATCCAGTAGTTTTTGTGTAAAAACATTACAAACATATATGTTCCCTCTTTACAATATTAGTTTAGATATCGTGTTGCAATCTTCAGTACACAAATATAATTGGTTATAAATATTTAATTTCAATACATGTTAAAGCAGTAAAAGGTGCATAAAAAATCGGTAAAGCCTTAAGACGACATGCGATCATAAAAACGACTGACGCGAAATAATTTCCGTACATTATCGACCCAAAATAAATCGGGTTTTAAACAAAATTCCAATAGATTACGATCTCGTTAATATCTTTTTATGATATAACGGGATTTCTTTTACACATCTGCATGTGTATTTTGTGGGTACTTCCTTCCACTTACCACGATCCTGGCACATCTCCTTCGCTTCTTTCATTCTCATTAAACCTTTCATGCAAGTTCGCCGGTTTAGAGTACTCTTGATCTGGCCGTTATTTAAAATGTCCTGGATTTGGTCCAGGAACGTTCGCCTTGGTCTTCCCCTTCCAACTTTCGCATTCACTCTTGACTCGTAAATCCTTTTTGTCAGTCTCCTTTCATTCATTCTTTCTACATGCCCTAACCATCTAAGCATATCTTCCTCAATTTTAGTCACCACGTCTTCTTTTACACCACAACGTTCTCTTATCACACTATTTCTCACTCTGTCACTCAGTTTTAATCCACTCATGCTTCTCAACGCTCTCATCTCTACCGCATTTATTTTACTTTTGTGATTCTTCTGCCATACCCAACTTTCACTACCATACATAAGTGTTGGCACCAACACTCCAGCATGCACAGCCAGTCTAGCCCTTTGAGACACCATCTGGCTATTCATAAAGGCGTACAGAGCACCATTTACCATATTCCCTGCATTCACTCTCCTTTCAACATCACTTTCATATGTTCCAACTTTTGTAAATTTAGATCCCAAGTATACAAATTCTTTCACCTCTTCCACTTGTTCCTCATCTATCAAAATATTTCCATTCATCATAGATCTTTATTCATGCAGACTTAAAAAGCACTTTTAAATCTTCATTAGTCAGTCTGTTGGTAACAAATCTACCACCGGTTCGGAAGATTGATTCCGCTGAAAGGAAACCAGCAAGAAACTCAGCGGTTACTCTTAAATATAGTTTTGTATATTACAATGTGTAGTGGAATCAAGTCCAAACACTTCTTCAACATTATAATATGCATGTAAAAGGATGTTTTTAACATATGTCTTTAAATTACGTGGAAGCAAATCCAAAACCGATTACGGTGTCTTATTATAAATACGTATGCTCAACCCGATAAATGATTTCTGAACTTTCTACCCACTAAAATATGGCATTGCATGTTTCATTTTATTTCCTGTATTAATTGTTGCTATATAATCCTTTTTTATTGTTTACAGGTAAGTGTTTGACTGTAATCTCTCACCCGATGGTAAGTCGAGGTACATTTATTAATACTTTACTGTACACAGTTCTGCAACACACAGGACTGCCTCATTGGTCTAGTGGTTAGCATGTTCGGCTACAGACATGAGGTCCTGGGAACGAGTCCCGGGTTGGGCCAATTCAAAATCGATATTGAGTTTTCTATTAAGATTTTCTCAATATTTGCCCGAAGTTGGGAAGTTGGCAGTGTGATCGACCCCCGTGCCTCGGAGAGCATGTTAAGCCGTTGGTCCTGCGCCTGATCTCTCTCCGCTCGTGTCGGATTCCCGTCACATCGGGCTATGAGAGTGAAGGAATAGAGAGTGCACTTGTGTGCCCAGCAGTGGGACGTTAATGGGCTGCTACTTACTGTACACAGAATTAAATTATGTAAATTAGTGACGGACAAAAGGCTTATTGCTTTAAAGTGACTTTTTTCAGACAACACAGAAACATTTAGACTTTTAACTAATTATTTGAAAGTAACGAAGGAGCACGTTGAATTTCATTTTGAAGATTTAGACATTTTGTAGAGTACATTCTCAGAATATAGAACGTCTTTATCTCTATCTATCTGTCGCACTTTTACGCCAAAGCTACTGAACTGATTTAAATGAAATTTAGAACATATTAGAGACTGAGAACTTGAAAGAGTTTTGAAACTCATTATTTATGCGTATTAATCTAAATGATTAGCAACATTCATACATACTTAGCATCATGCCTCATTCCCTTCGGGGTAGGAAGAGACCACGTCCTTCCACTTACCACTATCCTTGCATATCTCCTTCGTTTCTTTCGATTTCATTAAACCTTATGTTACAAGTTCGTCGGCTTAGAGTGCCCTTGACCTGACACTTATTTAAAATGTCCTGGATTTGGTCAAGAAACGTTTCCCTTCCAAATCCTTTTTGTCAGTCTCCTTTGATTTATTCTCTCTACATGCCCAAGTCGTCTAAGCATACCTTTCTCAACTTTAGTCACTACATCGTCTTTTATACCACAACGTTCTCTTATCACACAGTTTCTTACTTTGTCACTCAATTTAAATCCACTCATACTTCCTGCATGCACAGCCAGTCTGGTCCCTGGAGACACCATCTGGCTATTCATAAAGGCATGCAGAGCATCATTTACCATATTCCCTGCATTCACTCTCCTTTCAATATCACTTTTATATGTTCCATCTTCTGTAAATTTAGATCCACATCAATCAAAATTTGCCAACGGAAAAAATGACTCTTTAAAAGACTATTTTACGTTGAAATGTCGCAGGCAAAGCTAGTGTCAAGATATTTCCGTAAAAGGATGACTGTGACACCTATTAGCAGCCGATAGTTGTATGGGAACAAATATAACCTCGCCCACCCCATCCGGTGTCGACCCATGTGAAAATTAAATGGTATAACTAAAACAAATGGATTTCCTGGTTCACTTTTATTTGTTAGACCTATACTGTCGTGGACTTTTTTTTAGATCTTTTAAAGGGGAACAATTCTCTCATTCATGATTTTTGCGAAACTAAAGCCATTTACGCAGAACACGCAGCGGAAGCTCTCTAAAGAAAAAAATCCCCTATTATCAAACATTCTTCATTGGTGCACTGCTCGTATTTATATTAGCGGCATAATATATAGCCTATAGCCTTCTTAGATAAATGGGCTATATAACACTGAAAGAACTTTTCAAATTGGATCAGTAATAAAAAAATATAAGGCCCTATCGCAACTCCAGAGATATAACAAATTTCATTATCATAAAAAGGGTTATATATAGTGAATCTTAAAAGATAGATATATGCTATCATGGACTTTCTTTGAGATATTTTTAAGAGGAACAATTCCCTCATACATGATTATTGCGTAACTTTAATCGTTTACGTAGCTCACGCATCGGAAGCTCGCAAATATGTTTTGCAAGATTTTTTTATTATTCCTCCGTTCCTATTGACCGTAGCATGATGTTATAATCTTCCTTGACAAATAGGCTATTAAAATTTGCAATTAGATTCAGTAGTTCCTGAGATAAGCGCATGCAAAAAAAATATATAGCACACGCAATGGAAGCTCCAAAAATGAAGACATTATCCCTCTTTTCTCAACATTTATGTTGTGCTGCTAGTGGTAATGACGTGGTATCATAATCATCATATACTTCGCCTTTTCACGATAACGACGGTTCTATATCAGGTCGATATGGACCCTCATCAATCATGTGGTCTTCGGTCTTCTCCCTTTTTTTTAAAACAAAGGTAAGGCTTTTTTGACAATATGATCATCAGATCTTTGCAATATATGGATGTAGATCGTGGAGAATAGTTACTCTTGTCATAAATAGTTTATAATAATCTGAACTCTTAATTTATGGCTCTTGGGTATAAAAAAACCAGCGGTTCACCGAACATTTACCAATTGAAACAATAAAAAATTGCCTTGAAATAGTCTTGTCTAATTTATGCTAAAGTGACATATTTGAAAGGAGCATATTTGCAAGTTGTTTCGTATGCACATCGTAATATATGCAAATATTGACAGACAGTGATCTCTTAAGCTTACTTTGTATTGACAACCTCATTTACGTATGAGTTACTTGTAATGATCCCTGGTTGATCATTGGTTTTGCTAAAAGTATTGCAGTTTTATTGTATTGCTGTACATCTTCATTGGTAATGGAATCTAGCCACGTCTGATGCTCCTCATCAGTCCAGATTTAAACAAATTATAATATACCATCATCATCTTAAAATATGGAGGGCTTTTTTTTTTCTTGACGGGGGGGAAATGTTCAAAAACATACCCGATATCTGGGGAAAAGATATTGGGTTATGTGGGATTTTTACCCACTAAAACCCCCTCGATACATCGCATGCCTGTTGGGGGGTGGTACTGGCCACTCGGGCAGAACATACCAGCGCCACCCTTGCACAAAAAATCCGACGGTCATCTTGGAGCAGACAGTGTCCCCACACTGACAGCTCACGACCTGGCAGCCCTCGCAGGCATAACATATGGAGGTCTACTGGTGGATATAATAATAATAATAAAAGCCTTATTCACTATTACGCGTACGAATGTCAAGTTATAAAATGTCTCCAGTATAATTGATAGTATAATTAAATAAACAGTAATCTTGCAAATTATGTCCTTTTTTTTTGTCCTGGTTAATTTCAATTTTTAACATATATTTTTAAATTTTAATGTCAATAATTATATTCTTAATGTATTTAGTCAAGTAGTCATTTATATTTAGTCAAATTAGTCCTACGCCGAAGAGGCGTAAAAGCCTCCACCCAATTCTTCCAGTTAGCTCTATCTCTGGCTTGGCGCATCCAGTCTGGACCTACTCTTTCCCTAAAGATATCTTTTCTTTTGTCGCCCTCTTTTTCTTTTCTTGTCTCTGGGAATCCATTCTGTCACTTTCATAGCCCATCTTGAGTCTATTAGTCTGCATACATGTCCTGCCCATTTCCATTTTAACGCTCTGATGATTTTTATTATGTCTTTTAAATTTTTTTTCGTCTTTGAGTTTTAATCCTAACATGCTTCTTTCGATTTTCCTTTGACAAACGGACAGCTTTTCTTCCTCTTCCTTTCTTAAAGCCCACGTTTGGCAACCGTATGACAACCATGGTAGGATTGCGACTTCAAATAGTTTTTTCTTTATTTTAGCACTAATATCTTATCCTTTCATGATTTCCTTAAAGCTCCAAAATTTCCTCCACGCACAGGTTATCCTTCGCTGTATTTCCTTTTCGTTACTGTTTTCGAAAGAACCTCCTAAACGATCTTGTGCGGTTTATAAGCATTGGCTTCCAGCAACCCTTATCAGATCATCTCTCCACCTGATAGGGATCCCTCCAGGATAAAAACTGCAGAATATACTATTTCCTAAATTTTTCTTTTCTGAAACCAGGATTCCTGCTAGCAAATGGATTTTGAGTTAGCCCTTCTTTACAGATTAACGAGCTCCATCTTAAACTTCATCATCGCATACCATCAGATATGATCTATCTACCTCTACCAATACTCTTAAGGGTATTAGCAAATAGAGAGATTGTTATAATAATATAGAAAGAAGTATAATGCGATTAAACGTAAAGATTGAAATGAAGAGTTATTAAAACGATAAAGAAATTAAATTGGACATGAAATGGACATATGGTAATAAATAAAGATAGAAGTGAATGAAAATGGCTACAATGGTCCAAGATATAGAAAAAGATAAAGAGGAATGAAAAGACCACTGTGAAAGAGATTAGCTCACGAAGCTCCAAAATAGAAGTTTAGAGGAGGATGTCAACAGACATGTTAAGGCATGAGAAGAGGAAAAATTTCTAACAATTAAGACGATGACCCAGTAGTGACTGGGGTTCTGGGATGTATACTTGTCAACCCATGATGGAGCAACGTGGTGGGTCTGAGTTCTGCAAATACTTTAAAAAGCATCAAAAAATATCTAGTTAAAAGAATTGCGACAGACTGTTGCAAAAACAATCGGCTTTCCTAATAGCCTAGCAATTGCACACGCGAACGAATTAATTTCACTTGAGCGTTAAATGGCACATACTGGTCTCGGTTTCTCTATATTTTCACGGACACACTATACATGGTGCTCTCATATTTGTCTCCCAATGATATCAGCTGTCATTTTCTATATTTTCACGTTATTACTATACAGGCTGCTCTTGTAAAATCAACTATCATTTTCAAGGACGCAATATACAGTCTGCTCTTATTTTATCTCCTATTAAAATCAGTTATCATTTTCTATATTCTCACAGACACACTATACATGCTGCTCTCATATTTGTCTCCTGATAAAATCAGCTATCATTCTCCATATTATCAGAGACTTCCTTCCTGTAGATGGTGCTCTCATATTTGTCTCCCAATGATATCAGTTGTGATTTTCTATATTTTCACATTATTACTATACAGGCTGCTCTTATATTTAACTCCTTATAAAATCAACTATCATTTTCAAGGACGCAATATACAGTGTGCTCTTATTTTTATCTCCTATTAAAATCAGTTATCATTTTCTATATTCTCACGGACACACTATACATGGTGCTCTCATATTTGTCTCCCAATGAAATCAGCTGTCATTTTCTAAATTTTCACAGTATTACTATACAGGCTGCTCTTATAAAATCAACTATCTTTTTTCAAGGACGGAATATACAGTGTGCTCTTATATTTACCTCCTCATTAAATCAGTTATCATTCTCTGTATTTTCTTGAACATACTGTAGAGAATGCTCTCATATTTGTCTACCAATGAAATCAGTTGTCATTCTCTATATTTTCACGGTATTACTATACAGGCTGCTCTTATATTTAACTCCTTATAAAATCAGCTATCGTTCTTTATATTTTCACGGACTAAATATACAGGCTGCTCTCGTGTTTCACTCTTTATTAAATCAGTCATCGTTCTCTGTATTTTCTTGAACATACTATACAGAATGTTCTCATATTTAACTCCTTACAAATTCAGCTATCGTTCTTTATATTTTCATGGACTTTGTATACAGGCTGCTCTCTTATTTCACTCCTTATTAAATCAGTTATCATTATCAGTATTTTCTTGGACATACTAACAGGATGCTTTCATATTTAACTCCTTACAAAATCATCTATCGTTCTTTACATTTTCACGGACTTAGTAAACCGGCTGCTCTCGTATTCTGTTATCATTTTCTATCATTTCACGCACGTCTTACACAGGCTGCTCTAATATTTAACTCCTTACAAAGAAGCCATCGTTCTCTATATTTTCACGGACGTATTATATAGGATTCTGTCATATTTATCTCCTAATGAAATCAGCTAATTTAATGTAAAGTCATTATAAAGACTTCCTCGATGTTCAGTATATTTATAAAATCGCCTTAGATTGCTCTAAAGAGCTAATGAAAAATATACCTTTATGTACGTGTAGATTTATAAATAAATTAAAAGTGCCTGCGTACGAAGTACACAAGTCAGTAGTGACACTTCTTTGGTAAAGTAATTTTTAAGTCTTGTTTATATTTATATTAATGTAAAACTTTACATTTCTGAGACTTAGAGGGAGGAAAAAGATATGTTAACAATATCATTATATATTTAAAATGTCAAAAATTAATACAAACAATTTATTGAAAACTCAAATGACGAACCTCCCATGGGGTGTTGTCTTTCCATCTGACACAGGTCCTCTCGGAGCACGGTTGCTTCGGGAGGTACCTGTGTCGAGTGGCAAGGACAGAACCGACGGAGGAATGTCACGAATGTGGCGCGTTGGAGGACACTGCTGAACACACACTCGCTGCGTGTCCGCGGTGTGGTTAACGCCATGGTAGGTAGGGAAATCTGTTGGGAGGCGATGGTCTCCTTTTGTGAAAATGTGATGTTGCAGAAGGAGGCGGCGGAACGTCTCAGAGAGGTGGATGGAGACGCTTCCGCCATGCCTAGGAGGAGGCCGGGGCTCAGACGGGCGGCACATGATGGACGTCTACCCCTTTAGGGTTAGCTTGTGGCAATAGGTACGAGGCCTGTTGCCCGAAAGCGAGGGAGGACAGGTGACATGTCGAGTGCTCGAGCGGAGGAATAGTAGGCGGGAGTGCGGACGTGTTCCGATCCCGTGCTTTCGCCAACGAACGTAGGAAGGAGCACCGTCAGGTTGCAGGTATCCACGAGGATTTCCTGACTTTAAAAAAAAATAGTGTGCCAACCTGATTTAGGAGACCTGTGCCCAGTGGGACGTAAAATACTTAGCTATGTAACAGTTTTTTTCAATGAAATCATATACGAGCGTGATGGCTCAGTCTCAATCAGTTCACACAGCACCTCAACAAGTTTTTACGCAATAAATAATGTTCATATACAACAAATTACGAAGGTAATTATAGCTTTAATGAGTTGCAGTAAAAAACTATACGAACAGATGCAACGGACGCAGAAGACATACGTCTGTTTGTTTACTCCAAACAGCAGATGTTCTGGCTTCTAAAATTAGCGAAAGAAACGCTGGTTATAGGAAATTTCCTCGCTTGTTTACGTTGTGTTACGGCACGTGCTTTTAACTTCTTTATTTATTTGGTATTATGCCACTGTTGCATTAAAAAAGCCTTAAAAGGACGTCTGGCAGATGTGAAACATGGAAATACTATAGCTAACACCGGTTACATGTACGGTAATGCACAAAACATTGTAAACACTTGGGATAATCGATGAACCTAGGTCCAAAGGCGACGTGGCGACGTTTCTTACAATATATCTCATCAAATAGTATTTGTGCAACAATATTCACATGGCAGAAGTGCAACTTCTGTGGCTTATTTTGTATTAAATCCCATAATATACTTTTATACAAGTCCTTTATCATTATTGGTTCTCAGTAAAGAGTCACATATACGTAACGCATGACCGAAGTGAAACTTCTTTGGCTCCTATTGTATTTATTACCCATGATATAGTTTATTTTTAAATTCGTCTTATATCTAAGTATTTAGTTATAATAGTTTCGCAGTAGATACCACGATAAACTCTAATACTCACACATACATACCGCATGACCGAAGTGCAACTTCTTTTGTTTATATTCTATTGATTAAATTTTATGTTAGATCTGTCTCGTAATATTTTCAGTAAAATGAGACTGAGTGCAGTAATGACACATCACACACATGTAATGCATGACCGAAGTACAACTTCTTTGGCTTATATTGTATTGAAGTAATACTATCTTATATTTATAAGTATTTTGTCGTATTTATTTCTAAATGAAGTGTGACTGAGTGCAATAAAGATACGACAGATCTATACATACTTATACATACGTATCGAATGGCCGAAGTACAACTTCTTTGGCTTACAATATATTTTATATTTATCTTATATATAATTTTTTTGTACTGTTTTACATTAAAAACACGACAGAACACTTATACACTAACTTATATAAAGTATTTTGTTAATATTTTATGGATTTTTCAAAGGACGATCTAAACTTTACAGTTTATTCGCGTTGTGAATGCAGTGAGACATTGTTCGCCGGCCTAGCCCCGCCCCCTAACCAATAAAATCTTTTCAAATTACAATCGTTTTCAATCTTGCATTTTTTAATGTTGAACAATAATTAATAATACTTATAATCAAGTAATACTTGCGTCATCCGCTAACGAGCTTCAGGAGATGCTAAATATTATGAATGAAGCTTTGAAAGGGAAAGGAATGAAAGTGAATGTAAACAAAACGAAAGTTATGCTTTTTGAACGAGATGAATCTATGATGAATGGCAATATTTTGATAGATGGGGAACAAGTGGAAGAGGTGAAAGAATTTGTATACTTGGGATCTAAATTTACAAAAGATGGAACATGTGAAAGTGATATCGAAAGGAGAGTGAATGCAGGGAATATGGTAAATGGTGCTCTGCATGCTTTTATGAATAGCCAGATGGTGTCTCAAAGGGCTAGACTGGCAGTGCATGCTGGAGTGTTGGTGCCAACACTTATGTATGGTAGTGAAAGTTGGGTATGGCAGAAGAATCACAAAAGTAAAATAAATGCGGTAGAGATGAGAGCGTTGAGAAGCATGAGTGGATTAAAACTGAGTGACAGAGTAAGAAATAGTGTGATAAGAGAACGTTGTGGTATAAAAGAAGACGTAGTGACTAAAATTGAGAAAGGTATGCTTAGATGGTTTGGGCATGTAGAGAGAATGAATGAAAGGAGACTGACAAAAAGGATTTATGAGTCAAGAGTGAATGCGAAAGTTGGAAGGGGAAGACCAAGGCGAACGTTCCTGGACCAAATCCAGGACATTTTAAATAAGGGCCAAGTCAAGAGTACTCTAAACCGACGAACTTGTATGAAAGGTTTAATGAGAATGAAAGAAGCGAAGGAGATATGCAAGGATCGTGGCAAGTGGAAGGATGTTGTCTCTGCATACCGAAGGGAATGAGGCGTGATGCTATGTATGTATGTAAAGTGTTATTATAATGATTTTTCTGTCTACCTTTTAATATTACCTTGTGCTTTTTGTCCTAACTGATCATTATTTTATTCTAATCAATAAATCTATTTGTTAACTCTATAGATGAAATATCTAAACAACCTTCAAGGAATTCCATTGTAACACTGAGTTATGGCGTCAAATATAACGATAGATATATATTATTTAATAATTATTCAATTAATATACACAAGACCTTTAAAAGTATTAAATTGTATTAGTTTTAATCACGTCCCAAGGTCGTCAAGCGGTTTAAAATTATATATTCACACAAAAACTTGTATTGCATAATGATATAAAATCCATTAAAGAATTACAAAGAGATCAAATTGTTTTAATATGTCAATGGTTCCTATGTATAAAAGAGTTTTTTTTTAATATTGACTGTTTTGTAATAAACAATATCATTTAACAAACCTGCGTGTTCGTTATTTTAAAACATAATACCCTAAAAAAAAACTTATCATTAACAAAAGAACTTTTTAGTGAAGTATAAAAATGTGTTAAAAAAACTCGAAATATTCAATGTAGCTTGCGTCCACTGCGTACGGTAACCTAGTTCATAATGGTGCACCCCCTTCTCCCCTGCGCTGCGTGGCGGCCGCCGCCGGCATGTATTTTTATTTTAATTTCATGATATCTTTTGAATGGAATATCCGATATCAATAATTTAAAAAGTAATCATTAGGTATTGAGATATTCTTGAATATTAAATTATTTATTTGGATAATTATTTATAAATGGTATGGATAACACGGTCTGATTTTGATCGGCATTTCTATCAATTTGTTAAATGTAAAAATGTAGTTATAGTGACGTAAATACAATAGTTAGACATATGGTCTCGCGAAGTTTTTTGTAGATATGGACATATTCTATAATATTATGGAACATTTTTTTGTCCTATCATTAATACTCTTGACAGCGTATGCGATGAAAGACATTTTATGGCAAATTTTTTTACACCTCCGGTTGGTTTTATTAGGAATTTCTAAAGATTTTATAGTAATCTAGTACTAAATATATCCTATGTTACTCAGTGATAATGTAGATTTCTAATGAAAAAAGAATGATTAAAATCGGTCCAGTACTTTTTGAGTTTATTCGTTACATACAAAAATACAAATCTTTCCTCTTTATAAATAAATAAGTGAACTTGTATTATCGGTTTGCAGATGAATTTTAATTGGACTACTATAGAACCGATATCAATAAATCATTTCATCAGCGTAGTATTCAAACTCTCCATGTGTATAAAACTCTTTAGAATTAGCTTTCATCGCCACAATGATAAAGAAACAGTAAAACGTACTTCCTAAAACAAAAAAATAAGCAGTGCCTCTGTAGTAGCCGCTCTTATGAGAGCCTCTACATTTCATGGAGCTGGGGGAGGTGGTGTAACGCATATTTGGCCAAAAGGATTTGTAGTGTGCGAAGGGCAACTCATTTGAAAAATTTGATGAATAGGGTGATAGGCAGCACCAACATCCTCCTCAGTACGTGGGCCAAAAAGTGGGATAGCCCTCTGTGGAGGCACTGGAATTTAGCAAATTAGTGTAAGTTCTAGCCCATAAGACATACTAACATAGTTTTAAGTTTCTATTATTAACAATATTTTTTCGTATTTTCATCATTTTGTAAAACAATATGGGCACATTGACAGCCTGAAATAAAAATTATTATTATTATAATTCTTCAGTAAAATTTAATGAGATTATTGTAAAGATAAATTAGGAGAGCGCTTTTCAAAAATTTGTGTGATCAAGGGTTCGTTATAATGAGGCTCATGATATTAAGGTCACACTGTATATAGGTTTAAATGAAGCCCCATAACACGTGCATTTAAACCAAGGTATAGATAATAGCTCGCATAGTTCACTAATGACCCGTTTTAAATCGTATTATATCTGCGATATTAACATTTCAAATAATTACGGCCAGCATCGCTCTCGCTCGCCGCCTGTAATTGCAAGTGAGAGGTGTGCTATAATGGCAAGGTCGACTGTTGTATTTATAAGGCTAGTGCTCCAATGCTATGAAAATGCGAGGCTCGAATATGATATCCCTTTTTCATCGCTTGCAAATTATTTTACCCACCCCTAACGAAACAAGAAGTGAATGTGTAACTCGCTATCTGGACCAGAAACTGCGACACTTTAAGCAACGTGAGTTGGGAGTGTCAGACCCGTTTTTGGATTCTCTTTGATGTGGCCGGTTAAAGCAGACAAAGGTTCAAAAAGGAATAAGAGGCGTTCGTAATAATGTCTTCTTTGTCGAAAGAGAAAGGCATCGGCTTCTCTTTCTCTACTGTCTATTTCAACGAGATGACTGCCAATTGCCAAAAATTATTCCATCTAATATAACTTACAGTGAGAGATCCTTTGTGATGAAGATTCCCGGTGTTGCTGATCACAGAAACACCAGGAAATTTGCACCAATCAGAAAGAAAATGCGTCTTGTCTCCTGCTTATCATTGGTCCATGCAGGGACGAATCGCTTAGAACGTAACCAAATTTACATTAATGAATAGAATGGATATATTTATGAATAGCCAGATGGTCTTACAAAGGGCCAGAGACTGGCTGTGCATTGAGGAGTTTTGGTCCTAACAGTTAACTATAGTAGTGAAAGTTTGGTATGGCAGAAGAAGCAGAAGAGTAAAGTAAACTCGGTACAGAATGGATTGAAACTGAGTGATAAAGTAAGAAATATCGTGATAAGAGAACGTTGTGGTATAAAAGAAGACGTAGTGACTAAAATTGAAAAAGGTATGCTTAGATGGTTTGGGCACGTAGAGAGAATGAATGAAAGGAGACTAACAAAAAGGATCTATAAGTCAAGAGTGAATGGGAAATTAGGAAGGTGAAGACCAAGGTGACTGTTACTGGACCATATTCAGGACATTTTAAATGAGGGCCAGGTCAAGAGTACTGTAAATCGACGAACTTGTACGAAATGTTTATTGAGAATGAAAACGGCGAAGATGTGCAAGGATCGTGGCAAGGATCGATGTGGTCTCTGCCTACCCTTATGGGAATGGGGCGTTATGTTTGGGCATATAACTATAATTGTTCGAAATGGCGTAAAAAGTCAAGCCGCCATGGAGTATTCTTTCAAAACGTTGAAGAATCATTAGCTTTTACAAAATAATGGGAGCAAAATTCCTCTTATATAGATCTACAAATATCTGTCTTTTATATTCTAATAAAATGGCCACATGCAATTCGGTAATTGGAAAGTTAGTCAGACCTACACATTCATCCCCATTGACTTGAACATTTTAGTTATTTAAAATCTAAAACTTTTCATGCACATTATTATGTTCTGTTACAGCTTAAAATTTAAATCAATATTTTAGTATTTATCGCAAAAACAATTAAGTCATCTGAAAATAATTACAAAGGCTTACATTCAAATGAATATATGTAACATTACTGTGAGCCCCTTCGTAAGCTCACTCTTGCGAAGACTTGCCGGTTCAGGATAAATGCCACCAGATTCTTCACTCCAACGCTCCGCCGTCTACTAGTCACCAAACGAGTATTTAAGTAACGAACTGTTGTTCAGCAGGAATACTGTTTACCTAAATTGCCTATCTATTGTACGATATTTGTGACTGGCAAACGTGCACTATTGTGACAAGCAAACGACGGTGGTTGTTACTTTATTGGACAAAAAGTACATCCTATGATTGGAGTTTTATTTCTCACCAATCACAGGGATTACATTAATTACACAAACAACTTTATTCTTGGAAATGACAAATATATATATGCTATAGCTAACAAACATTCTATATAAAAAGTTATAAATATCTATAGAGACTCTAAATTAAAACAAAATATACTATACAAAAACGAACGATGCTTAACAATATTATTTAGTTAAGGGGAAAAGTCGCGAACAATTACATTTATTTAAGCTGTCGCCTAGGGCACTTAGTTCACAATAAATGAAACTTCTCTAACATCTCTAAGATCCAAAACAGCTACTCCGATATTACAGAGACCTTTACTATTTTTATCTGTCTTTAATTGCGTAAAGTAAGTCGGTTCAGGATAACTGAAAATGCCACCAGATTCTTCACTCCAACTCTTTGCTCCGCCGCCCACTTGTCACCAACTAACTGTTATTTGCAGGAAACCCGGAAACAGGAACAGGAATACGGTTCGCCGAAAGTGGCTATCTAATGTATGTTTTTTACGACTGACAAACGTGCACTATTGTGACAAGCAAGCGACGGGTGTTATCGATTTATTGGTTAAAATATGATTCCTATGATTGGCGTTTTATTTATTACCAATCACAGGGGCTACATTAATTACAAAAATAATTCTATTTTTAGAGATGACAGATATGTGTATACGCTATAGCTACAAACATTATATACATACTTATAAATATCGGACTCTAAGTTACAGCAAAATATATTATACAACGAACGATGTTTAACAATATCATTTAACAATTTTAGTTTAATTAAAGGAAAAATAGATTTACAAATTAAAAGGGAAAAAGGTCGCGAACATTAATAGTAATAAGCCTACGTAAAATCTGATAAAAATAATGCCTTCAACGTTAAGGCTTACTTTACGTGATCTTTTCATTAGGTAAGCACCGTCATTGCATATAGTTTATCGTAAGTATATTTGTGTAGCTTCGCCTATATTTGTGTACGTGCCCGAAAGCACCCAGCATGATTAAGGGGACAAAAATAAACAGTATTGTCTTCCGTATTTCACACGACTGATTCATAACATACAAATTCCTTAGCGCTGTGACAAACTATAGGTACGATTTCTTACCAGCCACGAGGTTTGAATGTATCGTTTTGATTATTTATTGCATTGTTATGAGAAGAGATAAAACATTATTTATTGTTATTTCATTTTAAATTAAAACAGCTTTTTTACCTTATTACATTGACGTTACAAGGTTTGACATTCTATTTAAATAAAAAGATGAATTTGGTATTTAAGGGATCAGTAAAGTGATGAAGCAGCTGGAATAAGATCTGCAATAGCACTCTTACCGACCATACGTTGGAAATTTCATGTTTCTACAACTGTCTGGTCGATTTGAATCATCTATTTGATCATCAATGATTTCAATCATCACAAATGTTATATAAGGCTGTGTCTGAGAATTTTCGTTATTATTAACATTCGTAATCTTTATATTTTTTTTATCTTTCTGCAACATAGTTTTTTCCATCTCTCTTTCCTATTTTCTAAGAGGTCTGTTAACCCACGCATCAACAGCATCAGCATTAGGCAAAACACAGCACATATCGTTGTGGTCTCTATAGATGAACTATTAGCCATTGGTTTCTTAAAATGATATCTAGAGTGTGATTATTCACCACTTAATAACAGCCATGTAGTATATGAATGTATTAAAATAACACATCTTTTAAAAAGAAATCAATTGATATACTTATGTTATGTTTCTTTAACCCTACGATACTGCTGTTCTCTTGTATTAAACATGTCCAATAATATGTAGACGTCCATTTTGCATCACTCTAGAAGACACTAAAAACATCCATTTCGATCCAGACAATCAAGCATCAAATAATAACGTTTCCTGTCCCTCATCAACTCTTTTAGGTATTTCCTGGCACGGGATTTGCAATGCCTGGACTAGATACACAACACTAAATTTTAGGCAAGGTTTGTCTTCACAGGGTGCTGCTTTCTGCTAATATTTCGTAAAATATCGTCAAACTTGCTAGTTTTTATTTCCACTTTCTACCGAGTTTCAATCCACGCGCCTCTCTATCTAAAAACGAGTATAAAATAGCATCACGTCTCAATCCCACAGGGGTAGGCAGAGACAACGTCCTTCCACTTGCCAAGATCCTTGCATATCTCCTTCGCTTCTTTCATTCTCATTAAACCTTTCATACAAGTCGGTTTAGTGTACTCTTGACCTGGCCCTTGTTTAAAATTTCCTGGATTTGATTGTCCTCCTTTCATTCGTTCTCTCTACGTGCCCAAACCATCTAAGCACACCTTTCTCAATTTTAGTCATTATATGGTTCTCTTATCGCGCTGTTTCTTTCTTTGTCACTCAGTTTCAATCCACTCATACTCAATATAACAGTCATTTTAAAAACGCAATTCTCGTAATGTAAAAATTTAAGTCTATTAGATAAAGCAAATTGAATTGCTCTAATCTCCTGGTTCAGTTATCCACATCAACACCTACCGGCGCTAGTCATTACATCATCGCGTAGTAATTCAACCTGTCGTTGTCCGAGGCCGTTACTGTGCACGTGATTTATTATGACACACTTCATTTATGGCTGTTTCATTAATTTCGTTATCATCCGGAGTTATTTCATCGGCTACTGATCTCTTGATTGCCCATTTTTGTTTATTGGGCTATTTATTTAATGTTATTGCATGCCGCGGATGTTTTTGAATTAAATATTTTTTAATTAGTACAAGGTTTACTGTGATTTTTTAAGCGTTGTTAGAGAAGTCCCTTTTCTGTTGGAATGTTGGCTTTGGGTTATATACTGTTAGTTGCTTGTGTTAGCAATTATTAATTTATTGGGAGATGTAATGTTGAAGCGGAAGTAGTGCAATTATTGTTTAAAAGGAAAACTCTCTTTCGTTCTCTTTCGTGTATCTTTACCTATGTTTCCCCCACTAAGGGGAAGCGTTATAAAAGCTCTGGTAAAGATACACGAGGCAGTTCAGTTATGTTTTTTAATAGTTAGTGTTGAAATTGGTAAAGTGATGTGAATAATAAATTTAGTGTTCTAAAGTAATGTAGTGTATAATATAGTATATGTAGTTTGGAAGAAATTATATTTATTTAAAACCACTTCGGAAGATATAGCTTTTACTTGGTCTACATTATTAATATTTTCACCATCATTACATATATAATATATTTCTTCTATACGTGTGTGTACATAGCATCACGCCTCATCCCCATAGGGGTAGGCAGACACCACGCATGTCCTTCCATTAGCCACGATCTTTGCACATCTCCTTCGCTTCTTTCATTCTTATTACACTTTTCATGCAAGTTCATCAATTAGGAGTACTCTTGACATGACCCTTATTTATTATTATTGGATTTGGTCCAGGAACGTCCTTGGTCTTCCCCTTCCAACTTTCTCATTCACTCTTGACTCAGAAATCCTTTTTTTCAGCCTCCACGTATTCCATTGAACGGGCCTGATCCTTTTTAAGAAGATACTACAATCAATATTGGATTTTTTGTAGACGAAGTCATAATCACTAGCTAGTATATATACGATCATAACTATTGCTGGTATGTGGAGTGTAGGGCTGGTCGTTAACTATAGCATGCCTTCCGGGTTTTACTGGCATTGTTCGTGCGTTCTCACATTAACAATACGAGATTAAATTCACATTGCGTCATTACTGGAATTCCATCGTAATGTGGTGACAGATTGTTGATTTATTGAACTTTGTATTGTTGCTTTATTTTAATTCACTAGAGTCAGTGTTGTTGCTGACAGTTAAGCCCTTGGCTGTTGTGATGATGACGATCCTAGCGTGAAGTAAGGTAGCCAATGTTTACGAAGTCTCTGAATCTATAGGTCAGGAATTGAGGAAAGGTTTGTAATACCAATATATAACAGATCAGAAAAACTATCCATGGACTCGCACTAAGAACGGATTCCCTCATAATTCCACAGGATCGAGACCTTCACAAGTAGCACCACTGGGAACAGATAGTATTTAGATAGAGAAATAATAGAAGATAAACATTTAAAAGGGCAATATACAATGCATAGTATATTTCCTAAGTTCATCTCCTAATGGATTTCAGCCCACTCAGTCCCCCACCACTGGGGGCCTTCAATATTCATAGCGTCATCCATAAACGCGCAACACAAAAACTCCATAATAAGGAGCATTCACGGAGCACGTTAGCGATGCACTGCATTATGCATGCATGCGGCGTCCATGCCTCAATGTCCTTGTATAATATTTACATGTAATATGCCATCGTCGCGTTATCGTGAAACATTGTTTTGGTATTTTGACTGCAGGGTTGTATGCCTTTTAAGTATCTGATGTATTAGCTAGGTCCATAAAATCTTTATCGAAAAGTTTTGCGACGCATCAGGATAACGCAAAAGCTGTATTGCAACAACTACAACCTCCATCAGCATAATATGATAGGCAAGATCCAAGCCCAAACGCGGGTTGGAAGATCAATTATCAAAGCTGCATCAAGGAGTACAAGGAAACTCCTAAATACCTGCATCCTATCTTGCTTAACATATGGCTGTCGAACGTGGGCTTAGTCAATGAGAAATATGCGAAAATTGTCAAAGAAGTATGAAAAAGAGCAAGATTAGTCAAAGAATATAAAAGGTGACAAACACTGGGCACATAATGAAAAATCATAAACCAAAATGGACATAAAGAATAACGGAGTAAGGTCAAAAAAGAAAGACGGAAGATGGATAGACGATATTAAAAAAAAAAAAAAACAAAGATCCTGTGAACAAGAATTTGAAAAACCCGAGGAGGCCTTTTCGTCAATCGGTGCACTGGAAAATTGATCAGTGGACGATGTGCGTGAGTGATCTTCGGATGTCCTAATCGTCGTCGTCGTCGCTTCAACCGATGGATGTCCACTGCTGGACATAGGTCTCACGTAATGACGTCCACGAGGCCCGATCTTGCGCCGCCTGGCTCCAGCGGCTACCGGCGATCCTCTTTATATCATCGGTCCACCTTGTGAGGGGTCTGGCTACACTGCGCCGTCCGGTACGGGGTCGCCACTCCAGCACCTTCGGCCTCCAACGTCCATCGGTCCTTCGGACTATGTGCCCCGCCCATTGCCACTTCAGGTTCGCGATTCACAGGACTATGTCGGTGACTCTGATTGATGTCCCAATAGAAGGTGAGAACCGTTCCTCGGTCTTTTGGCTAAGATCAAAATGTGAGCCGACCTGTACAGGTTATTGCCATGTTTTCTCCCTCACTGAAACTGAATTTTCCAGCATAAAAAGTGGCCAGGCAAGCAGACAGTATAGGAATTACTGCACCTCTCACAAAACAATAGCGATTTGAAGGATACTAAAAGAAGAACAAAGCATCCTAAATTGATTGCTATGACCATATGAAAAGCACAATGATTAATTTGTTAAATAAGTAATACCCATCCAGGATTCGAACACGTAATTCTGAATGAGGATACCTATTGCTAAAGATGTGTCAGTTTTAAATGACCTGAAGTTATTTTTCAACCCCAAAGTTACATTTACAGAATTAATAATGGACTTAGAGATCGACCACAAGCTGTCAATTAAATAAAAACACCTAGAGCAACAAAGACTCTTTGGACCATATTTCTTACAACCATTTCGCCATCAGTTGTGGAATATCTATAAGGTAATTTTTTCTGTGCACATTAGCATGATCATTACTCCGGTAAACAGCGATCTATTTAGATCAATGTACACAGAAATAAACCTTGTTCATTTAAAAATAAGATTCACATTTGATTGTAAGAATATGTAGTGAAGAGTCCGCCATTTTTAATGCACACCCCAGTCTGTCTCAAGCCCATCAACGATATCCTCTTCCTGGAATAAAACTGCGGTGACATTTGCTATGGCAACAAATATATTACGTTTTACACAGAAACAATCTAAAATGAATCTTAAACGAAAGATATACAGTACAAAATCTATTGTATGGTAAATGTTAATAGCAAATATCAACCGTATTGTAAAGACAGTAAGATTGAATTTAGTTTGAAATTCAGTTTAATAGGAGTACGTGTCTAACAGCTGTTTTGTCTGCGAAGGCTTTGTTTAACAATTTTCGTCGGCGCCAGAGCCTGAAAGGCTCCAGGACTCCTTTGTCAGTGTAAAGGGTTATTTAAAAGGAGTACTAGGGTTAGACGAAGCTAGACAACCCTTACGTGGGGTATTTCCAAGAGATATGAAAGTGCGTATTCATTTTGAGACAAAGGCCCTAATAAGAGTAGTGCTTTTGTAACGCTTTGAAGTGAAGTCATCTCAAGAATCACATTCAAAGTATTCTTTATTCAGGCAGGTTTAACAAGCTCTTTTGGAGCTTCAAGTCTATCCTGGCAATTAATTAATGAACTCTTCCTAGATAGTTGGGCAAATTTTGAAGGATATGGAACTACTGGAGCTATTGATAGCACCATAGGGCACAATTGATTTTCATGTAATTGATACCTTTATGTAGGTATGAATGAAGAGGGCTATGCTCGGAGTTTCTCTACGCGATCGAATCAGAAATGAAGAGACCCGTAGTAGAACCAACGTCACCGACATAGTCCTACGAATCGCGATCCTGAAGTGGCAATGGGCGGGGCACATAGTCCGAAGGACCGATGGACGTTGGGCGCCGAAGGTGCTGGAGTGGCGACCCCGCACCGGACGCCACAGTGTAGGCAGACCCCCCACAAGGTGGACCGAAATATAAAAAGGGTCGCCGGTAGCCGCTGGAGCCAGACGACGCAAGATCGGGCCTTGTGGACGTCATTACGTGAGACCTATGTCCAGCAGTGGACGTTCATCGGTTGAAGCGACGACGACGATGTAGGTATTTAAACGCTCATTCCTGTATAAGCTGGAGAAGTTTCACTTGGATACTGTTCTTTATAGCTGACAAGTTAGCACTTGACATTGATTTCACATAAATGTAACTGATGTCTAAATGTTATGTAAAGTAACGAAGCCTTTGAACGAACGAATAAAGTTGGATATGGCAGAAGAATCGCAAAAGTAAAATAAATGCGGTTGAGAAGCATGAGTGGATTAAAACTGAGTGACGAAGTAAGAAATAGTGTGATAAGAGAACGTTGTGTTATAAAAGAAGACGTAGTGACTAAAATTGAGAAAGGTATGCGTAGAGAGGTTGAATGAAGAAGGGTATGACCAAGGCGTACGTTCCTTAACCAAAACCAGAACATTTTCAATAAGGACCAGGTCAAGAGTACTCTAAACCGACGAATGAAAGGTTTAATGAGGATGAAAGAAGCGAGGGAGATATGCAAGGACCGTGGCAAGTGGAAGGACGTGGTCTCTGCCTACCCCGAAGGGAATGAGGCGTGATGACACACGTGAGACAAATTAGAAAAGCTCGTATTACGATGTAGCTTTAGAGACTATTTAGTAATAATACTTTGAAATCTACTTGAACTGTACTTATATTATCTTAAGTCTAGAGAGTCCAATGACTAGGCTTAGTTTAGGTTAATGTTTAAAGGTTCATTCTGTTCTTGTATTCTTGCTTAAACGTACCACTACACTATTTTGTGTCAATGTACTTTCGCTGAAAAAGTTTCGTTGTTTTTTAGCAGCTTCAGTATTCGCGTGAAATACAACATTATATTCTTGCCTTAACTGTCTCATTGGTCTAGTGGTTAGCATGTTCGACTACAGACATGAGGTCCTTGGTTTGAGTCCCGGGTGGGCCATTTCGAAATAGATATATTGAGTTTTCTATTAAGATTTTCTAAATATTTGCCCGAAGTTGGGAAGTTGGCGGTGTGATCCACCCCCGTGCCTCGGAGAGCACGTTAAGCCGTCGGTCCTGCGCCTGATCTCCGGTCGTGTCGGATTGCCGTCACGTCGGACTACGAGAGTGAAGGAATAGAGAGTACACTTGTGTACGATGCCTGCCAATTCGCAGTGGAGCAGCGTGGTGGGTCTATGCTCTAAAAAGCCTCTCTTGTATGAGTGAGGAGGCCTGTGCCCAGCAGTGGGACGTTAATGGGCTGCTACTTACTTTTATTCTTGCCTTATTATAAAGTATACACTCATATTATAAATATAGACGTGAAAGTAAATACCGATAAACATTTTGTGAAACGTTTCCTGTACATCTTGACCTTCAGGGTTTCAATCACTGGTAGGGTTTCCAAGGGGATTGGCAACTTTTCAATTGCTCCATATTGCTAATGTCATGAGACATACCTTTCAGATAGTATTTGGTGTAAGTGACAAGCATACCGTTTGAAATTAGTGTATGGTGTAAGTTATAGTCTTTTGTATGTAGTTGCAAATGCTACAATATAGTTTGAAAGATTAGACGATGAAATAGTTTGAGAGTAAATGAATGAATTATGATAAGACCGCCTTTTACACATGTATTTATTAGTAATGTGTTAATTTTTTATTTTTTGATGAGCAATAGTCGTCGTCGTCGCTTCAACCGATGGACGTCTATTGCTGGACATAGGTCTCACGTAATGACGTCCGATCTTGCGCCGCCTGGCTCCCGCGGCTACCGGCGACCCTCTTTATATCATCGGTCCACCTTGTGAGGGGTTTCCCATCGGTTCGTCAGACTTTGTGCCCCGCCATTTGCCACTTCTGGTTCGTGATTCGTAGAGATCTCTTCATTTCTGATTCGATCGCGTAGAGAAACTCTGATCATAGCCCTCTCCATCGCACGCTGAGTAACTGATCTTCCGCTTGAGGCCCATAGTCAGCGACCACGTCTCAGAACCGTATGTCATCACTGGCAACACGCACTGTTCGAAGAATATAGTGTATGTAATGAAATAAATAAATTGTACTGGGATATCATCAAGTGGTTATCTGTAATTGTACATCTATTTTAAGTGTTGTATTCAGTAAACCATATTGTCTATCTATCTATCTCTGATATGTTCAGTAGGATTCCTTATAATTATCCCAATTCCTACTGTTAGGTCACACTGTTCTTATTTTCTTCAAATTGTCCATCGTTAATAGAATAATTTTTTTTAATAACATAAGTTCAAATACATTTTTTTTTAATTGCAGTAGATGGCATTTGCGGTTTTTTAACATGTGAAGGGTTTTGAAAGATTTTTTTTATTGCTGACAGATTAGCGCTTGACTGATCTCACCTGATGGTAAGTGATGATACAGTCTAAGATGGAAGCGCGCTAATCTGTTAAGACGCGATATACCCCTTACAGTTTCTACACAGCATCGTACCGGAACACAAATCTCTTTGTTTGGCGGTACGTTTTTGCTGGTAGGGTGGTAACTAGCCACGGCCGAAGCCTCCCACCAGTCCAGACTCAGATAAATTAGAAAATACAGTTTCCTAAATTCGTCCTACCGGGGATCGAACCCGGGACCTCTGCTAGCAAAGCGAATACTCACACCACTGCGCCAGCGAGTTCATATTAATGAATTTGTTTGAAGTTTATTTTATAAGACATTATATGAATTGACTTTTAATATTTTACAGTTTATAAGTGAAACTCTTTATTCGTATCGTATCGTATTACAGACGGCCGCGGAAGGGGGTTAAGTAATAAACGCATGGCGGAAACAGACCAATATTGCAGCACACATTGTTTTAATATTACTTGTCTTATATTCTCGTATTTTATAAAATGTATTGCATAAAAATCGTCAAACGTAACTGTTCGCTCCCAATCCAAGACAATGGCGAGTGGAAATTTGTTTTATGACAATGACGACGTACTTAGAATTTGTTACGACCTTTCCTACGATTTCCTTTCAATAATAGCGGTAAGAAATACCAATGGCGGTGAAACTGTTTCAGTTTGTACATTGTATTGATTGTGCCTTTATATTATACTGTTACCGCTTTAACATTCAAATTAAAATCGTGTTTCAAATGGACTTTTACAGCACTTTTTAATCCAACGTTTTTCCAATCTATAGTGATATTATAAGGCCACTTAAAATCCATAGTTATAAGGGTTCCTTCAGGCCCTGCTCTGAGAATAACCTACAACAGATTCATTTAGGTTTGCCTTTTTTATATATGCCATAACAAGCTATATTGGTAATATCGTTTAACTCCAGATGCCTTTTGACGACGATTTAAAAGACAGCTGTTATAAAGAGTATTTTAAGCTGCTTATTTAACAGTAGAAAAGGATTTCTTAAATACATAGAGAGAGAGAGAGAAAACACCTTATTGCACAGAAGATAAAAATAAAAAGACATATAAACTGATAGTTTTTATCTCTATATAGCGTGCAAATAAAGTATTTGGATAGTTACATGGAAAGAGTCGGCAATAACCCGTTAAAGGCACGTGCGTCGGATTTGGAAACCGACACGAACCGACTGTTGCACTAGGGGTGCTATAAAAGGTCCCTAAAGCGCGGGTTCGGTACACATTCCTGGTGACAGCACTCGGGGCACGGACCGTTGTCTTTGTAATAAATTCGCCAGACCTCTGCCTTTGTCACAGGCAAACTCATTACCATTTACCAATTGTGTTATATATTTAATTATTATAGTTTATTATATATCATTAATATATTCCTCTGGTCTCTGAAATACAAATAGGCGGTTTTATCTATATGTACCGTTTTCTACCAGGAAACCTTTTGGATAGGGAACTGACACGTGAAGAGAATTTATAAATAAAACAATCCTAATGGTATGAAATCTTGAGTTTTTTCTTATTCCCAAGATATCCCGGACTAAATAAATGCGGTAGAGATGAGAGCGTTGAGAAGCATGAGTGGATTAAAACTGAGTGACAGAGTAAGAAATGGTGTGATAAGAGAACGTTGTGGTATAAAAGAAGACGTAGTGACTAAAATTGAGAAAGGTATGCTTAGATGGTTTGGGCATGTAGAGAGAATGAATGAAAGGAGACTGACAAAAAGGATTTATGAGTCAAGAGTGAATGCGAAAGTTGGAAGGGGAAGACCAAGGCGAACGTTCCTGGACCAAATCCAGGACATTTTAAATAAGGGTCAGGTCAAGAGTACTCTAAACCGACGAACTTGTATGAAAGGTTTAATGAGAATTAAAGAATCGAGGGAGATATGCAAGGATCGTGGCAAGTGGAAGGATGTTGTCTCTGCCTACCCCTATGGGAATGATGCGTGATGCTATATACTATGTATGTATGTATCCCGGACTAAAGAGACTTGCAGGTCCGTTTAAATTGTATGGTATATTAAAGATCGCCATTAAGCTTTATTAAATATACCGCTCGTTAACCAGTAGCAATACTAAAAAAGGAGCTATATGTAAGCATGTTTGTTTTGATATCTATCTAGTCCATTCCATTGTCAATGTCGCATTGGCAGATGAGGAGTACTAATTTCACTTTAAATCCGACTAACTGACAGCGGCATGACAGTTTTCAATTATATAAGTCATTTGTGAGTCAGTCACGATCGCTATTTGTAATCTGTCGACAAAAAATCCGCTAATGGAATTGTTTGTGAATAATTTACTATGCATCCCGTTAGAGATATGGTCGAAATATAGTTATCTAGTTAAGCTGCGGTGATGAGATTAGCTGCTTAGCATGAATTCTGTACCTGAATTCTGCTCCGACTGACAGACAGAGACTGGATCTCAATGCAATGAATGACCACAGCAGAGCTTTTTAACAGGTGAACTTAATTATGTCCAAAATCCAATTTCCGCTTCAGCCAAGCATAGTTGAAAACTCAGCACTTGAAATTCAAGATCAGCTCGGCAGATCTAATGCTGATAAGGAGTTCAACCGCCGAATCCATCTTTGTTTGAAATTTGGGCAGCGATCGGGAAATAATGGAAGATCTGTTCGTTCAATATCCCTCAGTACCTAAAGACTAAAGGTCTTCAAACAGTGCTCGTTCCTAGTGATGACCTACGGCTCTGATACGTGGTCTTTATGAAAGTTCTTTTCGTCCAATACCCCTCATTGCTTGAAGACTAAAGGTCTTCATTCAGTGCTGGTTGCTATTGATGACCTACGGCTCTGAAACGTGGCCGCTATGAAAGATCTGTTCGTCCAATATCCCTAGGTACCTGAAGACTAAAGGTCTTCCAACAGTGCTCGTTGCTAGTGATGACTTACGGTTCTGAAGCGTGGTCGCTATGAAAGATCTGTTCGTCCAATATCCCTCAGTACCTGAAGACTAAAGGTCTTCAAACAGTGCTCGTTGCTAGTGATGACTTACGGCTCTGAAACGTGGTCGCTATGAAAGATCTGTTCGTCCAATATCCCTCAGTACCTAAAGACTAAAGGTCTTCAAACAACACTCGTTGCTAGTGATGACTTACGGTTCTGAAACGTGGTTTCCATGAAATATCTTTTCGTCCAATATCCCTTAGTGCCTGAAGACTGAAGGTCTTCAAACACTGCTCGTTGCTAGTGAAGACTTACGGTTCTGAAACGTGGTCGCAATGAAAAATCTTTTTTTTCGGAGTTACGCAGTTGGCTATGGGGAAGCTATAATCTGAGTTTCTCTTTCTGAATCCGAGTTATTGAAGAACCAAAGCCACCGACATAGCTCAACTAATCGCTGTGCTGAACTAGCAATTGGCGGAGTTCTCATAGTCCGAAGGACAAATGGACGTTGGGACCTCACAACATACACTGACGATATAAAGGGGGACTTGTGGGCATCATTAGGTGATATGTCCAGCTGTGAACGTCCATCGATTGAAGGAACGACGACAAAAAAAATGCGGTCTGTTGTCAAAACAATCAGGTTAACGGCTGTATTGGGCTGTCGCCGCGAACCTCATAAAAAAGATGTTATATTGACATCAGCTGACAAACGAGGACTTATGGCGCCAATTTGCGTGCAACGTTGGCCCAGTTTTAATTTAATTGTTACGTGTTTTCAGCCTCTCTATTGTATTAATGCCAAAACTTGCTTCGTCTTGTTTTGGGTTCGATGTTCGTCAGAGCTAATTTAGGAAACAATTACCATCATATGCCTTTCTTATTCTTACGGTGCCTCTCCAGCAACTTCTCTGCAGTTGCGATGCCCGTCCACTCCCTGACGTTTCGCAGCCTATTATTTTATCCTTCGGCCAACCCTCTTCTTACCCATCATTATAAGCTGGAGGAGGTTGTGGCGAACATGCCTTTCAATACCATGCTATGTGGAAACCTTAAGGAATAAATTACCTTTTACCAGGTTAGCTTGCTACCATCTTAGACTATATCATCTGTTACCATTAGAAGATTGCAGTCAAGCGTTTACTTATCAGCAATAACAAAGAGGTTCGTTGTTCGATTCCAAGGCACCAGTGATTCCTCCACCAGTTAGGAGATCTTGGGGTGAGGCAACGAGTGATTGTTTTCCGGTTCGGTATCCGTTGAGTTTTTTATTTATTCATAATCCATGGACTAGCAACTTACATGTGAGAACTACAAATAGAACGAAACTAAGGGTTTTTAAATTGCATTTCAATAAGAATACTAAACACTACTAATTATTAGAAAGGGAAAAGATATAGAGAAGTACAGCTGAGACTTCCTTCCTAAAATGGGCATTTTGTTGGAAGACATTAAGTTTTTTTGGTCTTGGTATCGCCGAATAGTGGCCAAAATTGGTTCGATAGGAACTAGCAGTGTGTTAGACTATAGATAGTTGGGTGACGACACCGATAGCTCTGAAATCAAAACTCAATCACTGAGTTATATAGTGTCAACACTTAAAAATACCAAAAACATTGTGCAATATTACGAAATGTTATGCAATACTTGGTAATTTTAACGAAAGGGACAATTTTGTGAGTATAGTCTTGTGGTGTAATTGTTTTAAAAAGAAATACTGCTAACATAGTACAAGTTGTATACATTTAAATAGTATAGAGAATAAAAGTTGTTAGTTAATGTGAGGATGTTTTTATACTAAGAAATCGTTCCGTTCGTTAAAGTTACATCGTATTGCATAACATTTCGTAATATTGCACAATGTTTTTGGTGTTTTTAAGTGTTGCTACTATATTACTCAATAATTCCTAGCATTTCAGAGGTATCGGTGTTGTCATCCAACTATCAAGTGGAATAGGATTTTGCGAAAAGTACAGGGGAACTCTGAAGGATATCCTGTTCGCTTGAAGGATATGCTTACGTAAGAAAACTATATGTACTTAAATCGTTTGATGTATGGCGATCTTTTTGAAGAAATCCATGGTTAATCCGCAAGCCTCCTTCTGTAAGGCAGTTATCTTACAAAGGAGACATTAGAGAGGTAAAGGGAGAGAGCAGTCAATGCGTCTCCCTCCCGCCGAAGGAGGGGAAGTGTAAGACGGTGGAATCTGCTTCTCTTTTCTTGAACATTTGAGTCGGATTTATCCGGGGCGCCAGAGCTGAATGCGTTAGCCAACATCTGGCGTCCACCATACAAAAGGAGAGGGTTCCGCTGGGTTTTAGGAGGTATTCTGGTGTTAGTGAGTCCCACACTCTTAGACGGAGCTTTATACTTCATCCAGCGTACGTATATACAACATAAACAGATATGACAGAACCAAATATCTCTAAGAATGACTCTAATCTCAAAGAATTATAATCTCTCTACGTTTACTGTTCACGGTACGAGAGCATGCTAATAAGGTTGGCACTTTCTGTTATAATTTCACCCTGATTTCACCCAGCTCAGGTTTTTGTACGATTGATTAAATTACCTCTTAAGTATTCATTACATTTGCATGATATTTAATAATCAATACATTGCTCGTGCGACTGTAGTCTTTATTCTCATAGACACAAGTGTTATAATCCGATTTTCGTATTAACATTCATGTATGAACTAAGTTCAGGTTAAATTCCTGCGGTAAACGTTTATTGCGAGGTCATAAGTGGTAATTTTCTTTTGTTCATTTAAAGAAATTATCGGTGAATGTGTATAAAATTTAATTATCTGTTTGTTATTTCGATGTAAATGATATTTATAAATTGAAGACGTCGCTGGTGCAATAGTGTCACTACCCGCTTCACTAGCAGAGCTCCAATTGGATAACCAAGGGGCATAAATCTCTTGCCTACCGTCTGGTGCAGGTGCTGTCCGGCCATGGTTGCTTCGGCAGGTACTTGCACCAGGTCGTTGCCTGTGAGACTCAACGCATTACATAGATTGTGCAGCCTGGGGACCTCAGCGTTACTTCCTAGTGGCGCTGATCGGCAGCAATATCTCGCTGAGGAGCACTATAGGTGTGATGCTCTCCAATGAAAGAAAGAAAACTATTTAGAACAGTGTGATACATGGTAGAAATAGTTAATATACTCGTAATTAATTTTGATTGATTGCACAGCATTTAAGCCATAGCAAGTGATCGAAATGCTGTGCAACTCCCACACGGCCCCAAAAAGGCTGGACAGCTCGGCATATGCCGTGTGCCATAGACCTGACAGAGGATATGGTTAGGAGTATCCTTTCTACGTAGTCCGTAGAAAGATAGTCCGTAGTCTCGCTTAAGGAGGTCCCATGAGCGAGAGAGAGAATTCAACGGATGCTCCCGCTAACCACCGAAGGAGGCAGGGTACCAGACGGCGCGTAATTGTGCGCCTTATCTAGGTACAAGGAACGAATGCAAAAATTGAACACCTGGTGACTCACTTATGGATGAAGAGAGTTCTGCTGGATTTTAGTGATTATTGCGAGGTCTTCTTCGCCAAGACCCACGTTTCCGTCCTATAGGTCAAGGGTTCTTGCATAAAAGCATTTTGCAGCTGAAAAAAAGTCGTTTGCCGTGAAAGAAACGCCCGCCTGTCTAGTATGGAATGCGCCTGTAGATGCTGTGCACCATACTCTGTTGAAGTTTCCAGTGTGAGCACCTAAACGGCTTACCTTGTTTTCGCTGGTTAGAGGAGATCTTTCACATTCACATAAATGGTGTAATGCTCGCCAGTATATTGGGTTGGCTTCTCTTGCGAGACCGTCTTCTCGCTGAAAAAGGCAAATGAGAGGGCAAGGGATCAAGCAGCTGAAGCCGTCGGAGGTGGCTGGGTGGCAGATGTCGGACATGTGCGCTCCTAGTTCACCCTATTGAGTGGTAGGTCCTAATAGTCGGTGTCGCTAGAGTAGAATACGGTTAGGGAACCTCTAGTGATCTCTCTCATGGATGAGGAGGGATAAGATTTCCCAACGCAAATAAAAGAGGTCTTGGGTTTAGAAAGCTGCATTTTCTGATTTGTGTAACTGCTGGGAGGCTTCCGCCGAGACACGTTACGATTCTGTGTTGATATCAGATATCATAAGGTTAGCGTGCTACCATCTTACTTAATCAGTTATTATCATGTGAGATCACACTCACATTAACAAAAGGGGGTCCGTGTTCCAGACAGGAATAAAAACAATAAGTAAAAAAAAAACAGTACATCATCATTTATATAGAAGTCTTTTCGAAAGGCTTTCAGTAGAAGAGCCAAGGGCAATATCTCCTTCGCTTCTTTCATTCTCATTAAACCTTTTATACAAGTTCGTCGGTTTAGAGTACTCTTGACCTGGCCCTTGTTTAAAATGTCCTGGATTTGATCCAGGAACATTCGCCTTGGTCTTCCCCTTCCAACTTTCCATTCATTCTCTCTCTACATGCCCAAACCATTTAAGCATACCTTTCTCAATTTTAGTCACTACGTCTTCTTTTATACCACAACGTTCTCTTATCACATTGTTTCTTACTTTGTGCTTCTTTTGCCATACCCAATTTTCACTACCATACATAAGTGTTGGCACCAACACTCCAGCATGCTCAGCCAGTCTAGCCCTTTGATGCACCTTCTGGTTATTCATAAAGGCGTGCAGAGCACCATTTACCATATTCCCTGCATTTACTCTCCCTTTAATATCACTTTCACATGTTCCATCTTTTGTAAATTTAGATCCCAAGTATACAAATTCTTTCACCTCTTCCACTTGTTCTCCATCTATCAAAATATTGCCATTCATCATAGATTCATGAACAAAATGTTGTACAACGGTATAGGAGGTATCGTCTACCAAAAAGTCCACGATACCATATCTCCAGCATCTCTTTTTCAATAAGTAACCCAGATTTTTTATAAGCCTACTTTGTCAACACTTGACTGGTCCCTTAAATACCCAGTATATAAGCCGTGCACTCGGAAATATAGTGTACATTCACAGGGTTAAGACAATGAACAAATTTTTCATTATCCGCAGAGAAAATATTAGCCAGTTCACTAAATCTAGTCCATTTTCACTTCCAGACACGAAGCAATTGTTTATACACCAATAGTTTACGGTTCGCAATTCACTTTCCAATTCTACAATTCAGTTTTAACTGTTCAGTTCAAGTATTGTTATAACTGACCGATTGTATTTGACACGCCTTTGTTATATTCACCCGATAATAAAGAATTTAACTGTGAAATATTTTGCAAAAGAAGTCAACGTATTTCATTTTGCCACACCTCGCACCTCCCCCTCTCAAATCTCTGATATCTTCCAAGATATCCATGTTATTGTAATGCTGTTAAAGACAGTTTTTATCTACATTAAATATACAAGGTATCTTATATATTTATTTGGATAAACAATTATACAGTATTGCATATGATGTTTATGTAACTTGATCACCCCATGCGCCCGCCAATCGCTACCAAATCTCTGATATCTTCTAAGATATCCATGTTATTGTAATGCTGTTAAAAGCAGTTTTAATCTACATGAAATATACAAGGTATCTTATATATTTATTTGGGGAAACAATTATACAGTATTGCATATGATGCTTATGTAACTTTACCACACTCCAGGCCCACTAACCGCTACCAAATCTCTGATATCTTTAAGATATTCATTTTATTAAAATGCTGTTAAAAGCAATTTTCAAGTACATGAAATATACAAAGTATTTAATGTATTTATTTGGATAAAGAATAATACTTTATTACATATGATGCTTATGTAACTTGATCACCCTTTGCGCCCGCCAATCGCTACCAAATCTCCGATATCTTCTAAAATATCCATTTTAATATAATGTTACTAAGAACAGTTTGGAACTACATGAAATATACAACGTATCTTATGTATTAATTCGGAGAAACAATTATACTGTATTGCATATGATGCTTATGTAACTTTACCACACCGCAATTCCGCCGCCCGCTTCCAAACATGTGATATCTTTTAAGATATCCATTTTATTGTTATGCTGTTAAGAGCTATTTTGATTTATATAAAATATACAACGTATCTAATGTATTCAATTCTATAAGTAATAATACTGTGTTAAATAAAATATCTTGGTGAATGACAAATGTCTTAGTCACATGTAAAATATGAAAATGGTTGCTGTGAGTTATATTTTGCTGATAAAGATATACCATTGTAGAGTTTATTATTGATTTTTATAAGATATACAATTCAGTAGAACATTAATTTGATTTATCTCGTAAGGTTTAGTCAGCGTTTGCAATTTAAGCGCACAATATGCTTAAACATCACGTTACAAATCTTTGAATTTCTCATCTTTTTTGTTATATAATATATATGTATTATGTATATAAACCTTCCTTTTAAATCACTCTATCTATTGATATAATACGTGGAATAATAAAAGTTTCACATTTCGAGAAAAAGGTGAAACATTTCTCCGTATCTAAAAGTCCTTTATGAAGAATCTTAATTTGAAGTCTGACATTAAAAACTGTGACAGTGAGATCTACTCGGAATTAATCTCAAATAATCCTTCTTATTCTTTTTCATTGCACTTGAGTATTGATTATGAAATGTCAGTCATTACCTTACTTTTAAGTAGGCTCCTTTAAATAGCAATTGTACTAAAAGCCTCGCTCGTGTAGTGATGCGAGTACTAACTAGTATATATAGCTTTTTACTTTGGGTTTGGTAGGGTCTGGACTGTCACTTCAACAAATTCGCCAATAGATATCTTACAAATGATATAAAATTATATATCATAGTCCTTCATCGTCGTCTGTTTGTTTGCGATAAACTCAAAAAATACTGACCGGATTTTCATGCAGTTTTCACTAAGATATAAAGGGAATCATAAGGTTTATATAGATATATAATTTATTATAATTCTGTGTAAATTGGTAAATCTAACGACGATTACAAAAATAAAGATTTCGTTCTGGTACGATATTGCGTAGAAACCATTACAGGTAAATTACCCCTTACCAGGTTAGTGTGCTTCTATTTAAGACTGTATCACTTATTATCAGGTGAGATTACAGTTAAGCTTTAAACTGTTAGCAAAAAAGAAAAGGCTATCCACTAAAATACTGTACAAATTAGCCAAGACATTGTTACTAGTAATATACGAGTACGTATAATTCTAAGACATAGACTTTCGTCGCTGTCTGTTTGATCGCGATTAATTAAAAAACTACTTAATGGATTTATATGCGGTTTTTATAAATAGATAAAAGGATTCATGAGGTTTATTTAGATATATAATTTGTCATGGTTTGGTTTAAATTGGTGTAAATATCAGGAAAATTGTTGAAAATGTTTCAAAATCTCGCCATTACCTCTTAACAGGTTAAAACGCTTCCATATTAGACTGTATCACTTACCATTTTGTGAGATTATGGTTAAACGTTAACCTGTCAGCAATAAAAAAGATTATTTTACAAAAAAAACTATAAATTAGCCAATAGATATGTTAGAAGTGATATGATTCTACAGATCTTCGTCGCTGTGTGTTTGATCGCGATAAACTTAAAAAGAACTTAACGGATTTACATGTGGTTTTCACTAGTAAATAAAGGAGTTCATGAGGGCATTTTGGTATATAAATATAATGATAATTTGTTGGAAGTGTCAGAAAAAATCAAGCGAAAAATATTGCCTTACGAAATCATGAAATAAATCACCTTGTACCAGGTTAACACGCTTCCTTCTTACATTGTATCACTTACCACCATGTGAGATTATAATCAAGCGTTAACCTATCAATAATAAACAGACTTTTGACAAAAAAAAAACTGTACAAATTAGACAATAGATATGTTAAAAATTGATATAAAATTATAAAACATAGACCATCGTCGTCCTTTGTTTGTACGCGATAAACTCAAAAATTACTTAACAGATTTTCATACAGTTTTTACTAAGAGATAAAGGAATTCGTAAGGTTCATTTTGATATATAATTTGTTATATGTCTGTGTTAATTGGTTAAAATATAACGGTAATTGTTGGAAGTGTCAGAAAATATCAAGCAAAAAATTGCTTTCCAGTATGGTGTGTAGAAACCATAAGAGGTAAATTACCTCTTACCAGTTTAGTGCGTTGCCATCTTAGACAATAGTAGAATCACTTACCATCAGCTGAGATTACAGTCAAGCCTGCAAACCTGTCTGCATCGACTAAACAAATGATATAAAATTATATATCCTAGTCCTTCATCGTCGTCAGTTTGTTTGCGATAAATTCAAAAACTACCCACCGGATTTTCATGCGGTTTTCACTAAGAGATAAAGGGATTCATAAGATTCATTTTGATATATAATTCGTCATAGTTCTGTGTAAATTGTTTTAAATATAACGGTAATTATATGTTAGAAAATATCAAGCAAGACATTCATTCTCTACATGCCCAAACCATCTAAGCATACCTATCTCAACTTTAGTCACTACATTCTTTTATACCACAACGTTCTCTTATCACACTATTTCTTACCTTTCTGCTTCTTCTGGCATACCCAACTTTCACTACCACAAATAGTATTAATAGCCTTTATTTTGCTACGTATCTGTTTACCCAATCTTGGCAAAAGCCTTTTCCAACTTCTTCCATTTCTGTCTATCCCTTGCTAGTCTTGACCACGTTCCCCCACCCACTGCTTTCAGATCGTCTTCCCATCTAAGATATGGTCTGCCTCGATTGCGTGTTCCATATTTTGGGTACCAGTAAGGAAGTAGCAGCCCTTTAACGTCCCACTGCTGGGCACAGACCACTGCGGATTAGCAGGCATAGTGTAAAAGTGCACTCTCTATTCCTTCATTCTCATGATCCGATGTGACGGTAATCCGACACGACCGGAGAGAGATCAGGCGCAGGACCGACGGCTTAACGTGCTCTCCGAGGCACGGGGGTGGATCACACCACCAAATTCCCAACTTCAGGCAAATATTGCAAAAATCTTAATATAAAACTCAATATCCATTTTTGAATTGGCCCGACCCGGGACTCGAACCCAGGACCTCATGTCTGTAGTCGAACATGCTAACCACTAGACTAATGGGTACCAGTATAAAACTGTTTTGCTCCATTTATTTGCTCCTCGTGTCCGGACCATTTTTGTTTCTCAGCCTTTCTAGCTTCCTTACGATTAACATTCTCCTCTCCATAGATCTCTGGCAGACTTCGAGTTTCCGAATATGTTCTTTCGTAAGGGACCAGGTTTGGCAGCCATATATTAAGATGGGCAGAATGCACATGTTGAATATTTTTTTTTATGATATGCTAACTTTAAGTGCCCAGTACTTTTTCCAGGCGTTACCTATTCTTACTTGGATTTCTTTTGTCATTTGATGGTTTAATGGTATAACTTGTCCAAGGTAACTAACCACACATAAGTGTGTGTAAATTCGTGAAATGAAGCTTAACAAGATAACCATTGAAACGAATACTGTAAGCAACTATTTCATTGCCAATCAGAAGCCGATTTATACCAAAGTCTTCATTAACTTTTTGCTCCAACTTCACCAGTACCCAGGCAATTTCGTCTGTATTTAATTGTCAGATATCTAACGAGCGTTAACCGCAAAATAATAAAAAAAAAAATGGACAAACGCACGCGTCGCAGTAGGTCAATCTGCGCAACGAATTGTATCACGAACGACATACCGCCCTAGTTATAACAGATTCGATGTTATCCACGACATCACATTAGTTCCCGATCCCGTGGGAATATGATGTGTAAAATAGAAACACTCCTGGTAAGAGGAAATTTACCTCTTATACTTCGACACAACATCGTACTGAAGCGCAATGTTTTGGCTTGATTTTTTCTGACACTTATTTATACAAAACCATTACAAATTATATACCTAAATGAAGCTTATAAATCCTATTATCTATTAGTGTAAACCGCATGAAAATCTGGTCAGTAGTTTTTGAGTTTGACGCTAACAAACAGACAACAACAAGCGAATATGTTTTATAAGTCGCATGTTTATTGGCAAATTTGTACTTGATGTTTTAGCTGATGGTAAGTGATAGGGTCTAAGATGGAAGCACTTGCCACAAGAAAAGCCTTTAATATTAAGTCAAATTAGAAAATGCGACTGTCTAAATTTAACGGCAATTTAGTCTGATGGAAGGCCTTAATAGTGGTTAGTTACCACCCTACCAGTAAAGACATTCCGAGAGATCTTCGGATGTCCTGTTAACGGAGAGTCCTCTGAATTTTAAAGGTTATTATGAGGTCTCCTCAATCGCTAAGTTCCACACTCTTGACCCTACAGTCGGGATATGTAAAGCATATTCCACCGACTTGTAATCAAATTAATTATCACTTCATTAGTTTTATCGTGAAAGTGGGAAAGAGAGTTACATTCATAAGATTAGTAAAGACTATTTTATATCCTTAAAACCATTTGCGCGTTCGTAGATTTAGAAAAGGCCTATGATCGAGTGGTGAGGAATGAGCTGTGGTCAACGTTATCTACGTATGGGGTGAGCGGTTGTCTGATCCAAGCATTGAAGTCTCTCTATGAGGGTTCTAGTGCCTGTGTCAGAATAAACGGAGCGTACACGGAGTGGTTTCCTGTCGAAAGAGGTGTTCGACAGGGATGTGTTGCGTCACCATGGCTGTTCAACCTATTCATGGATAAATGTTTGACAGATTTAAAAGAAAGTATGTATGGGTTAAGAATGAATGAATTACTCATCAAATGTTTACTCTACGCTGATGATCAAGTAATACTTGCGTCATCCGCTAACGAGCTACAGGAGATGCTAAATATTATGAATGAAGCTTTGAAAGGGAAAGGAATGAAAGTGAATGTAAACAAAACGAAAGTTATGCTTTTTGAACGAGATGAATCTATGATGAATGGCAATATTTTGATAGATGGGGAACAAGTGGAAGAGGTGAAAGAATTTATATACTTGGGATCTAAATTTACAAAAGATGGAACATGTGAAAGTGATATTGAAAGGAGAGTTAATGCAGGGAATATTGTGAATGGTGCTCTGCACGCCTACATGAGTGAAAGTTGGGTATGGCAGAAGAATCACAAAAGTAGAATAAATGCGGTAGAGATGAGAGTGTTAAGAAGTATGTGTGGATTAAAACCGAGTGACAGAGTGAGAAATAGTGTGATAAGAGAACGTTGTGGTATAAAAGAAGACCTAGTGACTAAAATCGAGAAAGGTATGCTTAGATGGTTTGGACATGTAGAGTGAATGAATGAAAGGAGACTGATACAAAGGATTTATGAGTCAAGAGTGAATGCGAAAGTTGGAAGGGGAAGACCAAGGCGAACGTTCCTGGACCAAATCCAGGACATTTTAAATAAGGGCCAGGTCAAGAGTACTCTAAACCGACGAACTTGTATGAAAGGTTTAATGAGAATGAAAGAAGCGAAGGAGATATGCAAGGATCGTGGCAAGTGGAAGGACGTGGTCTCTGCCTACCCCTATGGGAATGAGGCGTGATGCTATGTATGTATAACCATAAAAGGTTTTTCTTCTACTGTTGTACCTGTAACACCTGGCGTGCCTCAGGGCTCCCACCAAGGTCCCCTTTTATTCAATATATTTATAAACGACATTATTTTGATATTTAATTACGCTGACTTTTTGTTATATGCTGATGATATGAATGACCTTAACAATCTTAATATTTATTGCAACGAAAACTTACTTAAGCTTAACATTGAAAAATGTAACGTAATAACTTTTACTAGAAAGCGTAATTCAATAATAAACGTTTACTCGATAGAAAATATTCCGCTAAATAGAGTATCTGAGATAAAAGAAGATCTTTTATGGACGAATGGTGTTTATTTGGACGAAAAGTTGATCTTTAAAATACATTAGTTCTAAAGGGTATCGTATTGTTGGTTTTATTTTACGAACAGTTAAAGATTTTTAACAAATTACTACACTTCTTCTATTTAACGCTTTTGTCAGATCTGTTTTAAAATATTCATCTACGGTTTGGAACCGTCAGTATTTGAGCTATAAAAAACAAGCCTAGTAATATTCTTTCACTTGAAAATCGTCGAACGAAGAGAGATTTAATGTTTTTATACAAAATCCTGAATAAGACTGATTCACCTTACCTCCTAAGGAATATCTCTCTCACATTTCCTCGACTGTGTACGCGTATCAAAAAAATATTTAGTGTTCCTTTTTGTAATACTAATTATGCTAAAAACTCATTTATTATACGTTCTGGTCAAATTTTCAATAACCTAAGTGATGTAGACATATTTAATGATGGAAAGTCTTCAGTCAAGAGAATTATTAAATCTTACCTGTTAAGTAAAAAGAAAAAATTGTTGAAATAAGTGCACAATAACGCTATGTTTTAGTTGTTAGTGGAAACTTTACTGATGTCATATTTATTGATATTTGAATTGACAACCTTTCTGACTCTCTGGACTATCTGCGTACTAAATCTCATTTAAATCGGTTCAGTAGTTTTGAAATTTTAACCCAATCTAAGAAGTAACCATTAATAACTTGTAGTGCTGTAGGTCGCCTTCACACATCTAATGAACCACCATAAAAAAGACGTAAAAAATAAATCTCCTTCATCAGCTTTGTATCATTTTTCAATTATTTAGGCCTATTAGTTTTATATCTTAACAGAGATATTGGATTCTTACTGTAATGACTTCTTTATAACTATTAAAGAGTTTTTATCGTGTACTGTATTGAGACCTTTATTTTTCTTGTCTTAAGTTCAATGTTTTATTAAATTATATGTTTTATTAGTTTTAGTAAGTGTTAGACTAGGGATAGTTGGGTGACAACACATAAAAATACCAAAAAACATTGTGCAATATTACGAAATGTTATGGAATACGAGGTAACTTTAACGAACGGAACAATTTAGCTGCTTTGTGGTTTAGTTTTTTTATTGCTGATAGTTAAGCGCTTGACTGATGGTAAGTGTTGGTACAGTCTAAGATGGAAGCATACTAATCTGATAAGAAGCGATATACCTCTTATGGTTTCTACACAGCATCGCATTGGATCAAAAATCATAGGCTCGTAGGGTTGTAACTAGCCGCCTCCCACCAGTCCAGACTCAGACAAATTAGAAAATATAATTGCTACCGGGTATCGAACCCTGGACTATCGCTAGCAAAGCGAAAGGCCTTGTTTTAAGGGAAGTAGTGCTAAATTGCATAAATTCAAATAGTGAATCAATTATTAGTGCAAGTTGTGTATATTTAAATAGTGAAGAGACAAATAAGCTCGAAAGGCTGCATTCATAAAATTGTTCCGTTCGTTAAAGTTACCTTGTATTGCACAACATTTCGTAATGTTCCACAATCATACCGGGACCAAATTAATACAAAGTGAAGCAAATAGATAACCTATCACATCCATTTAGTGGTTAAATTGGAAAAAAAAATTCATTCATATTCATTACAATACTTGTTACTTGGGAACTTTTTCTAAGATCTTAAAATTAGTAACTTCAAGGTTCAAATTGCTTCTTATTTCACTCCGATAAAACTACTTTAAAAAAAAGATACAGCCATTTGAAAAATCGTTGGAAATTTGATATTTTCTTGATTCATAGTAGATTTAGGAGCCAGTTAATGGGATATCTGCCTTATTGGTCTAGTGGTTAGCATGTTCGACTACAGACATGAGGTCCTGGGTTCGAGTCCCAGGTCGGGCCAATTCAAAAACCAATATTGAGTTTNGCCTGTGCCCAGCAGTGGGACGTTAAAGGGCTGCTACTTACTTACTTACTTAATGGGATATCTTGTATAGCTCAGGGGTCATGCTTCAGGGAATGTTGGTCAAGTCAGTAGTAGAGAATATGTTTTCCAAGTCACGTATGTAGTATAGTCCTAGCTCATTACGCTGGCTAGTCACTGGCTTACATAGTTGCGCAACTTTTTGCTCCGCCTAGTAATTGGTCTAACAGCATTCGCAACGCATCTGCCTGTTTGTAGGACACTCGGTGACATGTGCCCGTTCCTTGTATACGGTCATGTAGCCTTTATAACACCTTATTGATTCACTGGTTATCTTGTCTTCACGAAGACCTGGGTTTGAATACCGATTAGGGAAAAATCACACACACTCGTATTAAAATAAGACCGTCTGTTGAGTGTTCTATTACATATTGTAAGTTCGTATGGATAATTTTGACGTTAAGGGTTGACGTAAAAAAGATTAGGTATCTACCAATTGAAATCTCTTAGAAATCGATTAAGCCGTTTCCGTGATTTGCTGAAACAATTAGGAAGAAGAAGATTAACAGTTTACCGCTTTCCAAATTGCCAAGAGATTCGATAGCATTACCAAATTTGTTAGGAGCTCGATAGCGCTCCCAAAATTGCCAGGAGCTTGAAAGTGCCACTAAAGTAATCAGGAACTCGATAACGCTCCCTAAATTTCCAGGAGATAGCGCTCCCAAGCTTACCAAGACATCGATAGCGCTCCCAAAATTTCCAGGAGATCGATAGCGCTCCTAAGATTACCAGGAGATTGATAGCGCTCCCAAAATTTCCAGGAGATCGATAGCGCTCCCAAGATTACCAGGAGATTGATAGCGCCTCCCACAATTTCCAGGAGATCGATAGCGTTCCCAAAATTTCAGGAAGCTTGATAGTGCCACAAAGTTGTCAGGAGCTCGATATTGCTCCCAAAACTTCCAGGAGATTAATAGCGCTCCCAAAATTACTAGGAGATCGATAGTGCTCCCAAACTTGCCAGGAGTTTGATAGTGCCACTAAATTTGTCAGAAGCTCGATATAGCTCCCAAAATTTCCAGCAGATCGTTAGCGCTCCCAAAATTACCAGTATATCGATAGTGCTCCCAAAATTGCCAGTATCTTGATAGTGCCACTAAAGTTGTTAGGAGATTCATAACGCTCCCAAAATTTCCAGCAGATCGATAGCGCTCCCAAAATTGCCAGGAGCACGATAGGGCTCCCAAAATTGCCAGGAACTCGATGACGCTCCCAACATTGCCAGAAGCTCCATAGCGCTCCCAACATTGCCAGAAGCTCCATAGGGCTCCCAAAATTGCCAGGAGCACGATAGGGCTCCCAAAATTGCCAGGGGCTTGATAGCGTTCCCAAAATTGCCAGGAGGTCCATAGCGCTCCCAAAATCGCCAGGAAATCGACAGCGCTCCCAAAGTTGCCAGGATATCGATAGCGCTCCTGACATCATTTGCTGTTTAGCACTCCGCAGGGAAGGTCGTTCGCACGCGTCTAATTTGTCAAGATTAGTATTGGACAATTTTTTTAAATGAATACAAGAAAAGGTATTTACATCAAAATCAGGAATATATCTTGGTATTTTTAGGCACACAGAAAACCCTATAGCATTCAAATGGTTAAAAAATCCGTTTATGGGTGAAAACCGCATACAAAACCATGGAATTGTGCTGTAATTTGTAAAGATTAGGAGATAGGTCGTTTTCCCCTCGCAGCCTTAATTAAGGTACACCAATTTACCCACCACCTCGTGAGGTATGACCATAACTTATTAAGTTAAGCTTGAAATTGGCATGCATAAAGCGGGAATGCGGTACGATATGATGACTTCATTCATCAACCACTAACAAAGCCATTTGTAAGTCATTTGTTGCGAAATATATACATCTCTCTCCATCAGTGTGACAAGAAAAAGTGGTTTAGTGTCTGTAAATACTCCTTAACAGCCTCATAGTAACTTATGAAGTCATTTATCAATATTTTAACTGATTAGAAAGCATTAATTTTCTTTACCCTCTTTTTTGGGATTTTATTCGAAGAATATCGATCTTAGGGAAAAACTGGTGTTCGCGCACGATGGTATCGTTGCTCTGGGGGCAAAGCGCGATATAATCTGTCAAGATAGTTATCTGTGGAGTAAGAATCCTTTGAAAAACGTCAAACTCGGAAGCGCTTTGAGGACGGCCGCGATCTAGGGCCGTCGCGGGATTTTGAGTTTTTTTTGCGGAAGGAAGTGCGGGATCCCACGCGTCTTTTGGTTCGGGGGAATAGATGAAATCCTCGACGCGTTGGACGCAATAGACTTCCCTCCATTGGAGTGACTTGCGGAAGAGTAAACCAGAGTCGCCGATCACGGACATCCGCGACGCTTTGGCAGTTTACTTACTCTATACATCCCACAACTACACTTTACAGTACACATTTCACGGGAACACACACCTGCCGGGGTCGACGCCTTCGAGGAGAGGGGCGCCTGGAGTCGAGGTAGGTGAGAGCTCCCTACTAACTGTTCGACACCTCTCAAATCTCTCTTAAAATCATCTCCTCCCGCCGTCCAAGGTGACCGAGATTTACCACGCCATCATGGGCCTGGCGACCTTGGTAGTCTCCGCGACATGGTCACGGACGGCGTGAACAACTGGTTGAGACCAAAATTGTAGACAATTTAATTCTAAACAACTTTGGTTATTACCATTTCTTACGTAAAGTTGAATATAAGCGAGTTATTGAATAAACAAAATAACACCATCAAATCCAAGATGGCGGATTGCGTAACAGCCTGTGAATCCCCAAAATTAAGGTGTCTGTGATCTTCCACAATGATTCTCGAAGAAAAATTGATTTCTATTGAGGATTTTCGAAGTTTATCGTTATCAAACACGGACAGGGAATTTTTATGTATATGGAGCCCCAGTTTAGAGAGCGATGTCATTGATTTAGATTTACGAGCGTAACGGTGCCGACTAGTAATGAACCGTGACAGGAGTTATTTCATTTCACTAAATAATACCCGTGCTTTACCAAATTAGTCTATCTATATATATAAAAATGTCACTATATTTGCCCGCAATTAATTCTGAAACTACTCAGATTGTTGTCGAAACTCCTTCCAAAACAGTTTTATGCTCAGAATCAATATTCACGTAAATCTCGCTTTTAAGGACTGGAGAAGGTCAGTTATGGATTACTTCTTTCAAAAGATAACTATGACAAGGTGGAATCATTACTAAGATCTCATATTTAAATAAAATGGCCCACGTAAACAGACATACGCACATGCAAACACATATTACCATTTTTGTAAATTCTAAGGTCTTCTGATACAGTTATCTTTTATGCTTAAACGAAGGCCTTTGCAACGAGATGTTACTGTTATAATTTTTATGAAATAAATAAATAAATGATAAGGTAGGTTTCCCATATTGCACACAGACGTAGTTGCGCGAGTCAGCTAGTTTTATATAAAACACAAAAATCGTTTATACCTACGTCCGTTACAGACTAAACTATACAACCGATACAAAAGTTCTTATACCGACGTCTGTTACAAATTAAACTACTCAATCGATACAAAAGTTGTTATACCGCCTCTGATACAGATTAAATTATACAACCACTACAAAAATTGTTATAACGACTTCTGTTACAGACCAAATTATACAAACGATACAAAAGTTGTTATAACGACTTCTGTTACAGACCAAATTATACTACCGATACAAAAGTTGTTATAACGACTTCTGTTATAGACCAAATTATACAACCGATACAAGAGTTGTTATAACGACTTCTGTTACAGACCAAATTATACAACCGATACAAAAATTGTTATAACGACTTCTGTTACAGCCCAAATTATACAAACGATACAAAAGTTGTTATAACGCCTCTGATACAGACTGAATTATACAACCGCTACAAAAATTGTTATAACGACTTCTGTTACAGCCCAAATTATACAAACGATACAAAAGTTGTTATAACGACTTGTTACAGACCAAATTATACAACCGAAACATAAGCTGGTATATCGACGACTGTTATAGACGAAACTATATAACCGTTACAAACCTGTTACAGTCTTAATATTCTTCTTCTTTTATTAAATGGCTTTCAGGTGTGACAAGCTACACACAATTTCGCCAGTGTCACGTTAATTGATGGAGGCACGTAGGAGATTGTACGGTTTTTGTGATGGCAAACAAAGTAGGCATTTACCACCAGCACTAAAAAATAAAAATTGAGGGTAAAAAAAAAAAATTAACAATATATTTACAACTTAATTCTATTACATTTGATAAATTTACAAAGATAATTTATAATAGGGACTATATACAAGGGTTAATAAATACTCAACATTTAAAGGAAAAAGACTCTGGGGGGATGCCATTGATGGGATGGGAAATTTTAGGGCAGTTGAAAAAGATGTGGGAAATAGTGCCTTCGTCTAGACCACATTCACACATTGAATTGTCCCTAATCCAAAGTTTCGATAGGTGGACATATGACCAAGACGCATTCTTGAGATAGTTGATGATACTGTTTGATTTGCCAGAAACCAGGGTCGCCTTGAGATGTATGGCTGAATAGAGGTAAGGAATTGTCCCTAATCCAAAGTTTCGATAGGTGGACAGGGGAACACAAATGACCGAGACGCATTTTTGAGATAGTTGATGATACTGTTTGATTTGCCAGAAACCAGGGTCGCCTTGAGATGTATGGCTGATCATAATATTTGCCTTTAGCCAATTTTGATGAAATCCAGAATGAGTTCCAAGAATTTTCCATATGAGACTTGAAAAGCGAGCTTAAATCATGTGAAAAGTTTTGTAAATGGACGAGCGTTCCATCCTGAACTACACCTTACAAACGATACAAAACTTGTTATATCTACGTCTGTTACAGACTAAACTATACAACCTGTGTATAAGTTATTATATTTACGTCTAGACTAAACAATATAACCGATACAAACGTTGCTATTCCGACGTCTGTTACAGGCTAAACTGTACAACCGATGCAAAAGTTGTTACACCTACGTCTGTTCCAGACTAAACTATACAACCGATGCAAATGTTGTTGTACTTATTACAGTTACAAACAAAACTATACAACCTATGTATAATTTGTTGTATTTACGTCTAGACTAAACAATATAACCGCTACAAACTTGTTATACCGACGTCTGTTACAGACCAAACTAAACAACTGACGTAAAAGTTGTGATATCTACGTCCAGTATAGACTGAAATAGACAACTGATGTGCCCCAAACCCCACAGTTCGGAATGGACTTTTCGGGATTGAAAGTGACTCCTTCGACAATGTTATGTGAGTAAAGGCGGCTTTCCCCAGATTCCTACGGGATCTGGACATACGCGGGTGACATCATGGTAAACAGTTAGTAGGAAATTAAAAGCCTGTTACATTTTATTAACATTCCCGTCTAAATCGGATTCAGAGTTAATCTTGTTACGTGGTTTACCGTTTACGTCATCGTAGGTCACCATAGGTCTTTCACCTTGAAACACTCGGTCTTCACATTATTGTAGATTTTCTTCTAGTTTTAGTTGTTTTTCTAACTGTCTGTCTTAATATTTTTTTTCATGAAAAGTTCAGGCATTGCCATTGTGGGAGTAATCAGCTCTTACGTGGAACAATGGTTTTCCAAGGAGGATTCCTTTTCTACAGATTGGTGCAGGTTCTTACAAAACTAGGATGTTTTGGGAAGTTATTGCACAGAATTGGCTGCAAGAAGATACCAGTCTGCCATAAGTGTGGTGCTCTAGTAGCAGTGTACCCTGCAGAGTAACTGCCTCCTCTCCAGTGGTAGATATTAGTAGGGAGTCTGTGAGACATTCGTCTTAAAGAAGGAAGCCCACGTCCAAGCCACAGGTCACGTATATTTACAGATGTCTTCTTGCCTAGAACATCAGAGAAAGCACTGACCTCAAAGCGAATCACCTTTGAAAAAATGCCATCATGGTCTTAATTTTCGTCCAGAGAGTTCGGTTCTCCTTGGCACCGCAACGTTTTGTTAAAGTTTTTTCAATCAATTTCTGTTTTCGTGCATGTCCAAGGAGCAGTCCTGGATTATGTGCTGTAAGGTTTCCTATTCACTGCCGAAAGAGGCGGTGTATATTTGCGCATGTCTTCCTGCCTTCGTAAACTTTCATTCAACTTCGTAAATACGACAATTTTTCGTTATAATTCTTTCAGTCACGAAACCTATATATCACTGGAGCGTTTCAAGGTTATGTGCAGTGTGTTTACCCACTCAATGCCGAAAGAGGCTGGGTAACACTGTCGGTGGCATCTGGAACATCAGACCTATGAAAAAATGACGTGATACCCATGATTTTCAGAGAATCTTAGATTCTCTTGGGTATATGTTTGCGCACGTCTTTCCACCTACTTGAACTGTCAGTTGGATTCATCCGGGACATCCGAGAAGAAGATTTATCTTCACATGTTCCAATAACGGTTGAAGAGGGTCTGCTGGTTTTTAGAGGCCGTTACGAAGTCTCGAAGAAAATATACTAATTAAGATTTAATCGTTCAATAAAACTCACAACTTAATTGATAGAGATCGGAATGCAAATATGTTAATATAGCTATTATTTGAAGACATAATAACATATGAACAGGAAACGACAGTGGGTCAAACTGGTCTCGGAATATAATTAGCGAAATATACGGTAAATGTTATACATCGTCAGCCATGAGAACTGTATCGAAATATTCTTTATTTAAGTACCATTTCGTCCAAGCTCAAGAGGACTTGGTAAGAGAGACCTCCATCTTTTGACGTGAATACGTCTTTAGTATCTAATGAAAAAAAAATCGGGGGGAAACAGCTGGTGTTGTTGCTACATATCTATCACCTCCATCAATTCAATTACACCACTGGATAGCTAAAAGATCAAACAAAAATATTATCCTAAATAAGGACTGTAACACATCGAGCACCGTTGAGTGGGAAGCCCAGATATTTTGAAGGTCATTATGCTGCGTATTAGGATACCATTTAGGCTAACGTAGCTACATATCTATCACCTCCATCACAAATTCAATTACACCACTAGATAGCTAAAGGATCAAACAATTTATTACCCTAAATAAGGACTATTACACATCGCGCGCAACTGAGTGGGAGGCCCAGCTATTTTGAAGGTCATTCTTCTGCGTATCATACCATTTAGTACAACGTAGCTACATATCTATCACCTCTATCCGAAATTCAATTACACCACTAGATAGCTAAAGGATCTAACAATTTATTACCCTAAATAAAGACTATTGCACATCGCACGCATCTGAGTGGGAAGTCCAGCCATTTTGAAGGCCATTCTACTGCGTATCATACCATTTAGTACAACGTAGCAACTTATCTATCACCTCTATCCGAAATTCAATTATACCACTGGATAGCTTAAAGATCAAACAATTTATTACCCTAAATAAGGATTGTTACACATCTCGCGCAATGGACTCGGAAGCCCCAGCCTTTTGAAGGTCATTCTACTGCGTATCATACCATTTAGTACAACGTAGCTACATATCTATCACCTCTATCCGAAATTCAATTACACCATTGAATAGCCAAAAGATCAAACAATTTATTACCCTAAATAAGGATTGTTACACATCTCGCGCAATGGACTCGGAAGCCCAGCCTTTTGAAGGTCATTCTACTGCGTATCATACCATTTAGTACAACGTAGCTACCTACATATCTACCACCTCTATCCGAAATTCAATTACATCACTGGATAGCTAAAAGATCAGACAATTAATTACCCTAATTAAGGATTGTTACACATTGCTTGCGGCGAAAGGGGAAGCCCAGCCATTTTGAAGGTCATTCTGCTGCTTAAACTTTCGTCTCTGTGAAGCTGCGGTGTTCATTCTTCAATAAACAGTCTTCAATTGTCTTAACACAGCCCTTAATACTAGCTATTCCCGGCGATGTCCCTCACGTATACCAAGATCCAGTGGATATATGGGTAAATTCGTTATATATCTGATCTAATAAACTAATCCACCTGAAGCCACGTCAAATAACAGCTGTCTAAGAGGACTTTAGTAACATATTCATGGTAATGCGTAGATGTATGTATGTTTATGCTACTGCCCATCCAAAATTTTACTTACAGCTTTTTAAACCTTTTTTAAATGTTTATTACTTGTAAATGTAAATGTAAATGAAATAAAACAATTACTCAATGATTACTTTCAATTTTACAGGTATGAGCCGCTTAAGAGATTTCTGTAATAAGGTATGTTGTAAGATATATCAGTTTTTAATTGCTGGAAGGTTAGCGTTTGACTGTTATGAACTTGATGATATTAATGATGGCATAGCACTTGAAGGTGAGTGATGATACATGTCTTATTTCGAATGGAAACTGGTAAGAGGCAATTTATAATCATGGTTTCTACACAGCATCGTATAGGGACTCAAAACTCTTTGTTTGGAGATACGTCGCACAACCAAAGTCACCGACATAGCTCTACGAATCGCGAACCTGAAGTGGCAATGGGCGGGGCACATAGTCCGACGAACCGATGGACGTTGGAGTCGGAAAGTGCTGGAATGGCGATCCCGCACTGGANGGTTGAAGCGACGACGACGACGTCTTTGCTGGTAGGGTGGAAACTAGCCACAAGCCTTCCAGTCCAGGCTCAGACAAATTCGCCCTACCGAGGACCAAACCTGGGGTTTATGCTAGCAAAGCCAGTACTCTCTCCACTCTATCAACCAGGGCGTCCAATGTTACTTAAAAAACGATTTCTAATAGATAATCTATGTTTTTTTTTGTTATATTTGTATATTCTACCTTCTCTCCCCATTCTTTAACGATCTCCCAAACGCCAGGATTGTTTGGCTAATGAACAATAAATTAAAAGTGCGTGCGTACAAAATACACATGTCAGTCTTGTTTGTATTTATACAAATCGAAATCTTTAGATTTCCGAGACTCAGAGGGAGGAAAAAAGGAAGATATGTTAGGAATTTATTTATCATTAAAATATTAAAAGTGTTGAAAATTAATGGAAATAATTTATTGAAATCTAAATGACGAGTTGTAAATAAATATGTCACGTGTTTTTGACAATATTAAAACTACCTAATCTTCAAACGAATTAGCATAAAAGACGCTGCACATCTTCATGACGCTAATCACGCGTTTCAACCGTAAAGAATGCTATTTATCTATACTAGACATCGTCGTCGTCCCATCAACCGATGGACGTTCAAAGCTGGACATAGGTCTCACGTAATGACGTCCACAAGGCCCGATCTTGCGCCGCCTGGGTCCAGCGGCTACCGGCGACCCTCTTTATATCATCGGTCCACTTTGTGGGGGGTCGCCACTCTAACACCCTCGGCCCCAACGTCCATCGGTCCTTCGGACTATGTGCCCCGCCCATTGCCACTTCAGGTTCGCGATTCGTAGGGCTATGTCGGTGACTTTAGTTCAGCAACGGATCTCTTCATTTCTGATTTGATAACGTAGAGAAACTCCAAGCATTGCCTTCTCCATTGCACGCTGAGTGACTTTGAGCTTTCGTATGATGCCCATAGTCGGAGCCGTAGGTCATCACTTTTTACCAACTTCGAGCAACCATTAAGAAAATCTTAATAGAAAACTCAATTTCGACTTGGCCCGAGCCAGGACTTTAACCCAGGACCTCATGTCTGTAGTCGAACATGCTAACCACTAGATCAATGAAGCAGTCCAGATTGTTGGACATAGGTCTCACCTAATGATGCCCACTGTGCTCGATCTTGCGCCCGCTTCAGGTTTGCGATTCGTAGGCCTACGTCGGTGACTTTGGTTCTGCTTTGGATCTCCTCTTTTCTGATTTGATCACGTAGAGAAACTCCGAGCATTGCCCTGTCCATCGCACGCTAAATGACTTTGAGCTCTCGTAGGTCATCACTGGCAACACGTACTTTTCGAAGAGCTTTGTCTTCAGGCAATGGGGGTAATTGGACGAAAAGATCTTCCGTAGTTTCTCCAACGCTGTTGACCTCCTTGTCGATATTGGACATACCTAACTGGACTATGTGCACCAGGTATGTATACTCGTCTTTCCAGTGTCGAGTTCTCAACGGTGATTAGGGGGAGCAGAACATGAATATTGGACATAACTTTCGTCTTATCCATTTTTTCTAGGGATCCCTATTTTCCCCCCCCTTTATAATGATTAGTTTAGATGTAGAATAATTTCACGTAATACGGCATTATCGTTATGGGGGTCACCCAAGACATTCCCATATTCAAGCCACGAGGTAAACACGCATTACTCACTGGCACAATGACATTGAGGTGTTGTCACGCATAAATGACAAAATCGACATTCCCTCGCAGACAATCACATGACACGTACCGTGACAACCGTGACGCGGGGCCGGGTCACTTGTATTACGGGAAATTTTGTCAAACAAAATCTGGGGAAACTGATGGTAGCTAATTGATGTTAGTACAGAAAGAAGTGTGTCACATGTCAGAAGTGACACTTCTTTGGCAAACTAATACATTAAAACGCTGCACATCTTCGTGACGCTAATCACGCGTTTCATCCGTAAAAAAAATTTGAAAGAAGTTTCACTTCAAAAGTCGTATTATGAAAACGATTTATTAGCATTATTTAAAAAGTTAAGTTAAGTAGCAGCCCATTAACGTCCCACTACTGGGCACAGGCCTCCTCACTCCGATGAGCAAGGGTTTTTAGAGCATAGACCCACCACGCTGCTCCACTGCGGAATGGCAGGCATTATTTACTTTACTAAAAAAAATACAATATCATTCGTAAAGAAATTTACTTTAATGTTTAAATGTATTATGTTCGGCGTCCGTTCGCCTCGCTCAATCACACTTTTCGTAATTCTCTCGTGGGGGCATTCACCAGCTTACTCCCCAAGTTGAACGTGCCCAGAGAAATTTACTTCAATACATAAAATCATTATACACACCGTCTGTTCGCCTCGCCCGATCACACTTCTCGTAACGCTCTAGTCACGCAGTCACCAGCTTACTCCCCAACTTGAGCGTGCCAAAAGAAATTTACTTCAATATGTAAAATCATCAAAGACCCTATGCATTCGCCTCGCCCGATCACACTTTTCGTAACGCTTTCGTCATGCATTCACCAGATTACTCCCCAAGTCAAACGTGCGTTAAATTCAAATTCAGAATATCTTAATTCAAGGATGCCTTTACAGTACTTTTGAAAAGTCAAATATTTTTTTTTCACACACTAATTCCAATGGTATTAAAGAACGACTTCAAATCTAAAGCTACGATAATTCCCGTCAAGAGAAGAGCCCACAACAAACTCAGTCGGGTATTTTCTATTTTTTCTTTACCGTCATCATATTAGTTTATTAGATTTATATTAAAATTAGAGCAGTTTACTCCCACGCGTTTTTATCGTCTAAGTAATCTTGCAACTTATAATACGATTTTTCTATCAACTTTCTTTTAACAAAGACTTTGAATTTATTAATTGACATCTCTAGAACGTCTTGTGGGAGTTTATTATAGAAACGTATACAGTTACCCTTAAATGAGTTTTTGTGCAGGCTACTAGAATTTATAAAGTTTGTTTCGGTTTCGTAAGTTATATGATGTACATTCACTCTTTTTATTAAAACAGTCAATACTACAAGCTACTCTCTTGGACCCATATTGTAAATCACACGAAGGGCCTTTTCTGCAGTACAAATATTGGATCTATATCAGCAGCATTAACCCAAAGAAGAATACCGCATGACATAGTCGATAGATCGAACCTCTGCTAGAAAAGCGAGAGCAAAGCCGTTGACAATGGTGGCCAGCTACCACCCTACCAGCAAAAACCACTAAGCAAGAGATTGTATTCCAGTACGCTGTGTATAAACTATAAGAGGAAAATTGCCTCTTACAAGATTGACGCGCTTAAATTAGACTGCGTCATCGCTTATCATCAGGTGTGATCATTATCTAAGTAATCTTGCAACTTATAATACGATTTTTCTATCAACTTTCTTTTAACAAATTCTTTGAATTTATTAATTGACATCTTTAGAACGTCTTGTGGGAGTTTATTATAGAAACGTATACAGTTACCCTTAAATGAGTTGTTAATCTTATGCAGCCTACTAGAATTTATAACAAGTTTGTTTTGGTTTCGTAAGTTATATGATGTACATTCACTCTTTTTATTAAAAGAGTCAATGTTTTTATGTACGTACAACAAGTTTTCTAATATATATACGCAGTGAACTGTCATTATGTTAACTGCCTTGAATTTGTTTCTTAGCGACTCTCTTGGACCCATATTGTAAATCGCACGAACGGCCCTTTTCTGCAGCACAAATATTGCATCTATATCAGCAGCATAGTCATCAGATTTTATTAATTGACATCTCTTAAACGTCTTGTGGGAGTTTATTATAGAAACGTATACAGTTACCCCTAAATGAGTTGTTAATTTTGTGCAGCCTACTATAATTTATAACAAGTTTGTTTTTGTTTCGTAAGTTATATGATGTTCATTCACTCTTTTTATTAAAACAGTCAATTTTAGAGAGTGAGCTAGAAAAGCGAGTACGCCAGGAAGGCCGTTGTCAATGGTGGTTAGTTACCACCCTACCAGCAAAGTACCACTAAGCAAGAGATTGTATTCCAGTACGCTGTGTATAAACTATAAGAGCTAAATTGCCTCTGATCATTGTCTAAGTAATCTTGCCACTTATACTATGATTTTCCAATCAACTTTCTTACATATGTAATAAACATTAAAACTTTATGTAATTCCCTTAAGCGTTCTGTAATACGTTGTTATTAGTGCATAATTAGATTACGCGTTGCAACGTCTTGGGTTCGATTATACAAGTTTATTATATAACATGGTATATACACGTAATAGAACGTTATACTTTTAAAATAAAAACCTTGGGAGTTTCCAAAAAAACAGACAAAAATTGATAAGATTGAACGTGGGAGAGAATGAGATAGGGAGCTTTATACACTAAGGAGTCCCCTGACTAAGTGATGCTTTAAGGAATTTTAAATGCTAAAAGTTATAGTGGCATAACTATAGTAGTTGGACATATGATGTCCTGGAATTTTTTGTAGATATTAATACCTTCTATGATACTGTCAAACATTTATTTTTTCCATCATCAATAGTTTCACCAGCGATGATAGATTTTTGATGACAAATTGTTTCACACTTTGGGTTGTATTAATTTATTTATTTGTTTATTTTACAAAATCCACAGCCCTCTTAAAAGTAACATATAATCTAATTAAATTAACTTAAGGCCAATTACGGATTTTACATTTATTTATTGGACTAATNTGTGTGTGTGTGTGTGTGTGTGTGTGTGTGTGTGTGTGTGTGTGTGTTAAATTTTAGTTTGTTGCCATAGAAGATATCGACGTCAGAGTAAGTTTCGTTATAATTTCTTCGAATGCGGCAAATTATGGAATTATTTGAGAAGAATTATTTTAAAAAAGGGGGTGTTTGGCGCGTGCTACGTTTAGGTGTGTGAAACCGGAGAATGTTAGATGTTAATTCGATGCTATCATATTGACCATGGCAGCATCCATACAGAAACAGCATGTCTAAAAGTGATCTCCTTCTTTCAAGAGACAATAGGTTATTAATGCCTTGATTTAAATGTATATTTTTTAAATGGCGACTAATAGTATATAGATTTATAATCTCTATATATTGCAGTATTAAGCTAATATAGACAGACATAAAAATGATCAGTCGATGTGCTGTTAATCGGTATAAATAACGTGGTGGTGAGACGTGGCATACTGCGACGGGCACGACCCAAATACCGCGCTAACGGTGCACTCTGCCGGGGACATCAGGACCACTTCGCTACCACACAGCTACATGTTTCCATTTCATTTATCATTAACAATCCATATGACATCATTATTATAAGCCTCTTTTTGGAAAAACACGCTATTGACGTGAATACGCCTTTAAAATCGCATCCATAGGAAGGCAACTCAAAAACGAATGATAACAAAATCAGAGGATACAGTTTCATGTCTATTAGACACCACTAGATAGCTGAATAATCAAAGAATTTGTTACACTAAATAAGGACTGTAACACATCATGTGCAGTTGAGTGGGAAGCCCAACTATTTTGAAGGTCATTCTGGTGCGTATCGATATTCCATTTAGTATGACGTTGCTACATATCTATAACCTCTATCCGAAATTCAATTACACCTGAGGATAGCTAAAGAATCAAATAATTTATTACCCTAAATAAGGATTGTTACGCATTGCTTGCGGCGGAAGGGGAAGCCCAGCCATTTTGAAGGTCATTCTGCTGCGTATCAAGATACCATTTAGGCTAACGTAGTTACCTATTTATCACCACCACCCGAAATCCAATTATACCAGTGGATAGCTAAAGAATCAAACAATTTATTACACTAAATAAGGACTGTTACACATCGTGCACAAAGGAATGGGAAGCCCAGCCATTTGGAAGGTCATTCTGCTGCGTATCAAGATACCATTTAGGCTAACGTAGTTACCTATTTATCACCACCACCCGAAATTCAATTATACCAGTAGATAGCTAAAGAATCAAACAATTTATTACACTAAATAAGGACTGTTACACATCGTGCACAAAGGAATGGGAAGCCCAGCCATTTGGAAGGTCATTCTGCTGCGTATCAAGATACCATTTAGGCTAACGTAGTTACCTATCTATCACCACCACCCGAAATTCAATTATACCAGTAGATAGCTAAAGGATCAAACAGTTTATTAGCCTAAATAAGGATTGTTACGCATTGCTTGCGGTGGAAGCCCAGCCATTTTGAAGGTCATTCTGCTGCGTATCGAGATTTAATTAAGTAAAACTCGACGCTGAAGCGACATTCATTTAAGTTTCAATCTTCAACAAAGAGCCTTGTCTTAACACAGCCCTTATTACTTACTAGCTATTCCCGGCGATGTCCCTCGCGTACACCAAGATCCAGTGGATATATGGCTAAATTCGTTATATACTTAAACTAATAAACTTATCTCGAATCCACCTGGAGCCACACAAAACAACAGCTGTTTAAAAGGAGCTTAGTGATATACACACGATAATAAGTAGATGTATGTATGTTTGTAAACAAGAGCTTTTGTACCGCGTTAATTATCCAGTGAGTCAGCATTCTAACCCCGCCCCCCTAACCTAACAAATCTTTTCAAATTATAAAGTCACGATCACAGTGACCATTTGAAGGCAAGACTATAGGAGGTTACAAGAAACAGCTACAGTTTGTTCGCGTTAAGAAAGCAGTGAGTCAGCTTTTTAAACTCGCCCCCTAATAAATCAAACGTTTACAAATTACAACGAACCTTCTCCTGATTCTAACCAACTGACGATATATTTAAAGATTATCCGTAAAAATACATTAATCAAAAAATAGATTAATACAAGCACGCTCTCTTGGTTTTATTTTGACGGCCTCGCTGGCGCAGTGGTGCGAGTAGTCGCTTTGCTAGCGGAGGTCCCGGGTTCGATCCCCGGTAGGACGAATTTAGGAAATTGTATTTTCTAATTTGTCTGAGTCTGGACTGGTGGGAGGCTTCGGCCGTGGCTAGTTACCACCCTACCAGCAAAAACGTACCGCCAAACAAAGAGATTTGTGTTCCGGTACGATGCTGTGTAGAAACCGTAAGGGGTATATCGCCTCTTA